>CM073471.1:43947500-44547500 GCA_037074535.1 Gleditsia sinensis | reverse complement strand
TACTGACTAATTAGACCATATCTCCCAAATTGGAACTCCAAATTGAGTTATTCCAGTTGGTAAAAATCCATGAGCCATATATCTATAATTGTTATGTTGGCGCACTATTTTAATTCCTTACAGAATATTCCCATAAATTCAAAAACTAAAGAATTAATAACATACTCTTCCCTGAATAAACATTTTCTGACCTCTGCTTACTAATCGGATCATATCTACCTCATATGAACTCCAAATTGCATAATTCCAGTGGGTATATTACCATGAGACATATATATATAACTGTAATGTTAACCATTTATTTTAATTCCATACAGATAATTCCCAGAAATTAAAATACAAAAGATGTCCTAACATAATCTTCCCTGATGAACCATTTTCTGACCTTGGCTTACTAATCGGACCATATCTACCACATGTGGACTCAAAATTGAATGATTCCAGTGGCTAAAAATCCATGACACACATATCTTTAATTCTTATGTTAACCATTTATTTTAATTCCCTACCAATAATTCCCAGAAATTAAATTACCAAAGCTATCCTAACATATTCTTCCCTGATGATTCATTTTCTGACCTTTGACTACTAATCAGGCCATAGCTACCACACATGGACTCCAAATGGGATGATTCCAGTGGGTGAAAATCCGTGACACATATATCTTTAATTCTTATGTTAACCATTTATTTTAATTCCTTATAGATTGTTCCCAGAAATTAAAATACCGAAGCTTAAAATTCTGTCAACCATAGCCATACCCATGCAGAACTATCTACACCAACCTAAGTATTCAAACATACATCACATGCAAGATCAATATGTAACATGATATAGCAACATCCATGACCAATCATCAAAGTTCTAAGATCAAAATCTCATATAAATATTATGAGTTTCAAAGGTTTTCTTCAAAAAGAAATATTGTTAAACTTACATGGAGCACTTAGTCCCCTAGACTTCTCCTTCCTCTTTCTTCCTTTCTTCCTCTCCTTTCCTCACACTACCTTGCTTCTATTTTTGCTCTCCCTCACTTGGACGAAATTCTAATGTTGTAAGGGTGGGTTTTCTTATATAGACCACCAAATAATTCACCTTTCATGATCATGGGTCTACCTTATCACAATTAGGATACACTTTGTTGAATTTTTGGAAAACAAACAACTTATGTTCTTGTCTTCCTCTTCCTTAGTCAAGATATGCATAGAAAAATGAGATTTGTATTTTGAAAATTATGATGATATGTTCTTAAGATATGGGACAAGATCCCTTTGATTTAGGGATTCATTTCCTTTTTCTTTTGTCTTAATCAAGTATGATAGATTTGTCTTTTTAAGTGGCAAATTTCTAGCCCTTGAATTTTCCTTACTTAACTAAAATTATTTGTGTAGGATAATGATGTTTTGTCATAATGCTATGTATTATTACCCACTTGCTAAAGTTATAAATGTAGGATATAGATGTTTTTGTCCTAAAGCCTTGTATTATTATGCCACTTGCCAAAATGATGAATGTAGAATCACACCACTTGCTAAATTTTTGTCTTAATGCCATGTCACTTAATCTTGATTACACCAATATTTCATCACTTTAATTTTATTTTTATTTTTATTTTTCCTCTTGGGTTTGGGCTCATTCTTGCCCATTTTCCTTACTTTGGTTAAAATTCTTCCTTTCATAATGGGCTTGGTCACATTTTCATGATTTTTGGGCTACTGGTCCAATTTCTATATCCTAGTCCAAATCCAATTACGGGTGGAGATACTAAACTTAGTAACTTTTGCTCTTAAATTAAGAAAAATTACCCTAATCCGATCTTCTTGAAATTTTAAGACCTTTACTTACTTCACAAAAATTTATCTTTCTTTACCTAAGAATTTCACCTTTTTTTAACATGTTTTTTTTCTAATATTTCCTCTTAGGTTTTCTTTATTTACCTATTCCATTAATATTAGAACATTTCTATGCATATATGTAAGGTGAAGAATTTCTAAGGAAAATATCTAAAAATTACGGGATGTTACACTACACCAGTCTATCTTGGAAAGAGCAACTATTTGATGATGCAGCAAGACAAAAGGAATGCAATATGTACAATATATACTTGCAAAGAGAAGCTAAATCAACAGATAAATATGGCCAGTGCAGATCATAAACTTAGGCAAATCAAATACGAAAGTACACTCCCCCATGCTTAAATCAGACAGTATCCTCAATGTCATATATATCAAAAAATACAGGCAGAGGGGAGAAAGTACTTACGTACTCACTGGTCATCCGGTGGTGAAGGAGGGGGATGCTGGCCCAGGTGCCAGGTATACCAAGCCTACATCATACCCTGCATGCTGTGGATGGATTCTTGCAAGGGATGCAGGGTTGCTCTCTGAGAAAGTTGCTCAGCCTCAATGCAGCTGAGCCTAGAAGAGATGGAGTTGAGATCCTCCAAGGGAGCAGATGATGGACCTGCATGATCAGTAAAATGGGAGTGGGGTGGGGGTGGAAGAGTCAAAAGTGGCTCCATAGGGAAGTCTTCCTCCTCTGGAGGAATCTCTACATCCTCCCGATCATCGTCTATGGAATAAGTCAAATTCTCCTTTTTGGTCACTGCAGTCCTAGTAGGATTGGGGAGGCGGAAGAGTGTGTGTCCGCGGAGATACAACCAGTATTCGACATCTTTCTTAACAAGTTTCATATTCAAACAGGATTTCAAATCAATCCTGTTGCTGCCAATTACTGGTTGCATACCTTGTAAATGAGCCTCAAACCCTAGCCCTCTAGCTACAGCAGTGACCAAGCCTCCCATGACTGTCCTCCTATTCATCGTACCACCTACCCTAGCCATCTGATGAGCCATAAAGGCTCATGTATCCACCTTTGTACCGTGTACCATAGCATATAGAAAATAAAGCTCTCTCTAATTGGCAACCTCATCACTCTCTGCCCTGCCAAAAATAGTATAGGCCATAAGTCGTTGTAAATATCTGAAAGTAGGGTTTTAAATAAAAGAGGCTTTGGAACTTGATGCACTGTATTGCCCCTCAATGGCAATGGAGTTACAAAAGATATTAGCAAGAAAATTGGAGGGTATTGATCTAGTACCTCCTGGAGGTAGGCTAAACAGTGCATTAAATTCAGCTAAGGTTAAATTGAAGGTATGGCTAAATAGTCTGAAGTTTACTTGGCCCTGACTGACGTTGGGGCCTCGAGACAAGACTATATTAATGGAGCTGAAAAACTCCAAGGTGGGTCTAGGATAGGCTGGGTATCGTAGTGATATGAATGTGTTCCACCCAATCCTATCAATCAAGTATTGGACATCATTTAAAAGCCCAAGCCTATCCAAACAATCCTCATCCATATATCGGGAACTCAGCATTCTCTGTTTAACCAGAGTATCGTATCGTGTCCGTTGACTATAGTCAACGAACATAATACCATACTCATTAATCTGATGAGGAAGTTGGAGCGGTGGTTGATTGCGTCCTCTACGTGTTTGATGGGATTAGGTGGAGGGTTGCCCTGTACGAGCTCTTTTGGGACCCATTTATAAAAATTGTAATGAAGGCTAGCAGTTCAGTGTAAAACCAACCAGCAAGTCTAATGCAGTCAGAGCAATGAAGGCTAGCAGTTCAGTGTAAAACAGAGTAATGGGTAGCTCAAAAGATATATATCAGAACAGAATAATGCAGTCAACAATTTAATAAAGTTCAGAGCGTAGCAGAATGAAACCAAGTAGTTTAAGCCAGCCAAATCAGAATAGAACACTCAGAACAGAACAGAGCAGAATAATGCAGGTGAAGCATAAAGGCATAAAGTTCAATTAACTAGCCCAAACAAAGCATGAACAAGTTCATAGCATTGATCAATAATTTGGAACCAGGTAACGCAGAAGGGAGTAATTAATGAAACTAAATCCAAAAAACATGAACCATTGCTAATCAGAAAACTAAAGCATGTATCAAGTATTTTGAAGTTGCTGGGTAACTCATACCAGAAACGAAAAGCAGTCTTAGTGCAGAGTCAAAAACCAGACCAAATTGCAATCATTAAACTAGAAACAGTCCTAATCAGAGGCATGAACAAGTGCTAACAGCAATGAAGTTAACTATAAGCAATACCAATCAGAGCCAGTAACCAGTCAAAACATTCACAAGTAATGATATTAATTCAAAAAATTAAAACAAGGGAAGGGGTAGAAGTACCTGTTGCAGCCTAATGGGATGTGCGGGTGGATGGGTATGGGTATTGCAAACCAAGGGGAGTTGTTTGGCAATGGGTAACCGGGATTATTTGGGAGATGGAGATGGAGGAAGGGGGAATGGGGAAAAAGAAACAGAATAGGGAGTAACGGTGGAGGGCGAAGAAGAGGGAATGGGTAAAGGATGGAGTGGGTTAGGGAATTTTGGGTAAGAGAAAGGGAGAGGAAGGAGGAATAGTGGGGATGAAGGCGTAGGTAAGGGAGATTTATGGTGGGTTTTGGTGAAGGAGAAGAATGGGAGAAGCATGGGCTAGGGCACGGGTGAGAGTGGGGGAACACGAGAAAGAAGGAGGGAAAATAAAAGGAGTTAAATGGGAGAGGCCATGCCCGAAGCACGGCCAGTGTAACATCCCGTAATTTTTAGATATTTTTCTTAGAAATTCTTCACCTTACATATATGCATAGAAATGTTCTAATATTAATGGAATAGGTAAAGAAAGAAAACCTAAGAGGAAATATTAGAAACAAACATGCTAAAGAAAGGTGAAATTCTTAGGTAAAGAAAGATAAATTTTTGTGAAGTAAGTAAAGGTCTTAAAATTTCAAGAAGATCGGATTAGGGTAATTTTTCTTAATTTAAGAGCAAAAGTTACTAAGTTTAGTATCTCCACCCGTAATTAGGCTTTTACCTATAGACACATCATGTAGAGTTTTTCCACTTCAAAAAAGTTTCTAGCAAGCCCATTGGATAACCTAAGCAAGAAATAAAAACATAGATTTGGACTAGGATATAGTAATTGGACCAATAGCCCAAAAATTATGAAAATGTGACCAAGCCCTCCAAGAACGGTAGAATTCTATCCAAAGCAAAGAAAATGGGTAGGAATAAGCTCAAATCCAAGAGGAAAAATAAAATAAAATAGGTGATGATATAATAATATAATAATAATAAAGATTAGGTTACATGGCATTAAGACAAAAATTTAGCAAGTGGTGTGATTCTACATTCATCATTTTGGCAAGTGGCATAATAATACAAGGCTTTAGGAAAAAAACATCTATATCCTACACTCATAATTTTAGCAAGTGGTATGATAATACATGGTATTAGGACAAAACATTCCTATCCCACACAAATAATATCAACCAAATAATGGAGATTCAAGGGCTAGAAATTTGCCACCTAAAAAGGCAAAACTTTCATAATTGTTTAAGACAAAAGAAAATGGAAATGAATCCCTAAATCAAAGGGACCTTGTCCCTTATCTTAAGAACATATCATCATAATTTTCAAAATACAAATCTCCTTTTCCTATGCATATCTTGACTAAGGAAAAGGAAGACAAGAACATAAGTTGTTTGTTTTCCAAAAATTCAACAAAGTGTATCCTAATTGTGATAAGGTAGACCCATGATCATGAAAGGTGAATTATTTGGTGGTCTATATAAGAAAACCCACCCTTACAACATTAGAATTTCGTCCAAGTGAGGGAGAGGAAAAATAGAAGCAAGGTAGAGTGAGGAAAGGAGAGGAAAAAAGGAAGAAAGAGGAAGGAGAAGTCTTGGAGACTAAGTACTCCAGGTAAGTTTAACAATATTTCTTTTTGAAGAAAACTTTTGAAACTTATAATATTTATATGAGATTTTAATCTTAGAACTTTGATGATTGGTCATGGATGTTGCTATATCATGTTACATATTGATCTTACATGTGATGTATGTTTGAATAGTTAGGTTGGTGTAGATAGTTCTGCATGGGTATGGCTATGGTTGGCAGCATTTTAAGCATCGGTATTTTAATTTCTGGGAACAATATATAAGGAATTAAAATAAATGGTTAACATAAGAATTAAAGATATATGTGTCACGGAATTTTACCCACTGGAATCATTCAATTTGGAGTCCATCTGAGGTAGCTATGGTCTAATTAGTAGTCAAAGGTCAGAAAATGGATCATCAGGGAAGAATATGTTAGGATAGCTTCAGTATTTTAATTTCTGGGAATTATCTGAAGGGAATTAAAATAAATGATCAACATAAAAATTAACTCTATGTGTGTCATGGATTTTTAGCCATTGGAATCATTCAAGTTGGAGTCCTTATGACGAATATATGAGCCGATTAGTAGTCAAAGGTCAGAAAATGGGTCATCAGGGAAGAATATGTTAGGATAGCTTCGGTATTTTAATTTCTGGGAATTATCTGTATGGAATTAAAATAAATGGTTAATATATGAATTATAGCTATGTGTCGTATGGATTTTTAGCCACTGGAATCATTCAATTTGGAGTCCATATGAAGTAGATAAGGTCCAATTAGTAGTCAAAGGTCAGAAAATGGTTCATCAGGGAAGAATATGTTAGGACAGCTTCTGTATTTTAATTTCTGGGAATTATCTGTATGGAATTAAAATAAATGGTGAACCTAGGAATTATATCTATGTGTGTCATGGATTTTAAGCCACTGGAATCATTCAATTCGGAGTCTATATGAGGAATATATGAGCTGATTAGTAGTCAAAGGTTAGAAAATGGTTCATCAAGGAAGAATATGTTAGGACAGCTTCTGTATTTTAATTTCTGGGAATTATCTGTATGGAATTAAAATAAATGGTTAACATAAGAATTATATCTATGTGTGTCATGGATTTTAAACCACTGGAATCATTCCATTTGGAGTCCATATGAGGAAGATATGAGCTAATTAGTAGTCAAAGGTCAGAAAATGGTTCATCAGGGAAGATTATGTTAGGACAGCTTCTGTATTTTAATTTCTGGGAATTATATGTATGGAATTAAAATAAATGGTTAACATAAGAATTATATCTATGTGTGTCATGGATTTTAAACCACTGGAATCATTCCATTTGGAGTCCATATGAGGAAGATATGAGCTAATTAGTAGTTAAAAGTCAGAAAATGGTTCATCAGGGAAGATTATGTTAGGATAGCTTCTGTATTTTAATTTCTGGGAATTATCTGTATGGAATTAAAATAAATGGTTAACATAAGAATTATATCTATGTGTGTCATGGATTTTAAACCACTGGAATCATTCCATTTGGAGTCCATATGAGGAAGATATGAGCTTATTAGTTGTCAAAGGTCAGAAAATGGTTCATCAGGGAAGATTATGTTAGGACAGCTTCTGTATTTTAATTTCTGGGAATTATCTGTATGGAATTAAAATAAATTGTTAACATAGGAATTATAGATATGTGTGTCACGGATTTTTATCCATTGGAATCACTCAAGTTGGAGTCCATATGAGGTAGATATGGTCCAATTTGTTGGTAGAGGTCAGAACCTATCCGAGAAGAAATAACCTATACATTTAGGGAGTAATATCACCTTGATTTCTTAATATTGCGCTACAATGTTCAACATAATAGTTTTAGATAATTGTTTTATCTTGAAATTGACACCATGATCACCTAAATCAGAGTTAAATGGAGGGAGTTATGCTCTGATAAGTAAGAGAAAGTTAGATAGGATGAAAACCTGCATCAAGAAAATAAAGAAATAAAATTAGTATTTAAAAAAAAAAGATGAATCTTAATAAATGACTAGTATAGCCATAGCCATTGCCATTGTATGAACTTCTTACCATCTTAAGTGTGAAATTTTGACATGGAAATATTTTAAAAAGTGATATTTGAAATGGTTATGTTCATGGCATGATTACCAATGATTTTTGGTAATAATTATATTTTGATGAACATACTTGTTATTGAAAGCATATTTTTGGCTATCATTATGAAAAGAAAAGAAATGAGCACGGTCACATGGCAATCCGTGTGGTGCACCAGTAGGGGACACCCTGCCAACGGTTATGATCATGATAATGAGAAAAGAAAGAGAAAGTGGGCCATGTCGGACGGAGCGAGAAAAGACCGTACCGGAGAGTAGAGGATACTCACCTTGACCGAGGTAGCTTTAAATGAGAATAAGTTGATGGCCATCATATAATATTTTGAAAATAGTTAATCCTGTCATACATATCATTACAATATGATTCTTATGTGCGTATATATAATGCATTCATGTGACCAAAGATATTTTCTGTAGTTTATACAGCTGAACATGACGTGATGAGCTTTATTGATGATGATTTATTGTTGAACTTACTGGGATTTAATTCTCACTATATTTCCATATCATGTTCAAAAAATTAGTTATGCAGATTTTTTATAGCTCTGGCTTTTAATGCACGTTGGATCGAGTTATTCTATGATGGGCAGATCCTAAATAAAATGTTTGTGAGCGAGTTGGCACAGATCTCGGTGAAGGTGCAACCACCCGCACCTGTATCTCCGGAATTGGTCAACCAAAATAAACAAGATGTAAATATCTATGTCTTTGATATGTTGCATGTACGTTTTGATTAATGACGTGTATGTGAACTCAATATTCTATAATAAAAAAAAAGTTGTTACATAATTGGTATCAGAGCACGTCGATCCTAGATGGCCAGTGGGTGGATGGTTATCTGAATCGATCTTATAGTGTCTTGAGTATGTTGTGGTTATGCTGTGTAGGGGATCAGTGACTCATATAGGTAAGAAATTACTAGTGTTTCTTATCTATATGCCGAGGTGGTGTTATGACTGCTGTTAAATATTTTTTTTAAACTAACTATTGGGCTTGATCACCTCAATAGCAGCATAAATTTATTTTTTCCCACAGTAGGAAATGGCACCACTAAGGCGGAATCCGGCAAACAATGCGGAGGAAATCTTGCACAACCTTGCCACAGCAATTCGAGAATTTGGTATTGATTTACTCCTTAGGACCCAACTAGTATCTATATCCCTATATAGAATCATATCGATCGAATTTAAAAAAATAGTTACAAGACTTGTTAGACAAGGTATTTAAATACCCCCAGTACTTTTATTCAGAGTGCTCCAGTTCTATCTGTGAAAAAGAAAGATGGATCACTATGACTATGCATAGATTATAGACAGTTGAATAAGGTGACAACATAGAATAGAAACCCATTAGCTCGTATAGATTACCTGTTTGACCAGTTATAAGGTGTTCAATATTTTTCCACAAATAGATTTGGGATATGAGTAACATTAATTAAGGATAAGAGAAGAGGATGTAGGACTTATTATGGGCATTATGAGTTCTTGGTGATGCATTTAAATTGACAAATATTTTAGTTGCATTCATAGATTTAATGAATAGTAATTAGGTCATCCCTGGATCAAGTTGTTATTATATATATTGATGATATACTAGACTATTTCAAAAGTTTAGAGGATCATAAGCAACATTCAAAGATAGTTTTACCAACTCTAAAGGAGTATGGTTGGTAAATATGGTATCCAAGTAGACTCTAAGAAAGTAAAAGTAGTACAATAATGGCTACATTTTACTACATTTAAAGATTAAGATCGAAATCCAATTTACGCTTCTTGCGGTTATCTGTCGTCCATTCTATTTGAGTCATAGTTGGATCAGGTACATGAACATAGGCTTGTAAAACATCAATCAACTCTTCAGCATTTGAAGCCGAGATGAGAATTTGTCATGCTGAGTGTGGGATAAACCTCTGTTCCACAGCTTGATCTAGAAAAGATAACAGACCATCAAAGAAGTGATTAACATTTAACAAACCTATCAGTTTGTGATGCATATTCAGTTGTGCCCAAGAGACTATTTGGAAAATCTCCTCTAAAGTACCAAACCCACCTGGTAAGGCAATGAAGGCGTCAGCATTGCTCATCATTCTAGCCATGCGTTCATGCATGGAAGCTACCCTATATTCTTCCCCAATTGTTTTCCCTATGTTGCTGGATGTAGCTAAAGCAATAGGAATAATACCTAGAACTTGGCATCCCCCTACATGTGCAGCTGTAGCCACACACCCCATTAACCCACAGTTACCTTCACCATACACTAAATGAATTTTTCTCCTAGCCAGCACCATACCCAGATTTTGTGCTGCTTTAACATACTCCTCATCTTTTCCAGGACTGGAACCACAAAAGACACAGATATTTCGAAACTGACGGAATGCAGTTCTCTCCATAATTTCTATCCCCTTAACTTTGAGTATAGACAAAGGTACTAATATAAGTATTTATAGAACTCAGAGAAGGGCATATTTATAATAGCTATGCGAATAGGCCGGGTATTATTAGAACAACTATGTGAGTGATTGGTGGATATCAACTAAATTAAAGGTAAAAAAAAATGACGGCAAGCATGTATATGTACAGTAGTTATGACTGTGACCCATATTTAGCACATAAAGAGAATAAGGTTAGGATATCACCAGGAAATTTTCTTTTTCTTGTTGTCCTTGATGAAGGAGTGATGTCTTGAGGCATGTAGGGAAGTTGTAGATGATAGGCGTCATTGTAAAAAAAAAATGAAGATGCAAACCAAATAATTAGTGAAGAGGGACATTTTTCTTGTTTTCTCAATATTTTTGCCAGTAGACTATCGGTATTATGAAATCGACTAGCTATTTTGAGAAATTTTAATTTGGACTAGTTATCTTACAATTGATTGATGACATCTATTTAGAAGCAATCAACTACATCCTACCAGTTAGCTACGTACTCTTTGTTTTTCACAGACTTTTATTAGTTCGGAAATGTTTCTTTTCCACCGAATATCAACAGCTTTAAAGTAGATTCTAACACATATATTCAAAATTTGCGGCCACCGATTTTTGCTGAAATCGTAGATAGATTTTGTTTATAGATTTTCAAGAATTATGGCCACCGATTTTAATATTTTTCAATGCTTTGTCCAAATTTTTGACTTTCGCTTTTGGCACCATTCTCTATTATGCTTTTCGTCTGTTTCACTGCATTCTCCCTCATTAACGGTTGGCATTAAATGCAAGGTTATTTTCCCTCATTGCAATGAAAGATAATTTCTTTTCTTTGAAACTCGGTTATTATGGTGTCTAAGTTGTTAGTAGGTTAAAGTAATGAAAAGTTTGAAAAGAATGGACGAATGATGGTCTTATGGTGTTTTGACGAATGTAATTAAGAGAATTTGTGGTGTTGAAGTTCTCGAGGAATAAAATATAGGAAGTAGGATTTAAGTTAGTCTTTGAACTCTTAATTTGGAAATATAGAGAATATTCTGAGAACCATGTCCGAAAATAATTTAGGTTACCAAGATATTTGTGTTAAAGGATTATATCATGCTAAATTGAGTCTAGTATCTAGGATGTGAATTATGTTTCATGTATGAGTAATTGTTAGGAAAAAAAATCTTCTTGAAATGATTGGGTGAATTAAATGGGATTGGCATAAGCTAGAATGAGGTGCTTTTGGATATGATAGAAGAAATAATTGAAATTTTTGACAATGAGTCTAATGGTGTTAATAAGCTTGTATAGAATTACCGTGATGAGTCAATGGTACACGTTATTAAAGGTTTGAAGGATTTATTGCTACTTATGTTTAACATATTGATTAAAGGATTTGAGGATAAAAATAGATGATAGATTAAGATGATGATATTCAGGGGATGATGTTGATATATGAAAAAAAAAAGACTTGATAGAAGTTTGGAATAAGAAAAGATAGTTACCCAATATGAAGGTGAATATGTTCCTTTATATGTGTGTTTTCTAATATCGACCCATAGATATATCCATGCGAGCTAGAGGATATAAATTGAAGAACTTATGAGTGAAATAAATCCTTATGGTTAAGTTATATGGCAAAATCACTCAAGTGAATAGACATATTAAAAAGTAAAGATGTTATACAGAAAAGATATCCCTAATTATTTAGGTAATAAGGTTGGTAACTCTAAATAATGCCTTAATTTCATTCCCTACATGTGGTAGGATGGATTGAAATTCGGGGACCAAATTTCTTAAGGGGGGAAGAATGTAACATCCCGTAATTTTTAGATATTTTTCTTAGAAATTCTTCACCTTACATATATGCATAGAAATGTTCTAATGTTAATGGAATAGGTAAAGAAAGAAAACCAAAGAGGAAATATTAGAAATAAACATGCTAAAGAAAGGTGAAATTCTTAGGTAAAGAAAGATAAATTTTTGTGAAGTAAGTAAAGGTCTTAAAATTTCAAGAAGATCGGATTAGGGTAATTTTTCTTAATATAAGAGCAAAAGTTACTAAACTTAGTATCTCCACCCGTAATTGGGCTTTTACCTATGGACACATCATGTAGAGTTTTTCCACTTCAAATAAGTTTCTAGCAAGCCCATTGGATAACCTAAGCAAGAAATAAAAACATAGACTTGGACTAGGATATAGTAATTGGACCAATAGCCCAAAAATTATGAAAATGTGACCAAGCCCTCCAAGAAAGGTAGAATTCTATCCAAAGCAAAGAAAATGGGTAGGAATAAACCCATAATGGGTAGGAATATGCCCAAATCCAAGAGGAAAAATAAAATAAAATAGGTGATGATATAATAATGTAATAATAATAAAGATTAGGTTACATGGCATTAAGACAAAAATTTAGCAAGTGGTGTGATTCTCCATTCATCATTTTGGCAAGTGGCATAATAATACAAGGCTTTAGGACAAAAACATTTATATCCTACACTCATAATTTTAGCAAGTGGTATGATAATACATGGTATTAGGACAAAACATTCCTATCCCACACAAATAATATCAACCAAATAATGGAGATTCAAGGGCTAGAAATTTGCCACCTAAAATGGCAAACCTTTCATAATTGTCTAAGACAAAAGAAAATGGAAATGAATCCCTAAATCAAAGGGACCTTGTCCCTTATCTTAAGAACATTTCATCATAATTTTCAAAATACAAATCTCCTTTTCCTATGCATATCTTGACTAAGGAAGAGGAAGACAAGAACATAAGTTGTTTGTTTTCTAAAAATTCAACAAAGTGTATCCTAATTGTGATAAGGTAGACCCATGATCATGAAAGGTGAATTATTTGGTGGTCTATATATGAAAACCCACCCTTACAACATTAGAATTTCGTCCGAGTGAGGGAGAAGAAAAATAGAAGCAAGGTAGAGTGAGGAAAGGAGTGCAAGAAAGGAAGAAAGAGGAAGGAGAAGTCTAGGAGACTAAGTGCTCCAGGTAAGTTTAACAATATTTCTTTTTGAAGAAAACTTTTGAAACTTATAATATTTATATGAGATTTTGATCTTAGAACTTTGATTATTGGTCATGGATGTTGCTATATCATGTTACATATTGATCTTGCATGTGATGTATGTTTGAATACTTAGGTTGGTGTAGATAGTTCTGCATGGATATGGCTATGGTTGGCAGAATTTTAAGTTTTGGTATTTTAATTTTTGGGAACAATATATAAGGAATTAAAATAAATGGTTAACATAAGAATTAAAGATACATATGTCACAGATTTTTACCCACTGAAATCATTCAATTTGGAGTCCATATAAGGTAGCTACAGTCTGATTAGTAGTCAAAGGTCAGAAAATGGGTCATCAGGGAAGAATATGTTAGGATAGCTTCGGTATTTTAATTTTTGGGAATTATCTGTAAGGAATTAAAATAAATGGTCAACATAGGAATTAAAGATATGTATGTCATGGATTTTTAGCCAATGGAATCATTCAATGTGGAGTCCATATGATGAATATATGAGCCGATTAGTAGTCAAAGGTCAGAAAATGGGTCATCAGGGAAGAATATGTTAGGACAGCTTCTGTATTTTAATTTTTGGGAATTATATGTATGGAATTAAAATAAATGGTGAACATAGTAATTATAGCTATGTGTGTCATGGATTTTAAGCCACTGGAATCATTTAATTTGGAGTCCATATGAGGAATATATGAGCTGATTAGTAGTCAAAGGTCAGAAAATGGTTCATCAGGGAAGAATATGTTAGGACAGCTTCTGTATTTTAATTTCTGGGAATTATCTGTATGGAATTAAAATAAATGGTTAACATAAGAATTATATTTATGTGTGTCATGGATTTTAAACCACTGGAATCATTCAATTTGGAGTCCATATGAGGAAGATATGAGCTGATTAGTAGTCAAAGGTCAGAAAATGGTTCATCAGGGAAGATTATGTTAGGACAGCTTCTGTATTTTAATTTTTGGGAATTATATGTATGGAATTAAAATAAATTGTTAACATAGGAATTATATATATGTGTGTCACGGATTTTTATCCATTGGAATCACTCAAGTTGGAGTCCATATGAGGTAGATATAGTCCGATTGGTTGGTAGAGGTCAGAACCTATCCGCGAAGAAATAACCTATACATTTAAGAAGTAATATCACCTTGATTTCTTAATATTTCACTACAATGTTCAGCATAATAATTTTAGATAATTGTTTTATCTTGAAATTGACACCATGATCACCTACATCAGAGTTAAATGGAGGGAGTTATGCTCTGATTAGTAAGAGAATGTTAGATAGGATGAAAACCTGTATCAAGAAAATAAAGAAATAAAATTAGTATTTAAAAAAAATGAATCTTAATAAATGACTAGTATAGCCATAGCCATAGCCATTGCCATTGTATGAACTTCTTACCATCTTAAGTGTGAAATTTCGACATGGAAATATTTTAAAAAGTGATATTTGAAATGGTTATGTTCATGGCATGATTACCAATGATTTTTGGTAATAATTATATTTTGATGAACATACTTATTATTGAAAGCATATTTTTGGCTATCATTGTGAAAAGAAAAGAAATGAGCATGGTCACATGGCAATTCGTGTGGTGCACCAGTAGGGGACGCCCTACCAACGGTTATGATCATGATAATGAGAAAAGAAAGAGAAAGTGGGCCATGTCGGACGAAGCGAGAAAAGCCCGTACCGAAGAGTAGAGGATACTCACCCTGACCGGGGTAGCTTTAAATGAGAATAAGTTGATGGCCATCATATGATATTTTGAAAATAGTTAATCTTGTCATACATATCATTACAGTATGATTCTTATGTGTGTAGATATAATGCATTCATGTAACCAAAGATATTTTCTGTAGTTTATACAGCTGAACATGACGTGATGAGCTTTATTGATGATGATTTGTTGTTGAACTTACTGGGATTTAATTCTCACTATATTTCTATATCATGTTCAGAAAATTAGTTATGCAGATTTTCTATAGCTCTGGCTTTTAATGCACGTTGGATCGAGTTATTCTATGATGGGCAGATCCTAAATAAAATGTTTGTGAGCGAGTTGGCACAGATCTCGGTGAAGGTGCAACCACCCGCACCTGTATCTCCAGAATTGGTCAACCAAAATAAACAAGATGTAAATATATATGTCTTTGATATGTTGCATGTACGTTTTGATTAATGACGTGTATGTGAACTCAATATTGTATAATAAAAAAAAAGGTTGTTACAGCCAGCCCGTGCTTCGGGCTGGCTGCTGCAACACCCAAATTTTTTTTTACCTTACCTGGGGCACGACCATGTCTTAGGACACGGCCTGCCTGTGTTCCTGGCAGGTTTGCACACTTTTCACATTCTAGCCCATGCTTGCAGTATGGCCGTGTTGGGGGACACGGCCTGCCCGTGTTACAGGCTGGAATTCCTCATTTCTTTAGATTTCACCTCAGCTTTTGACTCTCTTTAATCTCCTTTGCTTCTAACCCTTTTATACTACCTTGGAAACATGGGAATGGACCTAAAAATCAAAGGAAAACACTCAATAAACTTCAACCTAAAAAATTAGCTAAATTAAAGACGAAAACCAAATCTTAAAGCAAGAATTCAAACAAAAGGGAACTTTATAAATCAAAATGTGGGTTGCCTCCCACAAAGCGCTTGTTTAAAGTCATTAGCTTGACTCCTTTGCTCATTGTGGGATTGATGGAGGCTCTAAGAGAGCTTGGGTGGCTCTCTTTTTAACCGGTTGTCCTGTCACAAAATGCTTAAGGCATTGCCTATTGACCTTGAAGGATCCGATAGATTCACTCCACACCTCCACTGTTCCATATGAAAAAACTCGAGTTACTTCGAATGGACCGAACCAACGAGAACGAAGCTTCCCGGGAAAGAGTCTTAGCCTTGAATTGAATAGCAAGACCCAATCTCCTACGTGAAATTGGTGCCTAAGGATGTGCTTATCATGCCATCTTTTTGTTCTTTCTTTATATAACTTGGCATTGTCATAAGCATCAAGCCTCAGCTCATCTAACTCATTCAATTGTAGGCATCTCCTCTTTCCAGCAGCTAACAGGTCAAAATTAATTGTTTTGACTGCCCAATATGCCTTATGTTCAAGCTCTATCGATAAATGACAGGGTTTCCCATATATTAACTGAAAATGTGTGGTCCCTATCGGTGTTTTATATGCAGTCCTGTAAGCCCATAATGCATCATCAAGTTTGAGAGACTAATCTTTTCTTGCCTTCAAAACAGTCTTCTCCAATATTGCCTTGATTTCCCTATTTGATATTTCCACTTGTCCAGTTGTTTGAGGATGGTAGGCTAGAGCCATTTTATGAGTGACTCCATATTTCTTCAAGAGATTTTGGAACTGTTGCTCAGTGAAGTGGGAACCTCCATCACTTATCACAGCTCGGGGCACTCCAAATCTTGGAAAAATTACCCTCTTAAAGAGCTTGGCAACCACTCTAGCATCATTGGTGGGGAATGCTACTACTTCTACCCACTTAGACACATAATCCACATCCATTAGAATGTACTTGTTCCTATATGAAGATGGAAAAGGACCCATAAAGTCAATGCCCCAAACGTCAAATATTTCCACTTCTAGAATACTGTTCAGGGGCATCTCATTCCATCTGGATATGTTGCCAACTCTTTGACATCGGTCACACACTTTTACAAAAGTGTGCACATCTTTGGAAAGCGTAGGCCAATAAAAACTAGCTTGGAGAATTTTAGCTGCAGTCTTAGAAATGCTGGTATGGCCTCCACAAGGTGAACTATGGCAATGGAATATAACACTATAAACTTCTTCCTCCAGAATACACCTTCGGAATATGCCATATGCACACCATTTGTATAAACATGGATCATCCCAATAGTAAGTCTTAATATCATAGAAAAATTTCTTTCTCTCATGGTAGCTCAACCCCTCAGGTAGTATTCTGCATGCAAGATAGTTCACAAAGTCTGCATACCAAGGAGCATCGGCATAAGTGAGCATAAGGAGTTGGTCATCAGGAAAGAAATCGTCTATAGACAATTCATCTTTGTCATCTCTCATTAGATCTTGCCTAAGTCTTGAAAGGTGGTCTGCAACCACATTCTCTGTTCCTTTCTTATCCCGGATCACAAGGTCAAACTCTTATAGTAAGAGGATCCATCTAATCAGTCTTGGCGTGGCATCCTTCTTACTCAACAAGTACTTGATGGGAGCATGATCTATGAACACTATGACTTCGGATCCCAGCAAATATTGTCAGAATTTGTCAATCGCAAACACTATTGCCAAGAGCTCCTTTTCAGTGGTGGAATAGTTGACTTGGGCCTCATCCAAGGTCTTACTAGCATAGTAGATGACATAAGGCTTTTTATCCCTCCTTTGCCCAAGTACATCTCCCACGGCATAGTCACTTGCATTGCACATGATTTCGAAGGGAAGGCTCCAATTAGGAGGTTGGATGATCGGTCCAGATATAAGCGCCTCCTTCAACCTACGAAAAGCACACAAGCAGTCATTATCAAATAAGAATGAGACATCTTTAATGAGTAAATTAGTTAAGGGTTTAGAGATTTTAGAGAAGTCTTGGATGAATCTTCTGTAGAAACTCACATGCCTAAGAAAACTCCTCACTTCCTTAACATTTGATGGTGGTGGCATTGTTTGGATTGCTTCTATCTTCACTTTATCTACCTCTATTCCCCTTTCAGACACCAAGTGTCCAAGAACTATTCCTTCCCTTACCATAAAATGGCATTTTTCCCAGTTCAATACCAGATTGACTTCCTCCCATCTCTTAAGTATTTGTGTCAAATTATTTAAACAATCATCAAATGAGGTACCATAGACAGAAAAGTCATCCATAAATACTTCCATTATTTCCTCAATAAAATCAGAGAAAATAGCCATCATACATCTTTGGAAAGTGGCTGGTGCGTTACACAATCTGAATGGCATCCTTCTATATGCAAAGGTGCCATAGCGGCATGTGAACGTGGTCTTTTCTTGGTCGTCTGGATGGATAGGGATCTGAAAGAATCCTGAGTATCCATCCATATAACAGAAGTGTGAATGTTCAGCCAATCTTTCCAACAACTGATCAATAAAAGGCAAAGGAAAGTGATCCTTACGGTTGGCCTTATTCAATTTTCTATAATCAATACACATACGCCATCCTGTAATAGCTCTAGTAGGGATCAATTCATCATTATCATTTTTACCAACAGTCATACCTCGCTTTTTACGAACCACATAGACTGGACTTACCCATTCACTATCTGAGATAGGATAGATAATACCTGCATCAAGCAATTTAAGTACTTCCTTCTTGACTACCTCTTTCATGTTTGGGTTGAGTGTCCTCTGGTGTTCCCTGGAAGGTTTATGATCATTGTCAACTATAATACAATGCATACAAATAGATGGACTAATCCCTTTTATATCATCAATACTATATCCAAGCACTTTCTTAAATTTTCTAAGTACATCAAGCAACTTACCAGTTTCTTCAGCATTCAGATCAGCATTCACTATGACTAGATATGAAGAGTTAGGGTCCATAAATTCATACCTTAGATTTGAGGGAAGAGGTTTGAGTTCTACCTTAGGTGCTTTTCTTTCCTCAATATTAGCTTATTTTTTATTATGGTCTAGCTCCAGCTTTTCAAATTTCACTTCTGAGGTGAGCATGGGACACTCATCAAGCAATCTAGTATATGCATCAGCTTCTACCTGTTCAGCACAAGAAACAAAACTATCCACAAGGCAAAGTTCAAGTGGATCAGTAGGGCATAAACTCATTACATTATCAACAATATTTTGTTCAATTACATCCATCATGCAACAAGTATCACCTAAGGATGGACATTTCATTGCATCATTAAGATTAAACTCAATCTTTTCATCCCCTACATTCAAGGAAAGCTTTCAATCTTTAATGTTTATAATAGCACCTGCAGTGGCTAGAAAAGGCCTTCCCAGAATGATGGGGATTTGGCTATCTTCCTCCATCTCTAATACAAAAAAATCAATGGGTATGAAAAACTTACCTACCTTTAGAGGAACATCCTCTAATATACCTACTGGGTGAGTGACGGATCGGTCCGCTAACTGGAGAGAAATAATGGTAGGCTTCAAGTCCTCCATCTGGAGCTTCTTGCATATGGACAATGGCATAAGACTTACACTTGCTCCGAGATTGCATAAAGCTTTAGTGATTTGCACATCTCCAATAGAACATGGTATAGAGAAGCTTCCAGGGTCCATGAGTTTAGGAGGCAGTTTATTCTGAACCAAGGCACTGCATTCTTCAGTTAGTGCTACAGTGGCATACTCCTAAATCTTCCTCTTATTCGAGAGGATTTCCTTCAGAAATTTGGCATATGAAGACATCTAAGAGACAGCTTCCAAGAATTGAATATTGATGTGCAGCTTTTTCAGCACATCCAAAAATATTCCATACTACTTTTCTAACTTGGCCTTAGCTAGTCTCTGAGGGAAAGGAACTGGTGGCTTATATGGTTCAGGAGCCACATAATTAGGCTCTTTTTCTTCCTTCCTTCCACTAACTTGCTCTTCTTCTTCATTTAATGGCTCAGGCAGATCTCTCTTCTCATCTTCCTTATCTTCCTCCTTTTCCACTAGTTCACCCAATTGCTTACCACTTCTCAAGTGTGATAGCTTTATAGTGTTCTCTAGGATTCTCAGGCTGACCAGGGAACTTACCAAAATTTCTGGTTGAAGAGCTCGCTTACTGTGCTATTTGGGTCTCTAGCATCTTGTTATACGTAGCAAGTGAGTCAACTTTAGAAGCCAAGTCCTTAGTTGCTTCCTTCATAGAATGATTTTGGGCTCTAAATTCTTCATTTTGCTTACTCTGTGTGGAGATGAAATTCTCCATTAGAGCCTCCATATTCGATTTTGGTTGAGGAGGAGGAGGATTGAATGGCCTTGGATTCTGAAAGCCTGGAGGTTGCCTGAAGTTATTCTGAGGCTGCTAACTAACATTTGGCTTATAAGAAAGGTTCGGGTGATTTCTCCAGCCTGGATTGTAAGTATTACTGTATGGGTTATTTCTTTGATTGTTCACAAAATGAACATGCTCACAATCCTGAAGTGTAGAACTTCCAAGCTGACACTCGTTGGCTGCATGGCCAACAACTCCACAAATCTCACAGGATGCAAATGAAGAAAGAGAACCGCCAGCATTGATGCTTAGCTTATCCAACTTCTGAAATAAAGCATCAACTTTAGAAGTTAGATGGTTAAACGCATCAACTTCATACATACCTGCTAGTTTTCTAGGCTGCCTCTCACTAGACCAAGAATAGTAGTTCTGAGCCATATCGTCAATCAATTCATAAGCCTCATCAACTGTCCTGTTCATCAGTGCTCCTCCAGCTACAGCATCCACAAACATACGAGTGCTATAAATTAGTCCATTGTAGAATGTATGGACTATCATCCACTTCTCCAGTCCACGGTGTGGGTATATCCTGAGAAGCTCTTTGAATCTCTCCCAAGCCTCATATAAAGATTCCACATCCTTTTGAGCAAAAGTAGCAATCCGATTGCTCAGGTGGGCCGTCTTGCTCAGGTGGGCCGTCTTGCTCAATGGGAAATACTTGGCTAGGAAAGCTTGAGAAAGCTGTTGCCAAGTGGTAATGGACCCAGATGGAAGAGAGTGCAACCATGCACGAGCCTTGTCCCTCAATGAGAAAGGGAACAATCTCAACCTGATAGCATCTGAGGAGACCCCATTCAATTTCAAGGTGTCACAGTATTCCAAAAACACTAAGAGGTGTAAATTAGGGTCTTCAGCAGGCGACCCTCCAAACTGATTCTGCTGAACCATTTGCAAGAGAGATGGCTTCAGCTGAAAATTATTAGCTTCAACCACTAGCCTGACTATGCTGGGATTCAGGCCATAAGTGTCTGAGGCAATAAAGTCCTTCAGAGATCAGTTATCTCTTTCCCCCATAGTAGCTGTAGAATTCTCTTGTTGTTGTTTTCTTCTTATCCTTCGAAGCGTGTGTTCAATTTTTGAGTCAAATGCAGCAACTATCTCATGTTCTCTTCGCGTAAAAGACAAAACACACCTATAAAGGAAGAAAAGAAGCAAAAGTCAGCAAGATGAAATTATGCAGCAAAATAAAAAGAAAATGATTTAATCTAGCTATTTCGTAAAATATCTAATATTGGCTTTGTTCCCCGGCAACAGCGCCAAAAACTTGTTGTGTATGTTTTAACCAATACCGCAAGTGCACGGCGTAGCTATAGCTAGTCTACAAGTACGGGTCGTATCCCATAGAGAACAATGTCAATTACTAGAATTTCACAAAAGGTGCTATCTAAATCGATACTATTCGATGGGAAAATATCGCAATTAAATAGATAAAAACAATCAATTAAGCAAAGCCTAAGGTTAGGGTTCACCACACTTGTGATACTCAACAACTGATATTTATCCCTAATTGCAATTATCTAGATTATTGGGGATGGTTCAGCCTCAATTAATTAGCAATCTCTTTCAAGCATTACCAATCGTACCTAGGTTAATCAAATTACCTACTTTCGTGGTTCTTAACTTAACTAAGGTCCATTAAGCTTTATGCCAACCATGGAATGCAATTAATTGATTTTCTCGTGCCAATTAATTGATTCAATCCTAGAGAATCTTAAACTACTTTTGTGATCAAGATATCTCTAATTAACTATTAGGTTCCAGATTTAATCTTCACCTTTCAGTTCATCGATTAAATACCTAAGACGTGATAGAATGGTGATCGGGCATTCTATCAACTCATTCATGCATATAATAGTCAATCCAAATCAATCTAAAATAAATCACAATTAGGGTTTCATAATTCAAGTCATAAGCATAGTATTATTGTATCACAATTGGGTTTACTGAAACCCTAACTAAATTTACTCACACATAATCAAAACAGAAATCAAATTCATCTTCATTGAATAAATCATTATAGTTCAGTACAATTGAAAGAGAATGAGTAGAAGTAGAAGAAGAAAAACTGATATAGAAAGATAGAACTTGGTGTGCAGAAAATTCAGATGAATTACAACCTTGAGTACCGTAAATTCTACCATAGAGCATCCAAAATCCAAAATAATCTATGTAAAAACCTAGTCTAAATGTGTTTCCTAAGCCTAAAAAGTGATCTCCAGTGTTTCCTACGGTCTCTCCTTTTTCAGTTGCGCATCCCCATGCTTCTATATGTCTTTGGCGGCCAAAAACCCTGATTTTAACATTCTGTACGGACCCCGAAGCACAGCCATGCTTCGGGCTGGAATCTGGGGAAATCCTGCATCTCTTGCTCAGAGCACGGCCTGGTTGTGTTGTAGGCCACCAAGCATGTCCTGGCCGTGCTGCATGCTGCCAAAGTGCTTTCTCCATGATTTTTGATTTGTAGCCTCCTTGCTTCCTCCTTAGCATATCCCCAGTCTTTTTGGCTCTTTCCATGATGGTTTTTCCTTACTTCTTGGCTTCTTTTGCTCTCTTGCAACCATAAAACAAACCACAACAGTACCCAGAACAAAGTATAACCAAAAGCATAGAAATAACCACAAGTTACTATGAATTAGGGGACAAAATATGACCAATAAGCGCTCAAAATTTCCCTTTATCAAAAGTCATTGCATTTGAGCCAGATGTTGATAAAAGAGATGAAGTTAATAAAGGAATTCATAAATTTGCGATTATCAGTCATGTATATCCTTAGAAGCTTAATTGTTAACAAATTAAGGATTAAATGTGACTTGAAAACACATATCAAGGAAGCACAACTGCAGGATAAATTTTTACGAAGTGAAAAGGGTTAACCAAATTTTTTGCTATTAGGACATGGAACTATCACATATCGAGGGAGGATATGTATACTATAAGAAGGGAGGATGAAGACCAAGATTTTGGAAAAATCCCACCGAAGTAACTATAATATCCATCTAGATTTACTAAAATGTATCTGGATTTGAAGAAATTATATTTGTGGCCAAGAACGAAAAGAGATATTGCTGAATTCACTACTAAATGCCTAACTTGTTAGAAAGTGAAGATAGAACATCAAAAGCCTTCTAGAATGTTACAGCCTTTATAAATCCCTAAATGGAAGTGTGACAATATTTCTATGGATTTTATTGCAAGGTTACCTAAGATGTAGACAGGCTATGATGCGATATGAGCAATTGTAGACAGATTAACTGAATCTGCACATTTTTTACCCATTAAAATTAATCATTCCCTTGATACATTAGCTCAATTATATGTAAAGGAAAGTTTTTGGCTACATGGTGTTCCAAACAACATCATTTTGAATAGAGATCCCAGATTCACTTCTAGATTTTGGAGAGCGCTACAAGAAGCCTTCGACACTAAATTATGTTTTAGTACTGCATATCATCTTCAGACTGATGACCAAATTGAAAGGATCATTCAAACCTTGGAGGATATGCTAAAAGCTTGTACTCTGGAACAAGGAAGAGGATACGATAAATATTTGCCATTAGCAAAATTTACATACAATAATAGCTATCACTCAATTATCAGGATGGAACCCTCTGAAGCTTTGTATGGCAGAAAATACAAATCCCCTCTATGTTGGTATGAATTGGGACAAAGGAATTTATTAGGTCCAAAATTAGTGCAACATACCTCGAAATAGATACAAATAGTTTGAGATAAGATGCAAACAACCCAAATTCGATAGAAAAGCTACTATAATAAAAGAAGAAAGCCATTACAATTTAAAGAAGGGAAGTATATGTTCCTAAAAATCTCTTCTACTGCTGGTATTGGTCAAACTATAAAAGTTAAGAAATTAAGCCCATGATAAATAGGCCCATACCAAATTCTCAAAAGAATAGGACTGCCGACCTATCAGATTTCACTTTTACCATTTCTAGCGAATCTTCACGATGTGTTCCATATTTTTTAACTCCATAAATACCTTCTAGATCCATCACATGTGATACAAAAAGAATCAATATCTACGGACGGAAATCTAACTTACCAGCCAGAACCAATCGCAATTCTAGATAATGATATGAAGTAGTTCCAGAAAAAGACAATTCCTTTAGTAAAGATAGCTTGGAAGGGATTGACTAAAGAAAATTTAGTGAAAGGAGAAATTGATTAACTAATATATGTAAATAATCACATATACATGTATATATATGCAGTTAGAGGACTTGTATACATGCATATACCATCCTTTTGGTAATTTTGGGACATAAAAAAATTGTTGAGAATGAGTAAAAATAAAGGGAAATTATCACACCTAGAGAATGGTCGTGTTCAAGGACACGACTAGGCTATGCTCTACACGAGTGCAAGAGTTTGGCTATGCACTCCAAATATGGCCCTCTTCCAAGACACAGACAGGTAGTGTGTAACACCTACTAACTAGCATCTTATTTCATACATCCACATAATAGAATATTTGTAACATCCTCGAAACACAAAGGGTAAGGAGGTGGTGCTGACATCAAGATCTCCATCAGTAACGTCATCCCCTATTGTATCTCATTTCTTTTTATCTGAACATAACACCACAATAATAGTGAGAATAAAGGTTCCCAGTAGACTTAACATAAATAAAATATAATGAGAAAATAGGAGTTATGTTCTGCTATATAAGCTACAAAAAATATTAAGATTTGGAGATAAAATCATCACTTCAATTGATGCATAATTAACATACTATATATGCACTAAAAATCCACTCATTTTTTGTATGCATAGTGACCGATCAACTATAGTCACAATAAGTGATCATGGAATGTGAATTCATCACCTATCTGCCTCCTTACATTACCTCTGTCACCTGGTTTGAGGGGTCCTCCTTTGGCTCACTCAGGCTAATAGGGTGTCCCCTACTCGGTACCGTATCAAGCCATACAACCCATCGATATTCATCAATACATATAAATGTATATATATATATGCATATTCATCAAATACAATATATAATTATCAAGTAACTCGCCATGAGCTTTATGCTTGCCATTCAATCACATTCATAATATGATGCATCATTTTTATACCCAATGACTAATAATCATTCATCACATACCAATATCCAATATGATTCATTTTAAATCAAATAAAGAAAAAGAGTAATTTGTGATACCAAAATCATCATTTTAAAAGTATTTTTCTTATATATATGTTTCCTAAAACTATTTCAACAAACAAGATTATTTTTAGGTAGAAAATAGTGAAAAATATGATAATCCAGCACCCAACACGGCCATGCTTGAAAAATAATTCAAACATGCTTAAAAACAGCCCCGAACAAGGCCTACCCATACTGAAGCAACCCAGAACATGGCCTAGCCGTGTTCTGTTACATTTCCTCACTTATTCAACCATATCTCCCTCATAAAAACTCTAATTGAGGTGATTTCAAATCCTATAAACATCTAAGACAATTATATACAACTTTCATTTTTATCATTTCTTTATGTTCCTTATAGATTATTCCCAAAAAATTAAAAACAAAAACGGTTATTTTACCATTCTGGATTCTAGACTGATTCTGACCTCTTCTCAATTAATCAGCCATATCTCCCTCATATGGACTCCAATTGAGGTGATGTCAAAGCCTATAAAAATCTAAGACAATTATCTACAACTTTCATGTTTATCATTTCTTTAAAATCCTTGCCAAATTTTTCCATAATTTCAAAAATAGTAGCTTCCCAAATTACTCTGAAATTCAGCTTAGTCTAACTTGTCCTTTGTGTTTCTTTTATGTAATCCTATGCACCAATGCATGTCCAAACAACCAAAACAGAATTCCACATAAATATCCAGACCATATGTTATCCAAAATCACATCTAAACAAATCTAAAAGTATATAAATAATTTTGTACAAAATTCATGAGTAGATGTTAAGGCTACCTCAAACAAATCATTAAACTTGGGTGTTTGCTTCCTACCACACAAAACTCTTACATCCATACCATGAATTAGGATATTTCTAAAGAAAAGATGATGAAATTAGAGAGATGACCAAGAACTTACCTTGATTTTCCTTTCCTTTTCCTTCTCTTTCTTCTTCCTCTTTCTCTTCTTCTTCCTTTTTTCCTCATCTTTTTTTCCTCCTTTTTCTTTTCTTTCTCTTCCTTATCGACACTCCCTCCCCTCATAATTATCAAGATTTTTCCCTACCTATCACCCCATATTTACAACTTTGCCATCCTTCATTATTTAAAAAAATTCCATCCTAGAGTATTTACAAAACTGCCATATAAAGAAATTTAAATAAATGCCATTTTAACCATCCTAAGATTTTGTTTGACTTGAGTAAAATTGTAAAATAATTTAATCCTCCCATGTGATTCAAAACGCTTTCTCCTCTCTGAAAAAAAAAATTCAATTAGAAACATAAGGAAAAATTGGGGATGTTATAGTTTAGATGGGTGATGAACTCAAATTTCCTTATCACTTATTGTGACTGTAGTCAATCGATCACTATGCATATAGAAAATGAGTGGATTTTCAGGGCATATATAGTATGTTAAGTCTACTAGGAACCTTTTTTCTCACTATTATTGTGGTCTTATGTTTAGATAAAAAGAAATGAGATGCAAAAGGGAATGATGTTACTGATGGAGATCTTGATGTCAGCAACACCTCTTCACCCTTTGTGTTTCAAGGATGGAGTGCTGTATAGGGACTCTTATTTGTGTACTAAAATATTGTGTTGTATAATTATTACATGTGTAAGGTTTGTAATATATATATATATATATTGTGTTTAACATATGGCGTATTTAACATACGAAATGTGAAAATAAATATATAAATAAATAAATAATAACAATGAGATAAATAATAAATAAATAAAAAACTAGACGTTACAAAGTTAGTATCAAAGTAGGTCGATCTTAGGCGACCATGGGGTGAGTGGTCCCCTAGATTGATTTAGAGGAGTCTTGAATAGTTATGTGGAAATGTTGTGTAAGGTAGCAGATAAATTCAGTAGGAAAGTACTAGTATTTCCTATTTATAGTCTTGTGTGATGTGATAACTATTGTAAAATTTTGAACTGTTGTTGAGCTTGATCACCTCAATAATGACTAATATTTTGCTTTACTAATATAGTGAGTTATGACACCACCTAGAAGAAATATGCCAGGCAGCACAGATGCTACCTTAAATAACATAACTGCAGCTATTCAAGCTCAGGTAGCTGCTACGAATCAGATTCTGTAGAACCTTTAGAATATTAATAATAATGACGGGGCTAGGGGAAATGAAGGAAACCAAAGTAGAAATAGAAATGAAAATGGTAATGGATGGTCTGAATTTATGGGAACGCGGCCTCCGTCTTTTATGGGTGTATATGACCCTATAGTTGCTAAGAGATGGCTAACGGAACTCGAGAAGATTTTTGGAGTTCTAAATTGTTCTGATGAGCAGAAGGTTAATTTTGGGACATATATGCTAAAGGAAGAAGCTGAATACTAGTGGAGAGAAGCCAGAGAGTTACTAGTACATCAAGACAGGGAAATTACATGGCAGTTATTCTGAGAGACCATTTTGAACAAATATTTTTTCAGTAATGTGAGAGTTAAGAAAAAGATTGAGTTTCTTTAGCTTAGATAGGGAAATGGGACCATTGAGCACTATATTACCAAGTTTGAAGAACTATCTAAGTACTCTAAAGAATAATTCAGATGAAGCTTGGAAGGCAGTGAAGTTTAAATCAGGACTCAACCCAGAGCTTAGGAATGCTGTGGTGGCATTAGAGATTTGAGAATATGCCTCGTCAGTAAATAAATGTCGAATGCTGGCGACAAGTCTAAAAGTAGTAGAGGATGAAAGGGAGAGGCAGACTCAATGGAAGCGAAAGAGAGAGTTTCCAATTATGGATAGAAATACCAAAGGGAAGAATATCATGCGAGGTAAACAACCAGCACTTATGGAAGCCAGACCTTTTTTGAAAAAACTGACAATGGGTCAGTGTGGGAAATGTAGGAAATTCCATGGGGATAAACCATGTTATTTTGGTCTAGTTACTTGCTTCCGATGTGGCCAAAAGGGGCACATGGCACGGCATTGTCCACTGGAAAATGATAAAAGTATTACACGAACTCAACAAATGACAGGAAGAGTTTTCACTTTGAGCGGTTCTGAAGCAAAATCAGCTCTTGATTTGATGCAAGGTACGTGTTGTATCAACAATCTGCCTCTGATTATATTGTTTGATTCTGGTGTGAGCCATTCTTTCATAGCAATAGAATGTGTGGGAAAGTTACAACACCCTATTACGGAGTTACCATACGAGTTATCGGTGGTGACACATATAGGAGGAAAAATAATTACCTCCTCAGTGTGTTTGAATTGTCTTGTTATATTGAGTGACAGATCCTTTGTAGTGGATCTAATTTGTCTACCTATGGATGATATAGATGTCATCTTGACTGTGGATTGGTTAAGTCAGAACCGAGTCCTTCTGGATTATTGCAAGCTTTTGAGTTCCTCCCAAACCCACCAGAGGATTAAAAGTATAGCATTATTAGTACTCACCGACTCTATAAGGAGATAAGGAATACATATATGAGATGTGTTTTTCTGTATACTATTAACCCGAGTATGAAACATGAACTAATTAAGATTTTGGTAGTCTGTGAATTCCCAAAGGTTTTTCAATTTGAGATTTCTGAAACTTCACCAAAGAGAAAAGTGGAATTCTCCATCGATTTAACACCAGAGGTGAGGCCTATTTCTATCACTCTTTATAGAATGTCTCTTGTCGAACTACAGGAGCTTAAGAAGTAGATCAAAGAGTTATTCGAAAAGAACTTTATCAAACCTAGCGTATTACCTTAGGGATTGTTTGTATTGTTTGTAAAGAGGAAAGATGACAGTTTGAGACTATGCATTAATTACAGGAAATTGAATAAGGCGACCATTAAGAATAAGTATCCATTGCCCAAAATAGACGATCTATTAGATCAATTAAAGGGAGCTACTATTTTTTGTAAGATAAACTTGAGGTTAGTATATCATCAGATTAGAGTTAAAGAAGAAGATATTTTGAAAATAACTTTCAGAACTCGGTATGAGCACTACAAATTTTTAGTAATGCCTTTTGGGGTCACGAATGCACCTGCAATTTTTATGGACTATATGAATCACATTTTTAGACCCTACTTAGATCAATTCATAGTAGTGTTCATAGATGATATCTTAATCTACTCTAAGAGTGAGGAAGAACATAACTAGCATCTCTGATTAGTACTTTAGGTCTTAAAAGAAAAGAAACTTTTTACTAAGTTGAACAAATGTGAATTTTAGCTAGAAGAGGTGAAGTTCTTGGGTCACGTAATTTCTAAAGACGGTGTGTCGGTGGATCCTAGTAAAACTGAAGTAGTGTTAAAATGGGAGAGGCCAAAAACTGTGACCAAAATTAGAAGTTTCCTAGGTTTAGCAGGACATTATAGAAGGTTTATATAGGGATTTTCTCAAATATCTTTGCCTTTGACTCGATTAACCACAAAGGGAAGTCCCTTTAATTGGACTAAAGAATGTGAGAATAGTTTCCAAGAGCTTAAATTCAAATTGACTTCTCCACCTGTTCTAGTTGTTCCTAATCCTTCTAGATGCTTTGTAGTCTATATGGATGCTTCCAAGAAAGGTTTAGGTTGTGTTTTGATGCAAGAAATTAGAGTACTTGCTTATGCATATAAAAAATTAAGACTGCATGAGCAAAACTATCCTACTCATGATTTAGAGTTGGCTGCGATAGTTTTTACCCTGAAAATGTGGAGACATTACTTATATGGAGCTATATTTGAAATATATAGTGACCACAAGAGTTTAAAGTATCTCTTTGACCAAAAAGAATTGAATATGAGGCAAAGAAGGTGGATGGAATTCATTAATGATTACAACTTTGAATTAAAGTATCACCCAGGGAAGAAAAATATAGTAGCTGGTGCATTGAGCCGAAAGTCGTTGCATGTAAGTCAAATACTGATAAAAGAAATAGAGCTAGTTGAGGAATTTAGAAATTTGAAATTATCAGTTATAATTGTCCTTAGAAGTCTGGTTGTTAGTGAATTAAGAATTAAAAGTAAGTTGAAGACTCAGATTAAGGAAGCATAGACACATGATCAATTTTTACAAGATCGAAAAGATCAGCCTGACTTTGCAATGTTAGAGGATAGAATTATTATGTACCGGGGCAGAGCATGTATAACACAAGGAAAGAATTTGAAGGGTAAGATTTTGGAATAAGCTCATCAAAGTAAGTATACAATCCATCCAAGATCTACAAAAATGTATCAAGATTTGAAAAGATTATACTAGTGGCTAGGAATGAAGAAAGACATTACTGAATACGTGTCTAAGTGTCTGGTTTGTTAAAAGGTGAAGATAGAGCATCAAAAACCTTATAGGATGTTACAACCTTTAGAAATCCTTGAGAGGAAGTGGGATAGTATATCTATAGATTTTATTGTCGGACTACCTAAGATTCAGACAGGCCATAATGCGATATAGGTAATAGTAGATAGAGTAACGAAATCTGCACACTTTTTACCCATTAAGAAAAACTTCCTCTGCATTTGTCGAATCTGCATGATGCATTGCATGTTTCTTAACTTTGGAAGTATGTACCAGATTCTTCGTACATAATTCAAGAAGAAATAATAGTTGTAGACGAGAATCTAACCTATCGACCGAGGCCGATAATAATTCTGGACAGAAACATGAAACTGTTGAGAAATAAAACTATTCCATTGGTGAAGGTAGATTGAGAGAGTTTAACAATGGAAGAATCCACATGGGAAAGGGAAGATAACATGAGACAGAAATATCTACAACTATTTGAAGACAAGTTTACCTTGAATTTTGAGGATAAAATTCTTTTTAAGGGGGAGAATTGTAACATCCTCGATTTTTCCTTATATTACTAATTGAATTTCTTTTTTCAAAGAGGAGAAAGCGTTTAGGATCTCAAGGGAGGATTAAATTATTTTATAATTTTACTCAAGTCAAACAAGATCTTAGGATGGCTAAAATGGCATTTATGTAATTTCATTGAAATGGCATTTATGTAAATTCCTTGAGATGGCAGTTTTGTAAATACTCTAGGATGGCATTTTTGTAAATAATGGAGGATGACAAAAATGTAAATATGGGGTGGTAGGTAGGGAAAAATCTTGATAATTATAAGGGAGAGGGAGTGTCGGTAAGGAAGAGAAAGAAAAGAAAGAAGAGGAAAAGAAAGAGGAAGAAGAAGGAGAAGGAAGAGGAAAGGAAAATTAAGGTAAGTTCTTGGTCATCTCTCTAATTTTATCATCTTTTCTTTAGGAATATTCTAATTCACGGTATGGATGTAGGATTTTTGTATGGTAGGACTCAAGCACCCAAGTTTAAGGATTTGTTTGAGGTAGGTTTAACATATACTCATGAATTTTGTACAAAATTATTTATATACTTTTAGATTTGTTTAGATGTGATTTTGGATAACATGTGGTCTCGATATTTATATGAAATTTTGTTTTGGTTGTTTGGACATGCATATAGGTGCATGGAATTACATAAAAGAAAAACAAAGGACAAGTTAGACTAAGCTGAATTTCGGAGTAATTTGGGAAGCTTATATTTTTGAAATTATGGAAATATTCGGAAAGGATTTTAAAGAAATGATAAACTGGAAAGTTGTAGATAATTGTATTAGCTTTTTAGAGGCTTTGATATCACCTCAATTGATATCACCTCAGAATCAATCTAGAATCTAGAATGGTAAAATAACCGTTCTGGTTTTTAATTTTTTGGGAATAATCCCTAAGGAATATGAAGAAATGATAAACATGAAAGTTGTAGATAAGTGTCTTATCTTTTTATAGGGTTTGAAAGCACCTCAAATGGAGTTTGTATTAGGGAGATATTGTTGAATTAGTGAGAAAGGTCATAGAACACGGCTAGGCCGTGTTCTGGGTTGCTTCAGCATGGGTAGGCCGTGTTTGAGACTGTTTTTGAGCTTGTTTGAAGTATTTTTCAAGTATGGGCGTGTCTTGAATAGGGCCAAGCCGTGTTCGGTGCTAGATTATCATATTTTTCACTATTTTCTACCTAAAAATAATCATGTTTGTTGAAATAATTTTAGAAAACAAATATAAAAAAAAATACTTTTAAAATGATGATTTTCATATCACAAATTACTCTTTTTCTTTATTTGATTTAAAATGAATCATATTAGATATTGGTATGTGCTGAATGATTATTAATCATTGGGTATAAAAATGATGCTTCATATTATGAATGTGATTGAATGGCAAGCGTAAAGCTCATGTCAAGTTGCTTGATAATTATATATTGCATTTGATGAATATGCATACATATATATATATATATACATATATATATGTATATATACATATATATGTGTATATACATATATATGTGTATATATATGTATATACACATATATATGTATATATACATATATACATGTATATACATGTATATACATATATATATGTATATACATATATATGTGTATATACATATATATGTGTATATACATATATATATGTATATATATATATACATACACATTTATATGTATATATATATATACATACACATTTATATGTATATATATATATACATTTATATGTATTGATGAATATCGACGGGTTGTATAGTTTAATACAGTACCAAGTAGGGGACACCCGATTAGCCTGAGTGAGTCAAGGAAGGGTCACTTCAATCGAGTGATAGAGGTAATGTGAGAAGGAAGATGGGTGATGAACTCACATTCCCTTATCACTTATTGTGACTGTAGTTGATCGGTCATTATACGTATAGAAAATATGTAACAATTTTTTTTTTATTATTATTATAAAATATAGATTTTACATATATGTCCTTAATCAAAACATACGTACAACATATCAACAACATAAAAACCTACATCTTATTTATTCTGGTTGACCAATTCTGGAGATACAGGTGCGGGTGGTTGCACCTTCACCGGGATCTAAGCCAACTCGACCATAAACATTTTATTTGCTTCTGAGATCTGCCCAACATAAAGTACTCGATCCAACGTGCACTAAAAGCTAGAGCCATAGAAAAATCAGCATAACTAATTTTTTGAACATGATATAGAAATATAGTGAGAATTAAATCCCAGTAAGTTCAACAATAAATCATCATCAATATAGCTCATCACGTCATGTTCAGCTGTATAAACTATAGCAAATATCTTTGGTCACATGAATGCACTATATCTATGCACATGAGAATCATACAATAATGACATGTATGACAGGATTAACTATTTCCAGAATATCATATGATGACTATCAATTTATTCTCAAATCAAACTACCCTGGTCAGGGTGAGTATTTTCTACTCTCCGGTACGGGTTTTTCTCGCTCCGTCCGACATGGCCCACTTTCTCTTTCTTTTCTCATTAACATGATCATAACCGTTGGTAGGGCGTCCCCTACTGGTGCACCACATGAATTTTCCATGTGACCGTGCTCTTGTCTTTTCTTTTCACAATAATAGCCAAAAATATGCTTTCAATAATAAGAATGTTCATTAAAATATAATTATTACCAAAAATCATTGGTAACCATGACATGAACATAACCATTTCAAATATCACTTTATAAAATAATTCCATGTCAAAATTTCACACTTAAGATGGTACGCAGTTCGTGCAATGGCAATGACTATGGAATATACTAGTCATTTATTATTTTTATTTATAAGATTCTTCTTCTTTTTTTAAATTAATTTTATTTCTTTTATTTTCTTGATGCAGGTATTCATCCTATCTGACCTTCTCTTATTAATCAGAGCATAACTCCCTCAATTTAACTCCGATTTAGTTGATCTTGATATCTTTTTAAAGACAAAACAATTATCTAAAACTCTTATGTTGAATAATTGACGAAAAAATTAAGAAATCATGGTGATATTACTCCCTCAAAGAACATGTTATTTCTTCTCGGGTAGGTTTTGACCTCTACCTACTAATCTGTCCATATCTCCCTCATAATATTTCCAAATTAAGTGATTTCAGTGGCTAAAAATCCGTGACACATATAGCTATAATTCTTATGTTAATCATTTATTTTAATTCCCTACAAAATGTTCTACACAATTAAAACATAGAAGCTAGCATAACATATTCTTTCCTGATCAACCATTTTCTGACCATTGCTTACTAATCGGACCATATCTACCTTATATGGGCTCCAAATTGAGTGATTCCAGTGGCTAAACATCCATGACACATATATCTATAATTCTTATGTGAACCAATTATTTTAATTCCCTAAAAAAGATTCCCAGAAATTAAAACACAGAAGCTATCCTAACATATTCTTCCCTGATTAACCATTTTCTAACCATTTCTTACTAATCGGACCATATCTACCTCATATGGACTCCAAATGGAGTGATTCCAATGGCTAAAAATATGTGACACATATAGCTATAATTCTTATGTTAACCATTTATTTTAATTCCCTATAGAATGTTCCCAGAAATTAAAACACAAAAGCTATCCTAACATATTCTTCCCTGATTAACCATTTTATGACCATTGCTTACTAATTAGACCATTTCTACCTAATAAGGAATCCAACTTGAGTGATTCCAGTGGGTAAAAATCCGTGAGACATACAACTACATTTTTCATGTTAACCATTTGTTTTAATTCCTTACCAGTTCTTCCCAGAATTTTAAAAACAAAAGCAGAAAAGTTTACCAACCATAGCCATACATATGCAAAACTATCTACACCAACCTAAGTATTCAAACATACATAATATGTAACACGATATAGCAACATCCATGACCAATCATTAAAGTTGTAAGATCAAAATCTAATATAAATATTACAAGTTTCAAAACTTTTCTTCAAAAAGAAATATTGTTAAACTTACTTGGAGCACTTAGTCCTCTAGACTTCTCATTCCTCTTTCTTCCTTTCTTCCTCTCATTTCCTCACTCTATCTTGCTTCTATTTTTCCTCTCCCTCACTTGGAAAAAAATTCTAACGTTGTAAGGGTGGGTTTTGCTTAAATAGACCATCAAATAATTCACCTTTCATGATCATAGGTCTACCTTATCACAATTAGGATACACTTGGTTGAATTTTTGGAAAACAAACAACTTATGTTCTTGTCTTCCTCTTCCTTAGTCAAGATATGCATAGCAAAAGGAGATTTGTATTTTGAAAACTATGATAATATGTTTCTAAGATAAGGGACAAGGTCCCTTTGATTTAGGGATTCATTTCCTTTTGTCTTAATCAAGTATGATAGGTTTGCCTTTTTAGGTGGCAAATTTCTATCCCTTGAATCTCCATTATTTGGTTGAAATTATTTGTGTGGGATAGGAATGTTTTGTCCTAATGCCATGTATTATCATACCACTTGCTAAAATTATGAGTGTAGGATATAGATGTTTTGTCCTAAAGCCTTGTATTATCATACCACTTGCTAAAATTATGAATGTAGGATATCACACCACTTGTTAAATTTTTGTCTTAATGCCACGTCACCTATTCTTGATTACACCATTATTTCATCACTTTAATTTTTTTTTTCCTCTTGGGTTTGGGCTCATTCTTGCCCATTTTCTTTACTTTGGTTAAAATTCTACCTTTCATAATGGGCTTGGTCATATTTTCTTGATTTTTGGGCTACTGGTCCAATTCCTATATCCTAATCCAGGTTTATGTTTTACTTCTTCATTGGGCTATCCTATTGGCTTGCTAAAAATTCATGTGAAGTAGAAAAACTCTATATGAAGTGTCCATAGGTGAAAGCCCAATTTATAGGTGGAGATACTAAACTTACTAACTTTTGCTCTTAAATTAAGAAAAATTACCCTAATCCAATCTTCTTGAAATTTTAAAACCTTTACTTACTTCACAAAAATTTATCTTCCTTGCCTAAGAATTTCACCTTTCTTTAGCATGCTTATTTCTAATATTTCCTCTTAGGTTTTCTTTCTTTACCTATTCCATTAATATTATAACATTTCTATGCATACACGTAAGGTGAAGAATTTCTAAGGATTATATTTCCTTAGATATCTAAAAATTGTCTAATAAATGTTATTTCCTTAATTAAATATTTATGTACCTTTATCAATAAAAGAAATGAAATTAGGGATGTTACTTTGAATACTCTTGTACTTTTATTAATACATGAAACAAAATTAGGGATGTTACAAAATAAGTGGATTTTCAGTGCATATATAGTATGTTAATTATGTATCAACTGAAGTGATGATTTTATCTTCAAATCTTAATATTTTCTATAGCTTATACAGCTGAATATAACTCATGTTTTCTCATTATATTTTATTTATGTTAAGTCTACTAGGAACCTTTGTTTTCACTATTATTGTGGTGTTATGTTCAGATAAAAAGAAATGAGATGCAACAGGGAATGACGTTACTGATGGAGATCTCGATGTCAGCACCACCTCCTCACCCTTTGTGTTTCAAGGGTGGAGTGCTGTACAGTGACTCTTTTTTGTGTATTGAAATATTGTGTTGTATAATTATTACATGTGTGAGGTTTGTAATATATATATATACATATATATTGTGTTTAAACATATGGTGTATTTAAGATGCGAAATGTGAAAATAAATAAATAAACAAATAAATAATAATAATAATAATGAGATAAATAATAAAAAAATGAGCGTTACAATATTCCCCTTGAACCTTTTAGTATTATATATATATATATATATATATATATATATATATATATATATATATATATATATATATATATATATATAATCTTATCTGTAAATTTTTAGTAATGTCTACCTAGCCTAAAAATTCAACTATTCACATATATTGTTAGTTATCTTTCTTAGATAAGAATACAATACAATCCATAACTTATTTTACATCACATTATGAGCTGTCTAAAAAGGACTTGGCACTTAACTAAGCCATCCCACATGTATTACACAACAAGAAAATATAGAATCTATATCCATATTCAGATGAGTCAACCTTAGGACCCATGTTGCTCACTTCTTGCTGGAGTACCTAGAATGTGATTATGTAGACATAAAAAGATGAGATGACAATCTCAATAGCTAGCAAATTTTTCAGAAAAATAGTATACATTCCATTCCTTAAAAATCTCAATTTATTCCACTAAAACATAAGAACTGACCATACATACATACATACATAATCTTAGTCACACTAGGGACCCATAATATTTTGGTCTACTTACTCATTACAGTCTCATACCTACAAAAAGGTTATGCATCTCCTATTATTGGCCAATACGTGGGGGAAATGGGGTTACTTAGCACACTTTGGGCAACCCTTAATTCTCGAGAATGCATACATAACATATCTTTAGACCATCATTCATCATAGTATAAAATTCAGGCAACCAATGAAATTGATAAATTCAAGTTCATAAACATAAAGAGTGTTTTAAGGAAAAGCTAGCTACTCCAATTCTAGCACAATCACTTCCTTTACAAGGCTGCCAATGTTACAACCAGCTACTCAAATTAAAACATATAAGAGCTTTTGGTTAATGCATGCATATGAGCACTTAAACTCATAAGTCTCTAGTTTAAGAGCTTATGCTTCCCAAAACAAAATTGTGATTCTGTTCAGATTTGGGGTTATTATTAAATATGACAAAAGTCCTCTAAAAATTCTAAAAATTTCCATGGAGCTTCCTATACAAGTCTATTTTATTTTGTGGATCTCTCAGATCTTAACTAATCCATTCACCCCAAGAACTGCCTCCATAACCCAGAATAGTGTAGATTGGTTTCGGTTCCATTTCTATTCTATTTTCCATTCCTTTGGATGGATAAAACTTCTTAGAAATTTTTTATATTTAATATGGAGCATCCTAGCTATGTTATATAATCACCATAAAAATTTTAAGTAAAAATTAATTCATTTGACCCTTCAAATAACACACTTTTTATAGCTACCACCAGTTCTGGTATGTTCTGACTTACTTCATGTCCCACAGAATTTCTATATTTTATTATATGCCATAAACTACCTAGAATTCTCTAAAATTTGGTGAGGTCCTTCATTAATCCTTATAACTTGTCATAAAATTTTCATACGAAAATTCAACCTATAACCCCTTAAGGGTGTAATCATAATCTTTTTGAAATTCCATCCATCTTCTTTTCCTCATATTTAACTCCTTTTGGTCAAAAAGGTACTTAAGACTCTTGTGATCACTAAAAAATTCAAACTTGACACCATAAAAATGATGTCTCTAAATCTTAAGGGCAAACACTACAGCTACTAGTTCCAGATCATGTGTAGGGTAATTCTCCTCGTGAGGTCTAAGCTGTCGAAAAGCATAAGCTAGTACTCTACCCTATTGCATTAAAATACACCCTAAAACCTTCTTAGATGCATCACTATATATTGTAAGGAGTTCACTAGGGTTTAGTATCACTAGCACTAGGGCAAAGGTTAGCCTAGCTTTCAATTCTTGAAAACTACTCTCACATCGACCATCCCACACAAATGGTTAATCCTTCTTGGTTAACCTAGTTAGAGGAATGGCTATCTGAGAGAATCCTTGGGTAAATCTCCTATAGTATCCTGCTAAGCCTAGAAAGCTCCGTATTTTAGTGATTGTCTTTGGTCTTTCCTAGTTAACCACTGTTTCCACCTTACTAGGGTCCACTGCTATCCCCTCCTTGGAGACAACGTGCCCTAGAAATCTCACCTCTATCAGCCAAAACTCACACTTGCTAAGCTTGGCATGCAATTTCCTATCCTTGAGGGTTTGCAACATTATTCGAAGGTGATTCTCATGTTCTTCAAGGCTCTTAGAATAAATTAAGATGTCATCTATGAAAACCACAACAAACTTATCCAGCCTAAAAACCCTATTCATATAATCTATGAAAATGGCGAAGGCATTGGTTAACCCAAAAGGCATAACCAGGAACTCATAATGTCCATATTGGGTTCAAAAAACTGTCTTTGGGACATCTTTGGCCTTAACTCTCAACTGATGGTAACCTTACCTCAAATCTATCTTAGAAAAGGTTGACACTCCAGCTAATTGATTCAGTAGGTCATATATTATGGGCAATGGATATTTATTCTTGATGGTCACTTTTTTTAACTGTTTATAATCTATACACAACCTGAGGCTACAATCTTTCTTTTTAATAAAAAAAATGGTGCACCCCAGGAGGATAAACTGGGTATGATGAACCCCTTCTCTAATAGTTCCTCTATTAGCTACTTAAGCTCAACTAGCTCTATAGGAGCCATCCTATAGGGAGCCTTAGATATGGAACCTACACTAAGCACTAAGTCAATGGAAAACTCTACTTCCTTATCAGGAGGGAGACTACTAAACTCTTTAAGGAATACTTCTAGGTAATCTCTAACAATAGGTATGTTTTCTATGCCCTCTTCTACTTTAACTGGCAAAGAAAAGAAGACTAGGAACCCTTGACAACCCTTCCTAAGGTATCTCTCAGCTTGGGTGGTGGATAGGTAAGAGATTTCAGTAGAGTGTTTAGAAGTAGAACCATAAACAGGTAAGGAAATAGACTTTCTAGAACAATCAAGAATTGCATTATTAGCAGACAACCAATCCATTCCAAGAATAATATCAATATAAAACAAAGGAAGCCATACAAGATCCAAAGTAGTACATCTATGATCAAATTGTACAACACAATTGATACAAGCATCAGAAGTTATGACACAAATCCCAGTAAGGTTGGAAATAGAAAGATCATATGGCAAAGTATCCACAGTCAAACCCAAACTCTTAGCACAATCATATAAAATAAAAGAATGTGTAGAACTAGAATCATCTACAAGTGACTTTTGGATCATTAACGTACCTCTGATAAAATTTGGAGATTGGCTAGACTCTTGCTGGGAAAGAGCAAACACCCGTCGTTGATTTTGTGGTCTGCCATCAGGAACTAATCCCCTTTTTACTTGACAATCCTTAGAGTAGTGGCATGGATTTCCACAACTGTAGCAAACATTCTAACCAGCTAAACATGGTCTATCTCCATGCTTCTTCCCACATTTATTACAAGCAGGTTGGCTAAAGGTTTGGCCATTACGGGTCAGCATTCTCCTACCCTGAGAACTGTTCCCCTTGAACATTTTGTTCTAAGGTTTTCCTCTTCCTCCAGAGGCCACTATCTCTCAATCTTTTCTCAGCCTTGGCATTCATTAAATTTTCTTCAGCTATTCTACATTTACTTGCCAACTTGGTAAAATCTCGTATCTCTAAGGTAGCCACACTCTCTCTAATCTTGAGTTTCAAACCTCGCTCAAAATTTTCTGTCTTCCATGCATCATCATGGGTATGGTTCAGGTAAGTGGAAAATTTAGAGAGCTCTTCAAATTTAGCCTCATATTGGGGTACAATCATATTCGCTTACTTCAACTTTATGAATTCATCCTCTTTTATTCTTCACATTATCTGGAAAAAATATTTATCATAAAATGTTTCTTTAAAATTATCCCAAGTAATGGGAATATCATTGGTCTACCATATTCTTTGTATACTTTTCCACCAATGCTTTGCCTCACCTTCTAACATGTAAGTGGCTAAGGAAGCTTTTTAATCTATGCTACAATCTAAACCCCCAAAAATTCTCTCCAGTTGCATGATCCATCACTCAACTATCACTGGGTTATATTCTCCTAGAAATGAAGGAGGGTTGGCCTTCCTGAATTGGGCCAGGAGTTTATTCATCTATCTTGGCCTGTTTTCCTATCCAACACCCTCAGGAATTTCCTAGCGCCACTTGTCTAAGGGCTTCTTGCACTTGTTGAAGGATTTATTTTGTGGTGGCTTAGGCAGCAGCTTGCCCATCAAGCCAGGCAACTAAGGATTCCATATTCTTAGATATTTCCTTTAGGGTCTCAGTCTGAGTTCTCTTATATGCCATTTCCTTGTATACACATTTGTTTATACAAATATTTTTCATATAATTAGTCACATGACCATAAACTATGTTTACTCTATTTAACAACCCCTAAAACAAAATCCAATTTAACAATAATTCAACTCTAAATCAATTTAGAATATTCTAGAATTCATCCAAACACAAATAATTCCCCAAACCATTGCTCTGATACTAAAAAGTGTAACACCTACTAACTAGCATCTTATTTCATACATCCACATCATAGAATATTCCCCTTGAAATGTCTACCTAGCCCATAAATTCACCTATTCACTTATATTGTTATTAGTTATCTTTCTTGGATAAGAATACAAGTGCTTCAGGTTATTCCAAGCATTTTTAAATTTCATTTCCTTATAGGCAACTAACTAGGCATGATATGCATTAGTTACAACAAAAGGCTCTCACGCCATAAAAGAAAAGTGTACAGTTCATAACTTATTTAACATCACATTATGAGCTATTTAAAATGGACTTGGAATTCAACTAAGTCGTCCCACATATATTACACAACCAGAAAATATACAATCCATATCCATATTCAGATGAGTCAACCTTGGGACCCCTGTTGCTCACTTCTTGCTGGAGTACCTAGAATGTGATTATGTGGACATAAAAAGATGAGATGACAATCTCAATAGCTAGAAATTTTTTTCTAGAAAATCATTATACATTCCATTCCTTAAAACATCTCAATTTATTTTTCTGAAACATAAGCACTGACCATACATACATACATCATCTTGGTCATACTAGGGACCCATAACATTTTGGTCTACTTACTCAATGCAGTCCCATACCTACAAAAAGTTTATGCATCTCCTATTATTGGCCAATACGTGGGGGAAATGGGGCTTACTTGGCACACTTTGGGCACCCCTTAGTTTCATAGAATGCATACATAACATATCTTTAGATCATCATTCATCATAGCATAAAAGTCAGGAAATCAGTGAAATTGATAAATTCAAGTTCATAAACATAAAGAATGTTTTAAGGAAAAGCTAGCTACCTCAATTCTAGCACAATCACTTCCTTTACAAGGCTTCCAATGTTACAACTAGCTACTCAAACTAAAACATATAAGAGCTTTTGGTTAATGCATGCATATGAGCACCTAAAATCATAAGTCTCTAGTTTAAAAACTTTTGCTCCCTGAAACAAAATTATGATTATGTTCAGATTTGGGGTTATTATTAAATATGAAAAAAGTCCTCTAAAAATTCTAAAATTTTCCATGGAGCTTCCTCTACATGTCTATTTTATTTTTTGGATATCTCAGCCTTTAAGTATTCCATTCACCCCAATAAGTACCTCCATAACCCAGAACAGTGCAGATTGGTTTCAATTTCATTTCTATTCTGTTTTTCATTCCTTTGGATAGGTAAAACTTAACAATTTGTAATATTTTATCATCCTAGTTATGTTATATAATCACCATAAAAATTTCAAGTAAAAAATAATTCATTTAACCCCTCAAATAACACACTTTTTATGGCTGCCCCCAGTTCTAGTCTGTTTTTACTCACTTTTAGTCCCCCAGAATTTCTATATTTTATTATATGCCTTCAACTCACTAGAATTCTCTCCAATTTGGTGGGGTCTTTTATTATGATCCTTATAACTTGTCATAAAATTTTCATACAAAAATGCAACCTATAACCCCTTCAAGATTTAGTATTTCCATCAACAGCCTAAGTTGTCCAATAGATTTTTTTTCAGCACTATTTTAATTGTAAATGGTCTATTTGTAGGTTATCAAAAATAAGAAAATTTCTAGAATTGATTATCAATATTTCTAGACTTTTCTCACTAAATTTTAAAGAATTTAAAGGCCATTTACCCAATCAAATAGTCCAAGAACACAAGGCCTAAAAGGTTTAGGTGCAAGAACAATAACTTCCTAGTGCAGAATGTGTGGTGCTTTAGTATGTTTGTTACTTAGACGGTAAAGATTATTCCCTACCACTAGAGTTCCATGTTTTCAACTTTAACCTCTTGCATCTCATGCTCAGGAATCACCTATGAAAAACCCAAGATGAGCTCAAGTCACTACAAACCAACTTTCCTCAATAGGAAAAACTCACCTTGTACAAAAATACTCCTATGGCTTTCAAATTTTAGCTTGCTTCTCCTCTTGATTTCCTTTGTAAACTCAGCTACATTTTTGGACAAAATGTAAAGTGAGCAAGGCTTCAAATTCCTGCACTCATTCCCTTTCAAATTTTCTGTTTGCTCTCTCTCACTCCCCTTGGCTCTCAATTTTTTTGGTTGCTCTCTTTCCTTGGCTCTCAAAGTTTTCTGGCTGCTCTCTTCCATTGCTCTCATATTTATTTTTCTAGCAATTCCCTCTCCCTCTTGGGCGTTGATTACATGGCGTAAGGTGTGTGATTTCTGTTGCCCCATTACCGAAGCACATGATTATATTGGCTGCTCACTCTCCCACTAAAGAGGCACATGGAGGTGGTTGGTTTCTATAAGGATTCCTCGGCTTTCTACAGAGAATGGTATGAGATACTGCTGTCCCTCCACTAAGTCTGTTGCCCTACTACTATGTGTATGATTATGTTGGCTGCAAGGTGTTGTTTTTTTGGCTGAAATGTGTCTAAAAATTTTGTGGCTATGTGGCAGGATTTCTTTGCTGAAAGGTGACAATTTCTTAGCTGATTTTGGCTGAAGTCTTTATGGCTATGTGGCATGCTTTGGTAGGTGCAGGGTGGCTGCAATTTTGTGGTCAATGTGGTATGCTATGTGGTTGTAACTTTGTGGGCAATGTGGCATGCTTTGGTAGGTGAAAGGTAGCTATAATTTTGTGGGCAATGTGGCATGCTATGTGGCTGTAACTTTGTGGGCAATGTGGCATGCTATGTGGCTGTAACTTTGTGGGCAATGTGGCATGTTTTGGTAGGTGCAAGGTGGCTACAATTTTTTGACCAATGTGGCATGCTATGCGGATGTAACTTTGTGGGCAATGTGGCATGCTTTGGTAGGTGCAAGGTGGCTGCAATTTTTTGGTGCTACTTGGCATCTCCTTAATTATTTTATATTGTCTTGATTTACTACTAATCCTATATTAGTAATGTCTTAAAAATGTATCTGTATCTTCTCCCTATCCATCATGAACCTAAGAATTTTATTTATATGATTCATGATTAACTATATGTCACCTATTTTATAAATACCTTATTGCCACATAACTAACATTTTAATTCTTTTTCATATGTATTTTCTACTTATTCTTAGATTTACCTAACTTTATTAGAGACTTAGGATGTTACAACATGTTCGAGGCTAATTAACCCCAACCATGACCGTGTCACAGGACACGAGTAAGCCGTATTGGAGGCAGTTGATGTGTTCATAATTAAGCATGATTTTAATACCTTTAAACTTACTTTTTGTTTTATTTAAGTAAAATATGATTAGTAATTAGCTTATTTTTGTGTTTTTGTTGTAGGAGCAAAGGAAGAAAAAAAAGAAATTCATGGAAAATTGCTTAATTGTATTGATTCTAGACCTTTCGTCACTAATTAGAACATATCTCTAGCATATGAACTACAATCAAAGTGATTAAAGTTGCTAGGAAAAGCTAAGACAATAATCTACAACTTTTATGTTGACAACTTTGTTAAATTCAGGAGATATAAAAGCATTACACATCTTGCAAATTAGAATAATAGTGCAACAGGATGAATCCTGACCTTTGGTTACTAATTTGGATATATATCCCTCATATTAGCTTTAGTTATGGCAATTCTTATAGATATGGAAAGCTAAGAGATAGGTCCATAACTTTCATGTTGACCACTTTTGAAAATTCTAGAAACATCTTAGCGCCGATGAGCCCGTAAGTGAGCATCATGGCATTACGTAGCTGGCTGGTGGATTATGTATGTACTGTCATAGCACTCACTGTCCCATCACTGATTTTAATGTAATTGTTATGGTTTTTTACCACAATGAAAGCCCAAAAGCCCAAGAATTGACCTAGAAGCAATCCTACTTCATTTAGGACTCTCCTAACCATAAATAAGAGAAAAAGCAAGCATGAAAGAATCATCCAATCATCTAAGGATCCAAGGATCAAATCTTCATTTTTTTCTTCTCTTCTCTTAGTTTTTCTTAAGGCCTTGTTTGGCTAATTTCAATTTTTTTTGTTAAGGAAGATTGAAACCTCAAGAATCTTTATGCATTGTGAAATTTGGATTTGATTTTTATTTGTTCAATCTTAATTAAGTATTGATTATTCATCTGCTATTCTTTTCCATGATTATTCATATAATTGTTAGGGAGGCCTATTAGTATATTGTTTGTCTTAATCTACTGCTGAATCGTATTTTGAACAAAGTTTTAATTATTATGATTCAAGATGCAAATAAGATTAATAATTTTGGATTATAAATTGCTAAACCTATGGTGAATGATTGGCTAAATTAAATATAAATAATGTGTCTTTGTTGTTTTAGCTATATTAGTTTCTCTAATTCTTCATGCAGTTAATAAGCTATACTTTACTGATGTGCTAAAGGATTACTTGCTAATTAGGGTTAATTGAGGTGATCGTCATCAATTACTAAACTTAAGGAGGAACAGGGATAGAATCTCAATGAAAGATACTCAATTTAAAGATTGATTATGTTGTCAATGATTAATTCAATTCCTTGATGGTGGATATCAACCAAAACCAACACTTTTATTGTTAATCACTCTCTTTTAATTGCAATTATTCTCTTTTACTTTATTATTTTACTTTCATTATTCAAACCCCCTTTATTTGATTCACAAAAATGTAATATCAGTCTCTGTGGGATCGACCCTTACTCCTACTACTACAGGTTAGTTTGGAGGTAAGGTATTATATTTGGTGTACCTACGACAGTACCCACCAAATTTTGGCATCGTTGCTAGGGATTGCGTCCATTATCTTTTGTGATTTTTACTTTGATTTATGCCTATGACTCGTTTTGCTAATTCTCAAAATTCGTAATATAATCCAGACATTGGAAAATCTCTTCATAGACACAGAAGAGGACTTTAAGAGGACATTCACAAGGATAAGGAAGAAGTAATCATGGCTATGCATCCGTCATTGAAGGAGTTTGTAGCTCCAAATCTGCAACAACAGCCTTTATGCATTAATTTTCCTAACCTTGATGAAAATATTAATTTTGAATTAAAATCTAGGCTAATTCACTTCTTACCCAATTTTCATGGTCTTGCAAGTGAAGACCCACACAACCACTTGAAGGAATTCCATATAGTATGTACCAACATGAAGCCACTTGGAGTAACTAAAGACAAAATTAAACTCAGGGCTTTTCCTTTTTCCTTAAAAGATTTAGCCAAAGATTGGCTATATTATTTACCATCTGGCGCTATCACTACTTGGAATGAGATGAACAAATTATTTTTAGAGCTATAAATATAATAAAAGAAATATTTGGCATTAGGCAATTACATGGAGAGACTCTTTATGATTACTAGGAGAGGTTTAAAAAGCTTTGTGTAAGCTACCCACATCATCAAATTAGTGAACAACTACTAATCCACTATTTTTGTGAAGGTCTTTTGCAGGGTAATAGGAGTATGATATATGTAGCTAATGAAGGAGCACTAGTAGACAAGACTCCTGAAGCAGTCAGAATCTTGAGATCTAATATGGTTACTAACTCCCAACAATTTGGTGTTAGGAATTATTCCCCAATTAGGCATGCCAATTAGGTAAGTACTTCTTCCTTTCAGCAACAAATGTTTGAACTTACCTCTCTTATGCGCCAAATTGTTACACATACACCATAGCCAGTTAAAGTTTATGGAATCTGTTCAGCAACGAGGCACCCAACTAATATATGCCCTATAATTCAAGAAGAATCTACAGAACAAGCTAATGTGGTAAATGGGTTCCTTGGACAACCAAAGAGGTATAATACTTATTCTAATACATATAATCATGTATGGAAGGATCATCCTAACTTTAGGTATGGGGATACACAAAATAGGTCTACAGGATAAATTTTACAAATTTTCAGCATAATCAACAAGCTTTTTATCCTAGACATACTACATCTTAGGATTCCCAGGTAGGTAGTTCTTTGGAAGAAATCGTTAAATCTCTTGCACATGAATTAAAGTAATTTTAGCAAGAAAATAGAGCCAGCATTCAGAGTTCAAGACAGATGCCCTCCCAAACTGTGGTGAACCCAAGGGAAAATGTAAGTGCCATTATGCTACAAAGTGATAAAGAAGTTGAGATTCCAATGCAAGTACAAGTACCAACTAAGCAAGAGGAAGAAAAAAATAATATAACCATGGAAGGTAAGCATCTAAAAGGTAAGTTTTCACCTCTATTTAAATATGAACCTGTACCTCCCTTTCCTGAGGCTCTAAAAGAAAATATGATGAATGAGAAAATTTTTGACTTATATGAGACCCTTAGAAAGTGTGAGGTGAATCTTCCTCTTTTGAATGCGATTAGTCAAGTACACCGTTATGCCAATTTCTTAAGGGAATTATACACTCAAAAGAGGAAGCAGAAGTTGAAAGGAGCTGAGAAAGTAAAAAGTAGGGGAGTATGTTTATACAATTATTCAAAGAAAAGTCCCTACAAATTGCAAGGACCCAGGTATGTTTTATGTCCCCTACACTATAGGCAATACTAAATTTGAGAAGGCTATGCTAGATTTAAGAGCATCTATTAATGTCATGACTTACTTTGTTCATGCATCTTTAGCACTAAGACCTTTGAAAGAAACTGATGTTATATTTCAAATGGCTAACAAATCTAATACCCTTCCCGAGGGTGTAGTTGAGGATGTTTTACTGCAAGTTAGTGACCCAATTTTCCCTACTAACTTTTATGTACTTAATATGGAAAATTGCAATCAAACCACTCTAATTTTGTTAGGGAGACCATTCTTAAAAACATTCAAGGCCATAATATATGTTTATACTGGCACATTGACAATGGAATTTGAAGATAAAATTATAAAATTCAGTAATTGTAATGTCATGAAAGATTTTACTGCCTATGTTATTAATATAGTAGATTATGTAGCACAAGATTTGAGCCTTCAAAGAAAACTATTGAAAAACCAGAATTGAGTGTTCACTTTCAGGAGAACAATGGAGAATTTAAAGTAGCTCCAAAAGTGCAGCAAACAGGTAAGGATCCCTCTACCTTATTACCAAATTCTAATGAAACAAGTGCATCTTCTATTTTGCAAGATCCTGGATCAAACTTCCAGATCACCTAAAATACTTGGAAGTTGGAGATACAATACACCACTTATCATAGTTGCCAAGAATCTAGGTGCTCAAAAAGAGAAGGCATTAATACATATTTTTTAAGGAAAAAGGAAGTGTCATTACAAAAACAGTTGAAAACCTTAAAGGCATAGACCCAACTGTAGAATTTCATCAAGCTTTAGAGATCAAAAGGGTTAAACCCTGCAAAGGTAAAAAATACCTCCCTTGGTTTGGACCCTTTATTATTACTAATGTGGTTTCTTGTAATGCAGTAGAACTTCAAGGCTTGAATCAGTCACAAAAATTTTAAATTAAACAAAGGCGCTTATTCGGAGGCAACCCAACATAGTCAATACAAAAAAATTAAATAAATAAATAAGGTGAAAAAAAAACTCAGGGTCCAGTAATGCAACACTCTCATCCCGCTTACAAACAAATTCAGAGAAGTTCACTTAACTTAAATCTCTTTATATTTCCTTCCTTATTCTTATCTTTCTTTTACATTGAGGACAATGTAAAGTTTGAGTGTGGGGGTGGAATTATATTTGATTGAAAAATTGTGACCTTATTTTAAACATCAATTTTTTTTTCTCTATCAAAACACTTTTATTGCATTTAGCAAGTTGAGTGATTATGTGAGTGTTTTAATTTATTTCTTGTGTTGTTAGGCACAACCAATAGCCAATGATAGACTATCCAAATTTTTTTAGCTCTTAAAAAATATGGAAACTTCATGGTTGTAGACAATTTTAGCCCTTTGTAATTTATTTTTGACTTTAGAATCTTGAAACATTTTTGCACAATAACTTTGGGCATTTAATTTGTCTTTTACTTAGAGAAATTTTATATAACTCAAAAATATTTTATGATCTCAATAGGGTTCTAGAACTTATTTAAATGCTACTTGAGGCGAAATCCTAAGTTAATACTATTAATTAGGATATGATTTAGGCATTATTTGATAAATTGATCCTTTCAAGCCTAACTCAAGTAATGAAATATCCTTAGTTTCTCTATTTGTAGCTAAATGAACTTTTTTTCCTATATCGACAAATGAGCCGAAAGCCAAATTTTGTATAAATATCCTTATTTTTTTCCTATTCACTCACTCCATGATTATTTTTTGAATATTTATTTTATTGACAAAAGGGTGGAAGGGTGGAGCAAGGAAAGAAAAGCAAAATCAAAAGAAAAAAAAATCGAAAGGAAGGATGAAAACATATGCAGTGGGTGAAGGAAAAGAAAAGAGAACCAATGAAAATAACGAATTGAATTTAATTGAGGCAAGAAAATGAGTGTGGGGGAAAATCTTCCCAAACTTGAAAAGGCTCAAGAAATCAGATTTAATTATGCAGTACTGAGAGACTAAGCCTGAATTTGTATTATTTATCATACCTTATACCTTGGCTACATTATAAGCTAAATAAAACCCTATTGATCCTAGAGGTAGTTTTAGCCTACATTAGTGGAGAGTGGCATGAAAAACAAGCCTAAGGAAATCCTAAAGTAATTAGAGATCCGCATCCAAAATTTTGAGATATATAAACTCATCCGAATAACGGAAATTTATAGACCCAAAAACACACACACTCGGAATTCAAGAGAATAAAATAATGGATTGCATTTGAGTTAATCTTGTGCATGGTTATGACCTTTCAAAATTTTTGTTGAACATATTTTCATGTTATGAGGCAAAATCTTGGTAAGCCTAACACTCACTATATATATTGATTTTTGTTTTTGTCATTAGGGATTATTTTGTTTGAGGACAAGTAAAATGTTGAGTGTGGGAGTATTTGATGTGTTCATAATTAAGCATGATTTTAATAACTTTCAACTTACATTTTGTTCGATTTACATAAAATAGGATTAGTAATTAGCGTATTTTTGTGTTTATGTTGTAGGAGCAAAGGAAGAAGAAAAGAGAGGAAAAAGATAAGAAATTCATGGAAAAATGCTGAATTGTAGTGATTTTAGACCTTTCAGTACTAATTAGACCATATCTATCTCATATAAACTCCAATCAAAGTAATTCTAGTTGTTGAGAAAATCTAAAACAATAGTCTACAACTTTTATGTTGAGAAATTTGTTCAATTTGGGAGATTTCAAAGTGTTATAGAGCTTGAAATTTAGAATTGCAGTGCAATAGGATGAATCCTGAATTTTAGTCATTACTTTGGGTATATCTCCCTCATATTAGCTCTGATTAAAGTAATTCCAGTGGCTATGGAATGCTAAGAGATAGGGATATAATGTTCATGTTGACCACTGTTTCAAATTATGCCAAACGCATAGTACTATAGCGCCCGTAAGTGAGCACTACGGCATTACATAGCTGGCTGGTGGATAATCGCCCATTGCAACATCGATTTTAACGCAATATTTAGGGGTTTTTTTACCCCAATTGAAGCCCAAAACCCAGGAACTGGCCTAGAAGAAATCCTACTTCATTTAGAACTCTCCCAACTATAAATAAGAGAAAAAGTAAGCATGAAAGAATCATTCAATCATCCAAGGATCAAATCATCATCATCATCATCTTCTTAGGTTTTTTTATGGCCCTACGTGGATAATTTAATTTTTTTTTGGTTGAGGAAGATTGAAACCTCAAGTATCTTTATGCATTGTGAGATTTGGATTTGATTTTTATTAGTTCAATATTAATTAAGTATTGATTTTGTCTATGTTGTTTTAGCTATATCAGTTTCTTTAATTCTTCATGCGGTTAGTAAGTTATACTTTACCAAATTGATAAAGGATTACTTGTTAATTAGGGTTAATTGAGGCTATCGTCATCAATTATTAAACTTAAGGAGGAACAGGGATAGAATCCCAATGATAGATACTCAATTTAAAGATTGATTATGTTGTCAATAATTAATTCAATTCCTTGGTGGTGGATATCAACCGAAACCAACACTTCTATCTTTAATTACTCTCTTTTAATTGCAATTATTCTCTTTTACTTTATTATTTTACGTTCATTATTCAAACCCTTGATATTTGATTCATAAAGGGTAATGCCAGTCTTTGTGAAATCAACCCTTACTCCCACTACTACAAGTTAGTTTAAAGGTAAGGTATTATATTTGGTATACTCGTGACAATACCTTCCAGTGGTTTTAACCTTAGTTAAATGATATAATGCACTCAATGAATGTCATCACTTAGGGGATAAATAGTAATTCTAATTTAAAGAGTAAGACCTTGCATTGTTGCATTAATGTGTGATGATTAGATTATATGATAATAGAGATATCCTTGCATCAATGTATGATAATAGATTATATGAGAATATATGCATTATGACATCAATGCATGATAATGGGATGAAGTAATGAAATTAATTGATGCATATCACTAATGTGATGATAAATAAAGGGGTGATGTTATACATATGGCTAAGAATGAGAAATGAGATTCATGTATATGTTTGTATACTTTTGGGATGACCTTTACAATGGTAAGGTGACGAGGTGGGTCATATGGCTTAAAGCAGTACAAAATAAGGGACACCCTATTAGCCTTGAGTGCACCGAGGGGGAGTTTAGCGATTCTGATCGTATAACAGTGGTATGTAAGTAACCGAGGGGGGGAATGACTCACATTATCCTGTTATTGAGGTAGAGATGAATAATACAATAGTGGTATGTGATTAGCAAGGGCCAATGGCTTATGTTACCTTGTTACTAAGATAAAGTTAAATGATAAATCAGTAGCCAAGTATGGCCACTCCGACCATGTAAAAATGGTATGTGAGTAACAAAGGGGATGACTCATATTATCTTATTACTGAGTTACAGATAAATGATACAATAGTGGTACGTGAGTTACGAGGGGAAATGGCTTATGTTACCCTGTTAGTGAGATAAAGTTAAATGATAAATCAATAGCCACTGTATGTGACATAATGTTGTGTTATTAATGTGATCACCAATCATCCATGCATAAATCTACTTTAACAGGCTATTTAAGTATATCATGCTTTTATTATAAAGGCTGACATTTTTTCTGTAGCTTATACATCTAGACATAACACTGTGATGATTATTATGTATAATGTCTTTTAATGTTAAACTTATTGGGACTTATGTTCTCATTATGTTGTTTTGGTGTAATGTTTAGATAAAGGTAACTAAGATGTTAGTAGTTTTCCTATCTCTAATCTTTGAGGTCCAATGGGTAGATATACCATATTTGGGCTATTTTTCTATCATATCAGACATTATAATTGTGAATACCTTTGAGATTCAAGCACCAACACCTTTTCCACCCTTTGTACCCTAAGGTTGATGGACTGATGTAGAATAGTGCTATTTTATTATAGATGTAGATCTTAGCATATTTTTAAAAGGGTAACCTGGTACTTTTCTATTTAGGAACCATATGTAGTACCTAAGGCTACCTTTGTACATATACTAACCCGTGATGTAATCTTTTGGTATGCCAGTAATGAAATGTGATGTCATGGCCAGAGATTGTATCTATTTATCTATTATGGATTTTCTTTTCTTTTTGTTTATAACTGAAAATATGGTAGTCAATTTTCAACAATTTGGCAGTAGGTTATACTCTCCATTAAGACATGCTAGTGAGATATACACTTCATCCCTTGAATAGCAAATTGCAACTTTGACTTCTCTTATTCACCAATGGGCAAGAAATATGCAAAGAAAGGCAATAGGGAATTTTGCTATTAGGTACCCAACTTTTCACGAATAACCATTTAAGTAGGTAAATATGGTTAGTAGTTTCCTTGGACGACCACAAGTGAAGTATGATTCCTTTTTAAACATTTATAATCTTAGATGGAGGGATCAATCATATCTTAACTATGAAACTCTACAATACCCCTATTACCAGCAATATCAGTAGTCGTACCTTCTAAACCAATAACAAGCCTAAGATCCAAATTTAGGTATGTCATTAGAGGATTTGGTTAAATTTGTTGATACTAATACTTTGATATTTTAACAAGATAAGCAACAATTTCAACAAGAGATAAGGGCCATCACATAAAATTTAGAAAATCAAGTGGGTCATATGACAATCAAAATTAACCAGCTAGTAACTTCATATTCAAGTAAGTTGACCTCTCAAACAATTGCAAACAGAATAGAAAATATCAGTGCAATTAGTCTTAAAAGTTATAAGGAAATTAAGGATCTAAAGGAGATACATGTGCCAACAAATCAAAGAGAGGAGAAGACATATGCTTCCATGAATGCTAACATCACTAAACTTAAGTGCACTAATTTATAATCAGTTTATATAATTAATGTGATTGATTGCTTAGCACATAACAGTTCTACAATTAATTGAAAGGAAAAAGGGAAGTGGCCACAAGTGAGGTGATGGAGAAAAAGGTAAAAGAATCATCCATAAATATTGAATTCCAGGAAAAAATTACAACAATTGAGGAAGCCCAAAAAGTACACTAAACAAGTAATGATCCTCTTATTTTGTTACCAATATCTAACAAGATACCTCTACCTTTTATTTTGCATAATCTTGACCCAAGCTTAAAGAGCCTCCCTATCCACTTAAAGGGCATATACAGTGGAGAATGACCCTGAGTGATAACCTCAAATAAATATGTTATCTCCATGCTTATTTTCATATTTATTTTATATTGAGGATAATGTAAAGTTTGAGTGTGGGGGTGAAAGTATATTTGACTTAAAGATTGTGACCCTATTTGAGCATCAATTCCTTTTTTTCACCATCATTGCACTTTTATTACATTTAGCAAGTTGAGTGAATTCAATTTATGTTTTATGTTGTTAGGCTCAACCAATAGCAAATGATATGACTATCGAAAAATTTTTTAGCTCTTGAAAAAATATAGAAAATTCATGATTGTGTGCAATTTTAACTATTTTGCAATTTAATTTTAACTTTAGAATCTTGACATATTTATTCACATGAGTTTTAGGAATTTAATTTGTCTTTTACTTAGAGAATGTTTAGTAACTCTAAATTATTTTATGATCTTAATAGGAGTCTAGAACTTATTTGAATGCTACTTAAGGAGAAATCCTAGGCTGACACTATTATTTAATGGATGATGTAGGCATTATTTGATGGATTGTGTCTTTTAAGCCTAACCTAAGGCAATTATATATTCTTAATTCATCTATTTGAGCTTCATTGACCTTTTTTTCTATATCCACAAATGAGCCAAAAGCCAAATTTTGTGATAAATATCATTATTTTTTACCCTATTCACTCACTCCATGGTTATTTTTTTTAATACTTTTTTGTAAAGCTTTATTGACCAAAGGGTGGAAGGGTGGAGTAAAGGAAAGAAAAGAAATAAAGAATCAAGGAAAATAATGAATTGAATTCAGTTTAAACAAGAAAATGAGTGTAGGAAAAAATTCTCCAAGGTTGAAAAAGCTTAAAAGATCATATTTAATCATGTGGTGTTAGGTGATTGAGTCTAAAATTATATCCTCTATCCTACTCTATACCCCGACCACATTACAAGCTGAATAAAACCCTATTAATCCTAGAGTTCGTTTAAGCCTACATTAGTGGAGGGCAGCATGAAAAATAAGCCTATGGAAATCCTAAATTATATAGAGATCCACACCTTAATTTTTGGTATACATAAACTCATATGGGTAAAGAAAGTTAATTGACCCAAAGACACAAACACAATCAGAGTTCAAGAAAATAAAATTATGGATTGCATTTGAGTAAATTTTATGCATGGTTATGACTTTTTGAAATTTTTCTTTAGCATATCTTTATAAGGCAAAAGCTTGGTAAACCTAACACTCACTACATATATTGATGTTTATTTTTTTCATTAGGGATTATTTTACTTGAGGACCAGCAAAAGGTTGAGTGTAGGTGTAATGACTCCATTATTTTTTCTTTTTTTTTCCTATTGACTCACAAGCTCATGAAGACACTACGACTGACTTTTAAACCACTTACTTCATAATAATTAATTTCCTTAAGCAAGCATAATTCAGATCATATGGGCATAATCTATCATTAAACATCAATGTTGTCGTGAGGCTATATACATATGACAGTGTCCTGGGTGTTATCTGGAAGACACAAAAGTAGGAGAACACCCGAACATTATACCCAAAAGAATATAGTCAGGATCCGGATATGATTAGTCAAAAGAATACACCTATAAAAAAAGTTAAGCATATATATTCCAAAGCCCTAACCATCCATAGCAGACTCGTTCAAGGAATCTGGTGCGGGTGGTGGCACTTCCACTAGGATCTTAGCTAACTCTACTATACATACATCATTAATAACTAGGATTTGTCCAAAATAGGGTATCTTTATCCAGCGTACACTAAAAACCAAGGTCATAGAGAATATTGGCATGGTTTTACTTATCTGAACATAACATGGAAATATAGTGAGAATTTTTATCCTAGCAGGTTCAACGATAAATTATAATCATCATATGTATAAATCATCATGTCATGTTTAGTTGTACAAGTTACAAAAATTCATCAGGTCATAGCAATGTGTTGTATATCCATATACATGAAAATCATACAGCAATGACATATAAGGCATGAATAATTATTTTAAAAGTATCATGGGCATATATAACTATTCAAAATATCATGGGCATGAAAACCTGTTTGAAAATATCATGGCCTGCCAAAATCACAACTTTATTATATAATGGTTATTCAATGTTCATATCAAGTCTTTCTACCCCAGTCAGGGTGAGTATGCTCTACTAGTCTTAAACGAGCCTCTCTTACTCTATTCAGACATGACACATTTCTCTTCTTTTACTCATTATAGTCGTGAATAAGGCATCCCTTACCTGGTATATTGAACACAGAAAGCCATGTGACCATTCTCTTTTCTTTTCTTTTCTTTTCATATTAATAGCTAAGATATGATGGCATTAATAAAATATGCCTAATTTACATTATCTCTTTTATTCTTATTTCTTTCATTTATCCATATTTCCCTTAAATTATTATTTCTACAATTCCCTTTGACACCTTTTTATTTATAATCTTGTTTGTATTCCAATATACTCTTTTTCTAAAAATTCTTCAAAAATCTTAATACCCCTTTTATTATAAATCTTCACTTATTCAAGTACTAAGACCCAAAAGACATTCTGGATTTTATGGGTCTAGACCTTTCATTTCTGTTTTAGCCATATCTATCTCATTTTAACTCTAATTGACATAATTCAAGTGCCTATGGAAAGCTAAGAAGATTATTTACAATTTTCATGTTAATGATTTTGGAAAATTCTTAAGAAATATGGGTTTCATCCCATCCTCAATGTTAATGTCATTACACTACGAGTTGATTCTGACCCTTTATTACTAATTAGACCATATCTCTCTCATATGGACTCCAATTTAGGTAATTCCAAAAGAATCTTGAGACACAGAGCTACAACTTTTATGTTAACTATTTCTTCGAATTCAGTATTGCTTTTGCATAAAAATCTAAAAATAGATAACTCCCATACACTATCCTAGATTTCCAGCCTCTTTACTACTAAAATTTTTCTCATTATTTCTTATAACTATACTTAGGAATTTCTTGTCTTTGAAATTCCAGTCACTTATATTCCAAACCATTAAATTAGTTTTTTCTTTTATTCATTTAGTTTTCTCCCAAATTTCAGCCCCTTCCTTTTCCTACACTGATCCATCATTACTAAATTAGTCACATTTGCATCATTATCCATTTCCAACCCTTGTTTAGCTTTCTTACATTTTTATTTCCTTAAATTTTTCCTAGCCTATGTTTTGTCATTCCAACACTTCTTCCAAAACCAAAATTTTAACAAGCAACAACAAGAATGCTCCAAACCAAAAATTCCCAATGTTTTTCCTAGATTTCAAGGCTTCACTTATTTTATCAACCTAACCTTCTTCCATTATATATACTATAGCCAAATTAATTAAAAACTGACTTGATAACATCCCTAAAGATTTTGCCACCCATAGCCATCCATGAAAAATTCTAAACCAACCTAAGCAAGCATACAAGCATCACATGCAAGATTTACATGTAGAAAGATATAGATACATTCATGGACAAACATTAAGAGTATCAATAGTACAAATTTATCAAAGTCCTAGGGTTAAGTACCCCATATAATGTTAAAAAATTTCAAAGTTTTCTCCAAAGAAAATATTGTTAAACCTACCTATAGGACTTCCTAAGCTTACTTAGCTAGTTTTTCCTTCTTGCTTTATCCTTGGAAGTGGCAAGATTTCCTCCTTCTACTTACTGTTCCAACAGCATATTTAAGGAGAAAAGAGTGAGTTCTAAGCCCTAAAGGTGACGAGAAAGAAGAGGTTACGGTGATGGTCAACTACATTACCTTGTGCTCTTTAATTCTCTTACACTTCCTTTTCCTTTTCCTCTCTTTCTTCTCTTCCCTTTCTTTCTCCTTACTTCTGCTTCCATTTGGCTAAAATGCTTCCTAATAGAATGGCCAATGTCTTTAAAAAATTTTAGGGTCAATGGTCTCCAATCATGAGGTTACTTTATTTACTTGTGAAGTATCTATTTGGTACATCATCATGGCATATTATAATTATTTCTGGTAGGATGACACGCTTCAGTTTTCTCCCACATCCTTCTTAGCCAAAGTTTGATTCTTCAAAATGGTTGATAAGAATGCTAAAAGGATCATGTGGTTAAATATTTTAAACATGTGGTCAATTACTTTGCTTGTTGATCACTTAAAGGGGTATCATTGTGGCTAATTAATTCATCATAGATGGTACCATTTCTTAGCAAGGACTTCATCTTTTCTTCCCCTCTCTAGCTTGGCCAAAACATACACCCAAGGGATGGATATTTTTTCCTTAAAATCATGTCATAGTTTTCCTTTTTTGGTACCCATTGCCTTACTTGTTGAATACTCAATAAGTTTACTTATCTTGCACTCTATAAGAGGTTATGATTGCTCATCATTATGGTTCAATGTTGCACCATATGAGGCTTCATTTTCTCCCCTAGATTTCAGCTCCCCATTTCCCTTACATGCTTGACCGAAATGCTTCCTAAATGTGAGAGACTTTTCCTTCAAATACATATGACTCAATGTTTTGACCAAATACTTGACCTATTTCCTTCATGACGTATCCTTTATTTGGCCATCCATGTGGCTTACAATGTACTAATGTGAGGTGGAAAAAATCTAAGATAAGGTGTCCATAAGGTGGTAATCTAGGTGGAAGTCAAATAGTATAGGGTGAGGTGTCAAACTTAGAAAATTTAACTCTTGAATTAAGAAAATTCCTTTAATTCATATTCTTGAAATTCCAAAACCTCCATCCAACTCCTAGAAATTATTCTTCTTGTCCAAGAATTTCACCCCTCCTTAGGCCATTATTTCCAAATTTTACCTCATAGGGTTCTCATTTTCCCTTTCTTAGTTTTTCTACAAATGCCTATACTTACACATTAAATTAAGAATTTCTAAGATACACATTTTATTAAATATCTCTCTAAAACTTCTTGGTAATCTTTTTTATTTTTTCTTATTCCATTAAATTAATATTTTACATGCCTTTTTAATAAGCAAGGAAAAATAAGGATGTTACAGTAAGGGCATTTGATATGTGCATAATTAAGCACAATTTTAAAACCTTTAAACTAACTTTTTTTATTTAAGTAAAATATGATTAGGAATTAGTTTAATTTTTTTTTTGTGTTGTAGGAGCAAAGGAAGAAGAAAAGAGGAGAAAAAGAGAAGAAATTCATGAAAAATGCTGAATTATAATGATTTCAAACCTTTCAACACTAATCAGACCATAACTCCCACTTAGGAACTACAATTAAAGTGATTAAATTTCTCGTGGAAATTTAAGACAATAATTTACAACTTTTATGTTGAACACTTTGGCAACTTTGAGTCAAATCAGAGTGCTACAGTGATCGAAAGTCAAAACAGTAGTGGAACAAGGTAAATCCTGACCTTTTGTAACTAATTGGGGCGTATATATATCTTATATAAGCTCTAATTAAGGTTATTTCAGTGGTTATGGAAATCTAAGAGACATGGATACAACTATCATGTTGAATAATTTTGTAGATCCAGGAAACATCATAACATCACGGCAACCACAAGTAGGCACCGTGACACAGCATGAGTTTCTAAGTGAGTTGTTCATACCGCCGCAAACCTCAGCAAGGATTTTAATACCCTTTTAAGTATTTTTGGACTCCAAGCCCAAAAGCCTGAGAATTGACATCAAAGCAATTCTACTTTATTTATGACTCTCCAATCTATAAATAAGAGGCAAAGCAAGCAGTAAAAAAGGATCCTATCATCTCATCCTCAAGAATTCTCTCTATTCTCTTTTCTTCTCTTAGGTTTCCATATGGTCCTGTGTGGTTGATTTTCTTTTGTAAGTTGAGGAAGATTGAAACCTCAAAGAGACTTATGCATTGTAAGATTGAATTAAGGTTTTATTGTTCAATTTTAATTGAGTATTGATTATTCATTCGCTTTTCTTTCGAAGATTGTTTCAATTGATATCTAGGGTGCACACTAGTGGTTTCTTTGTTTCAATCTATTGTTGAATCATAAATCAATAAAAAATTTATTCCCTTGATTTAAGAGGCAAGTAGGATTAATAATTGTATGATTATGAATTATTAACAAATGATGAATAATTAACTATATTAAATACAGTCGATGTATCTATGTTGTTTAGCCATCATTTTCTCTATTTCTTTATGCGATTAATGAGTTGAATTTTACCAATGGGCTAAGGTTGCTTATTAGTTAGGATTAGTTGAGGTGATCATTGTCAATGAACTAAACTTAAGGAGAAACAAGGATAATATCCCAATGGTAGATATTCAATATAGAATTGAATATATTATCAATGATCAATTCAATTATTGATGGTGGAAATCAACCAAAATCAACACTCTTATCATTGAATCACTCTTTTATTCTGTTTATTGTAATCATTCTCTTTTAATTTTGATATTTTATTTATAGCTTTTAAACCCATTTTATTCTTTTCACAAAAGGTAATATTAGTCTCTGAGGGTTCAACCCTTACTCCTACTACTACAAGTTAGTTTTAAGATAAGGAATTTATTATATTTTGTATACTCGCAATAGTACCCACCACTACACCAATGGATAAAATTAATAAGACATTATATATTTTTTACTGATTGATATTGATAATAGCTAGATTGTTACTAATTTGGATTTTGTTTAATTCGTTATAAAAAATTGGTTTGATTAATTTTTATTTTATATATTTTAGGACTTAAAAGTGGATGCCCAATCAACACCATTAAAACCTACATTTTTTTAGCCCAAAATTTAGAAAACACTATGTCAAATCAAAAAGAAGTAAGAAGTTACCACAACTTCCATCATTATGGCAAATCAGGTTAACGAAGAAATCAATAAAAAGGCTTAAGGGGATTATTCTTTGCCCTCAATTAATAGACCCATGTTAAGCATAAGGAAGCCACTTGTACAAGCTAACACTTTTGAGATTTAGCCAGCGATCATTCAAATGATCGAATAAACTAATCATTTTGGAGGGTTACCACAAAAGGATATTAATTTTCATATTGCAAACTTTCTAGAAATTTATGACACTTTCAAGCATAATGGAGTGTCAAATGATGCAATTTTTTTTATACTTTTCCTTCTTCCACTAACGGATAAGGTGAGGAATGGTTAAATTATCTATCATTGGGTGTTATCACTACTTAGAAGGGATTAGCACAAAAATTTCAAGTATTTCCCTCCAACTAAGGCAACAAAGCTAAGGAATGGCATTATCATGTTCATTCAATATGAGCATGAGACTTTGTATAACCTATGAAAGAGGTATAAAGATTTATTGAGAAAGTATCCTCATTATGAACTTCAGCTTGGCTAGAATTCCAAACATTCTACAATAGTTTAGGAGCTATAAGTCAGTCTATGGTTGATGCAGCAACTATAAGAGCTCTTACGAGCAAAACTCATGAAACAACTTATGAACTTTTGGAGCAATTAGCATATAATAATTGCCAATGGTCTTCTAAAATAACAATTCCAAGAAAGGCTACTAGAGTTTTTGAGCTTGATTATGAACTTCTTGTAAATGACTAGTATTTGCCATAGCCATTGCCATTGTATGAACTTCTTACCATCTTAAGTGTAAAATTCTGACATGGAAATATTTTATAAAGTGATATTTGAAATGGTTATGTTCATGGCATGATTACCAATGATTTATGGTAATAGTTATATTTTGATGAACATTCTTGTTATTGAAAGCATATTTTTGGCTATCTTTGTGGAAAGAAAAGAAATGAGCACGGTCACATGGCAAACCGTATGGTGCACCAATAGGGGACGCCCTACCAATGGTTATGAATATGAGATTAGAAAAGAAAGAGAAAGTGTGCCATGTCGGATGGAGCGAGAAAAGCCCGTACCAGAGAGTAGAGGATACTCACCCTGACCGGAGTAGCTTGAAATGAGAATAAGTTGATGGCCATCATATGATATTCTGAAAATAATTAATCCTGTCATACATACCATTATTGTATGATTCTTATGTGCATAGATATAATGCATTCATTTGACCAAAGATATTTTATGTAGTTTATACTGCTGAACATGACATGATGAACTATATTGATGGTAAATTATGATTTATTGTTGAACTTTCTGGGATTTAATTCTCACTATATTTCCATATCATATTCAGAAAATTAGTTATGCAGATTTTCTATAGCTCTGGCTTTTATTGCACGTTGGATCGAGTACTTTATGTTGGGAAGATCCTAGAAGCAAATAAAATATTTGTGGTCGAGTTGGCTTAGATCCCGGTGAAGGTGCAACCACCTGCTCCTGTATCTCCGGAATTGGTTAACCAGAATAAATAAGATGTAGATTTTTTATGTGTTTGATATGTTGTACGTATGTTTTGATTAATGACATGTATGTAAACTCTGTATTGTTTAAATTAAATAAATATTATATTGAGTTAAGTTGTAATGAGGTAATAACTTCATGGTATTTAAATAAAAAATAAAAAAATTTGATACTTAAATGGAGTTGTTACATTCTCCACAAAAAAGCTGCCTTGTGTCACCACATCTATGATAAAATGTAGCTTGATATCTATATGTTTAATTCTTTCGTGGAAGCCTTAATGCCAGTCAGGTATAGAGAGTTTTAATTGTCACACATCACTTCCGCTTTGCTCTACTCTACTCCAATTTACTCTGTTAGCCCCTTCAACCAAATAGCCTTTTTAACACCTTCTGTGGCTGTAATATGTTCAACCTTAGTAGTAGATAATGCCACCACTAGCTACAGTTGCGCTTTCTAGCTCATTGTTCACCCAAACATTGTGAATAAATACCCAGTGAGTAACCACCTCTTATCTAAATCTTTAGCAAAGTTAGCATTCATAAACCTTCTTTACTTCTGTGTTTCTACCCCATACTTCTCATATAGTAACCCCACACTAGCAGGCGCTTTGATGTACCAAAAAATCCACTTTACTGCTTCCCAATGGATATTTCCAAGACTTGACAAATACTTACTAACTAGGATTATACAATGGGCCAAATTTGGCCTTGTACACACATTGGCATATGTAACATCCCTAATTTCGTTTCTTTTATTGATAAAAGTACATAAATATTTAATTAAGGAAATAAAATTTATTAGACAATATTTTAGATATCTAAGGAAATATAATCCTTAGAAATTTTTCACCTTATGTATATGCATATAAAATGTTTCTAACATTAAGAGAACAAATAAAGAGGGAAAACCTAATAGGAAAAACAAAATTAGAAATAACACACTAAAGAGATGCAAAATTCTTGGATAAGGAAGATAAATTTTTAAAAACAAGTAAAGGTCTTAAAATTTCAAGAACATTGGATTAGGGTAATTTTTCCTAATTTAAGAACTACAGTTACTAAGTTTAACATCTTTCCCCATATATTGGGCTTTTACCTATGGACACTTCATATAAAGTTTTTCCACTTCACATAAATTTCTAGCAAGCCCATTGGATAACCTAGGCAAGAAATAAAACATAGACTTGGACTAGGATATAGTAATTGGATCGATAGTCCAAAAATTATGAAAATGTGACCAAACCCTCCAAGAAAGGTAGAATTTTATCCAAAGCAAAGAAAATGAGTAGGAATAAGGCCAAATCCAAGAGGAAAAATAAAATAAAATAAATTAGGTGATCATATAATAATGTAATAATAATAAAGATTAGGTTACATGGCTTTAAGACAAAAATTTAGCAAGTGGTGTGATTCTACATTCATAATTTTGGCAAGTGGCATAATAATACAAGGCTTTAGGACAAAAACATCTATATCCTACACTCCTAATTTTAGCAAGTGATATGATAATACATGGCATTAGGACAAAACATTCCTATCCCACACAAATAATATCAACCAAATAATGGAGATTCAAGGGCTAGAAATTTGCCACCTAAAAAGGAAAACCTATCATACTTGTTTAAGACAAAAGAAAATGGAAATGAATCCCTAAATCAAAGAGACCTTGTCCCTTATCTTAAGAACATATCATCATAATTTTCAAAATACAAATCTCCTTTTCTTATGAATATCTTGACTAAGGAAGAGGAAGACAAGAACATAAGTTATTTTTTTTCTAAAAATTCAACAAGTGCATCCTAATTGTGATTAGGTAGACCTATGATCATGAAAGGTGTATTATTTGGTGGTCTATTTAAGCAAAACCCAACCCTACAACATTTTAATTTTGTCCAAGTGAGGAAGAGAGAGAAATAGAAGCAAGGTAGAGTGAGGAAAGGAGAGAAAGAGAGGAAAAGAAAGGAAGGAACAAGAAGGAGAAGTTTAGAAGGCTAAGTACTCAAGGAAAGTTACCTTAATCTCCACTGGAATCCATTTTTCTTCTTCATCCTTGAGGTTCAAAAACACCCTCCTTCTCTTACCTAATCTGCTAGAAAAGCTAAGGGAAGGGAGCAATCTTGCTACTTCTTTCAAGAGGAAACAAGAAAACCAATTCACTAAGTGAGCTAGGGAGATTCTTAGGTAAGTTTAACAATATTTCTTTGGAAGAAAACTTTTGAAACTTATAATATTTATATGAGATTTTGATCTTAGAACTTTGATGATTGGCCATGATGTTGCTATATCATGTTACATATTGATCTTACATGTGATGTATGTTTGAATACTTAGACTGGTATAGAAAGTTCTGCATAGGTATGGCTATGGGTGGCAAAATTTTTAGCTTCTGTGTTTTAATTTCTGGGAATTATCTGTAGGGAATTAAAATAAATGGTTAATATAAGAATTAAAGATATATGTGTCACGGATTTTTACCCACTTGGAATCATTCAATTTGGAGTCCATATGAGGTAGATATGGTCCGATTAGTAAGCAAAGGTCAGAAAATGGTTCATCAGGGAAGAATATGTTAGGATAGCTTCAGTGTTTTAATTTTTAAGAATTATCTGTAGGGAATTAAAATAAATGGTTAACATAATAATTAAAGATATATGTGTCAGGGATTTTTAGCCACTGGAATCATTCAATGTGGTGTCCATATGAGGTAGATATGGTCTGATGAGTAAGCAAAGGTCAAAAAATGGTTCATCAGGGAATAATATGTTAGGATAGATTCAGTCTTTTAATTTCTAGGAATTATCTATAGGGAATTAAAATAAATGGTTAACATAAGAATTATATGTGTGTCACGGATTTTCAGCCACTGGAATCACTCAATTTAGAGTCCATATGAGGTAGATATGGTCCGATTAGTAAGCAAAGGTCAGTAAATGGTTAATCAGGGAAGAATATGTTAGGATATCTTTTGTGTTTTAATTTCTGGGAACATTTTGTAGGGAATTAAAATAAATGGTTAACATAAGAATTATAGCTATGTGTGTCACGGATCACCTACATCAGAGTTCAATTGAGGGAGTTATGCTCTGATTAGTGAGATAAGGTTAGATATGATGAAAACCTGCATCAAGAAAATAAAGAAATAAAATTAATATTTAAAAAAGAAGACGAATCTTATAAATGAAAATAATAAATTATTAGTATATGCCATAGCCATTGCCATTGTCTGAACTTCTTACCATCTTAAGTGTAAAATTCTGACATGGAAATATTTTATAAACTGATATTTGAAATGGTTATGTTCATGGCATGATTACCAATGATTTATGGTAATAGTTATATTTTGATGAACATACTTGTTATTGAAAGCATATTTTTGGCTATCATTGTGAAAAGAAAAGAAATGAGTACGGTCACATGGCAATCCGTGTGGTGCACCAGTAAGGGACGCCCTACCAACGGTTATGATTATGATTATGAGAAAAGAAAAAGAAAGTGTGCCATGTCAGACGGAGCGAGAAAAGCCCGTACCGGAGAGTAGAGGATACTCACCCTAATCGGGGTAGCTTGAAATGAGAATAAGTTGATGACCATCATATGATATTTTGAAAATAGTTAATCCTGTCATACATATCATTATTGTATGATTCTTATGTGCATAGATATTGTAACATCCCGTAATTTTTAGATATTTTCCTTAGAAATTCTTCACCTTACATATATGCATAGAAATGTTCTAATATTAATGGAATAGGTAAAGAAAGAAAACCTAAGAGGAAATATTAGAAATAAACATGTTAAAGAAAAGTGAAATTCTTAGGTAAAGAAAGATAAATTTTTGTGAAGTAAGTAAAGGTCTTAAAATTTCAAGAAGATCGGATTAGGGTAATTTTTCTTAATTTAAGAGCAAAAGTTACTAAGTTTAGTATCTCCACCCATAATTGGGCTTTAACCTATAGACACTTCATATAGAGTTTTTCTACTTCACATGAATTTTTAGCAAGCCAATAGGATAGCCCAAGGAAGAAATAAAACATAGACTTGGACTAGGATATAGAAATTGGACCGGTAGCCCAAAAATCATGAAAATGTGACCAAGCCCATTATGAAAGGTAGAATTTTAACCAAAGTAAGGAAAATGGGCAAGAATGAGCCCAAACCCAAGAGGAAAAAAATAAAAATAAAATTAAAGTGATGAAATATTGGTGTAATCAAGATTAAGTGACATGGCATTAAGACAAAAATTTAGCAAGTGGTGTGATTCTACATTCATCATTTTGACAAGTGGCATAATAATACAAGGCTTTAGGACAAAAACATCTATATCCTACATTCATAACTTTAGCAAGTGGGTAATAATACATAGCATTATGACAAAACATCATTATCCTACACAAATAATTTTAGTTAAGTAAGGAAAATTCAAGGGCTAGAAATTTGCCACTTAAAAAGGCAAATCTATCATACTTAATTAAGACAAAAGAAAAAGGAAATGAATCCCTAAATCAAAGGGATCTTGCCCCATATCTTAAGAACATATCATCATAATTTTCAAAATACAAATCTCCTTTTTCTATGCATATCTTGACTAAGGAAGAGGAAGACAAGAACATAAGTTGTTTGTTTTCCAAAAATTCAACAAAGTGTATCCTAATTGTGATAAGGTAGACCCATGATCATGAAAGGTGAATTATTTGGTGGTCTATATAAGAAAACCCACCCTTACAACATTAGAATTTCGTCCAAGTGAGGGAGAGCAAAAATAGAAGCAAGGTAGTGTGAGGAAAGGAGAGGAAGAAAGGAAGAAAGAGGAAGGAGAAGTCTAGGAGACTAAGTGCTCCAGGTAAGTTTAACAATATTTCTTTTTGAAGAAAACCTTTGAAACTCATAATATTTATATGAGATTTTGATCTTAGAACTTTGATGATTGGTCATGGATGTTGCTATATCATGTTGCATATTGATCTTGCATGTGATGTATGTTTGAATACTTAGGTTGGTGTAGATAGTTCTGTATGGATATGGCTATGGTTGACAGAATTTTAAGCTTCGGTATTTTAATTTCTGGGAACAATCTATAAGGAATTAAAATAAATGGTTAACATAAGAATTAAAGATATATGTGTCACAGATTTTTACCCACTGGAATCATTCCATTTGGAGTCCATATGAGGTAGCTATGGTCTGATTAGTAGTCAAAGGTCAGAAAATGAATCATCAGGGAAGAATATGTTAGGATAGCTTCGGTAATTTAATTTCTGGGAATTATTGGTAGGGAATTAAAATAAATGGTTAACATAAGAATTAAAGATATGTGTGTCATGGATTTTTAGCCACTGGGATCATTCAATTTGGAGTCCACATGTGGTAGATATGGTCCGATTAGTAAGCCAAGGTCAGAAAATGGTTCATCAGGGAAGATTATGTTAGGACAGCTGTTGTATTTTAATTTCTGGGAATTATCTGTATGGAATTAAAATAAATGGTTAACATGAAAGTTATATACCTATGTCTCATGGAAATATACCCACTGGAATTATGCAATTTGGAGTTCATATGAGGTAGATATGATCTGATTAGTAAGCCAAGGTCAGAAAATGGTTCATCAGGGAAGATTATGTTAGGACAGCTGTTGTATTTTAATTTCTGGGAATTATCTGTATGGAATTAAAATAAATGGTTAACATGAAAGTTATATATCTGTGTCTCATAGAAATATACCCACTGGAATTATGCAATTTGGAGTTCATATGAGGTAGATATGATCCGATTAGTAAGCAGAGGTCAGAAAATGTTTATTCAGGGGAGAGTATGTTATTAATGCTGTAGTTTTTGAATTTCTGGGAATATTCTGTAGGGAATTAAAATAGCGCGCCAACATAACAATTATAGATATATGACTCATGGATTCTTACCAACTGGAATAACTCAATTTGGAGTTCTAATTTGGGAGATATGGTCTAATTAGTCTGTAAAGGTCAGAACCTATCCGAGAGGAACTATCCTGTACTTTGAGGGAGTAATATCACCTTTGTTTCTTAATTTTTCGCTACAATGTTCAACATAATAGTTTTATATAATTGTTTTATCTTGAAATGGACACCAAGATCACCTACATCAGAGTTAAATTGAGGGAGTTATGCTCTGATTAGTAAGAGAAGGTTAGATAGGATGAAAACCTTCATCAAGAAAATAAAGAAATAAAATTAGTATTTTAAAAAGAAGATGAATCTTAATAAATGACTAGTATAGCCATAGCCATTGCCATTGTATGAACTTCTTACCATCTTAAGTGTGAAATTTTGACATGAAAATATTTTATAAAGTGATATTTGAAAATAGTTATGTTCATGGCATGATTACCAATGATTTATGGTAATAGTTATATTTTGATGAACATACTTGTTATTGAAAGCATATTTTTGGCTATCATTGTGAAAAGAAAAGAAATAAGCACGGTCACATGGCAATCCGTGTGGTGCACCAGTAGGGGACGCCCTACCAACGGTTATGATCATGATAATGAGAAAAGAAAGAGAAAGTGGGCCATGTCGGACGGAGCGAGAAAAGCCCGTACCGGAGAGTAGAGGATACTCACCCTGACCGGGGTAGCTTGAAATGAGAATAAGTTGATGGCCATCATATGATATTTTGAAAATGGTTAATCCTGTCATACATATCATTACAATATGATTCTTATGTGCATAGATATAATGCATTCATGTGACCAAAGATATTTTCTGTAGTTTATACAGCTGAACATGACGTGATGAGCTTTACTGATGATAATTTATTGTTGAACTTACTGGGATTTAATTCTCACTATATTTCCATATCATGTTCAGAAAATTATTTATGCAGCTTTTGTTTCTAAGGCTCTGGATTTTAGTGCACATTGGATCGAGTTACTTTATGTTGGGAAGATTTTAGAATCAAATAAGATGTTTGTGGTCGAGTTGGCTCAGATCTCGGTGAAGGTGCAACCACCCGCACCTGTATCTCCGGAATTGGTCAACCAAAATAAACAAGATGTAAATATCTATCTGTTTGATATGTTATACGTATGTTTTGATTAATGACATGTATGTGAACTCAATATTGTATAATAATAAAGGAAAAAAAAAAGGTTGTTACATAATTGGTATCAGAGCAGGTCGATCCTAGATGGCCAGTGGGTGGATGGTTATCTGAATCGATCTTATAGTGTCTTAAGTATGTTGTGGTTGTGCTGTGTAGGGGATCAGTGACTCATATAGGTAAGAAATTACTAGTGTTTCTTATCTATATGCCGAGGTGGTGTTATGACTGCTGTTAAATATTGTTTTGAAACTAACTATTGGGCTTGATCACCTCAATAGTAGCATAAATTTATTTTTCCCACAGTAGGAAATGGCACCACCAAGGCGGAATCCGGCAAACAATGCAGAGAAAATCTTGCACAACCTTGCCACAGCAATTCGAGAATTTGGTATTGATTTACTCCTTAGAACCCAACTAGTATCTATATCCCTATATAGAATGATATCAATTGAATTTAAAAAATAAATTGTGATTTGTGAAAAGTGCATGTCTAAGGAAAGCTCTGGCAAGGAAAGACTTGGTACTTAAGCGTGTCCATTAGTGACCCACCTCTCTTTCCTGGGAACTTTTCTGGTGCGCTGTTTACAGACTACAATTACTATCCAGTTACCGAGATATTAGTGTGGAATTTTAACATGGAATTTACCCTAGTACTCATATAAAATTTCCAAGAAGTTTTGAAAGTACCGGTTTTATTTGAAAAATCTTAGTATGCTCCGTGGTTGCAGTATTTCCACATCAGAAAAGAATTATTCTAGTTACTGGAAAAAAAAAAAATTTACAAGACTTGTTAGACAAGGGATTTAAATGCCCTAGTACTTTTATTTGGAGTGCTCTAGTTCTATTTGTGAAAAAGAAAGATGGATCACTATGACTATGCATAGATTGTAGACAGTTGAATAAGGTAACAATGTAGAATAGAAACCCATTAGCTCGTATAGATTACCTGTTTGACCAGTTATAAGGTGTTCAATATTTTTCCACAAATAGATTTGGGATATGAGTAACATTAATTAAGGATAAGAGAAGAGGATGTAGGACTTATTATGGGCATTATGAGTTCGTGGTGATGCATTTAAATTGACAAATATTTTAGCTACATTCATAGATTTAATGAATAGTAATTAGGTCATCCCTGTATCAATTTTGTATTATTAATGATAATTAGAATATTTCAAAAGTTCAGAGGATCATAAGAAACATTCAAAGATAGTTTTACCAACTCTAAAGGAGTATGGTTGGTAAATATGGTATACAAGTAGAGTCTAAGAAAGTAAAAGTAGTACAATAATAGCTACGTTTTACTACATTTAAAGATGAAGATCCAAATCCAATTTACGCTTCCTGCGGTTATCTGCCGTCCATTCTACTGGAGTAATAGTTAGATCAGGTACATGAACATAGGCTTGTAAAGCATCAATCAACTCCTCAACATTTGAAGCTGAGATGAGAATTTGTCGTGCTGAGTGTGAGATAAACCTCTGTTCCACAGCTTGATCTAGAAAAGATAACAAACCATCAAAGAAGTGATTAACATTTAACAAACCTATCGGTTTGTGATGCATATTTAGTTGTGCCCAAGAGACTATTTGGAAAATCTCCTCTAAAGTACCAAAACCACCTGGTAAGGCAATGAAGGCGTCAGCATTGCTCATCATTCTAGCCATGCGTTCATGCATAGAAACTACCCTATATTCTTCCCCAATTGTCTTCCCTATATTGCTGGATGTAGCTAGAGCTGTAGGAATAATACCTAGAACTTGGCATCCCCCTGCATGTGCAGCTGTAGCCACACACCCCATTAACCCACAGTTACCTCCACCATACACTAAATGAATTTTTCTCCTAGCCAGCACCATACCCAGATTTTGTGCTGCTTTAACATACTCCTCATCTTTTCCAGGACTGGAACCACAAAAGACACAGATATTTCGAAACTGACGGAATGTTGTTCCCTCCATAATTTCTATCACCTTAACTTTGAGAATAGACAAAGATACTAATGTAAGTATTTATAGAACTCAGAGAAGGGCATATTTATAATAGCTATGCGACTAGGCCGGGTATTATTAGAACAACTATATGAGTGATTGGTGGAAATCAACTAAATTAAAGGTAAATAAAAAAAAATTCCAAAAATGACGGCAAGCATGTATATGTACAGTAGTATGACTGTGACCCATATTAAGCACATAAAGAGTATAAGATAAGATATCACCAGAAATCTGTCTTTATCTTGTTGTCTTTGATGAAGCATTGATGTTTTGATTCTTGTAGAAAAGTTGTAGGTGATAGCCGTCATTGAAAAAAAAATGCAATCAAATGATTTATTTTGTATTCTCAATGTTTTTGCCAGTCGACTATCAGTATTATTAAGTCGACTAGCTATTTTGAGAAATTTTAATTTGGACTGGTTCTTTTTACAGTTGATTGATTACATCTATTTTGAAGCAATCAACTGCATCCTACCAGTTAACTACATATTCTTTGATTTTCACAGACTTTTATAAGCTCAGAAATGTTTCTTTTCCATGTGATATCTTTCCACCGAATACCAATAGATTTAAAGTAGATTCTGACACATATATTCAAAATTTGCGGCCACCGATTTTTGCTGAAATCATAGATAGATTTTGTTTACAGATTTTCAAGAATTACGGCCACCGATTTTAATATTTTTCAATGCTTTGTCAAAATCTTTGACTTTCGCTTTTGGCACCATTCTCTATTATGCTTTTCGTCTGTTTCACTCATTAACGGTTGGCATTAAATGCAAGGTTATTTTCCTTCATTGCAATGAAAGATAATTTCTTTTCTTTAAAACTCGGTTATTATGGTGTCTAAGTTGTTATTAAGTTAAAGTAATGAAAAGTTTAAAAAAAATGGACGGATGATGGTCTTATGGTGTTTTGACGAATGTAATCAAGAGAATTAGTGGTGTTGAAGTTCTCGAGGAATAAAATATAGGAAGTAGGATTTAAGTTAGTCTTTGAACTCTTAATTTGGAAATATAGAGAATATTCTGAGAACCATGTCCGGAAATAATGTAGGTTATCAAGATATTTGTGTTAAAGGATTATATCATGCTAAATTGAGTCTAGTATCTAGGATGTGAATTATGTTGGAATTGAGAATTCATGTATGAGTAATTGTTAGGAAAAAAAAAACACAAATCTTCTTCAAATGATTGGGTGAATTAAATGGGATTGGCATAAGCTAGAATGAGGTGCTTTTGGATATGATAGAAGAAATAATTGAAATTTTTGACAATGAGTTTAATGGTGTTAATAAGCTTGTATAGAATTACTGTGATGAGGTAAGTTGGAATTATTAGACATGTGTCAATGGTACATAAACGTTATTAAAGGTTTGAAGGATTTATTGCTACGTATGTTTAACATATTGATTAAAGGATTTGAGGATAAAAATAGATGATAGATTAAGATGATGATATTCAGGGGATGATGTTGATATATAAAAAAGAATTGACTTGATAGAAGTTTGGAATAAGAAAAGATAATTACACAAGATGAAGGTGTATATGTTCATTTATATGTGTGTTTTCTAATATCGACCGATAGATATATCCATACGGGCTAGAGGATATCAATTGAAGAACTTATGAGTGAAAGAAATCCTTATGGTTAAGTTATATGGCAAAAATCACTCAAGTGAATAGACATATTAAAAAGTAAAGATGTCATACAGAAAAGATATCTCTAATTATTTAGGTAATAAGTTTGGTAACTCTGAATAATGCCTTAATTTCATTCCCTACATGTGGTAGGATGGATTGAAATTCGGGGACCGAATTTCTAAAGGGGGGAAGAATGTAACATCCCGTAATTTTTAGATATTTTCCTTAGAAATTCTTCACCTTACATATATGCATAGAAATGTTCTAATATTAATGGAATAGGTAAAGAAAGAAAACCTAAGAGGAAATATTAGAAATAAACATGTTAAAGAAAAGTGAAATTCTTAGGTAAAGAAAGATAAATTTTTGTGAAGTAAGTAAAGGTCTTAAAATTTCAAGAAGATCGGATTAGGGTAATTTTTCTTAATTTAAGAGCAAAAGTTACTAAGTTTAGTATCTCCACCCATAATTGGGCTTTAACCTATAGACACTTCATATAGAGTTTTTCTACTTCACATGAATTTTTAGCAAGCCAATAGGATAGCCCAAGGAAGAAATAAAACATAGACTTGGACTAGGATATAGAAATTGGACCGGTAGCCCAAAAATCATGAAAATGTGACCAAGCCCATTATGAAAGGTAGAATTTTAACCAAAGTAAGGAAAATGGGCAAGAATGAGCCCAAACCCAAGAGGAAAAAAATAAAAATAAAATTAAAGTGATGAAATATTGGTGTAATCAAGATTAAGTGACATGGCATTAAGACAAAAATTTAGCAAGTGGTGTGATTCTACATTCATCATTTTGACAAGTGGCATAATAATACAAGGCTTTAGGACAAAAACATCTATATCCTACATTCATAACTTTAGCAAGTGGGTAATAATACATAGCATTATGACAAAACATCATTATCCTACACAAATAATTTTAGTTAAGTAAGGAAAATTCAAGGGCTAGAAATTTGCCACTTAAAAAGGCAAATCTATCATACTTAATTAAGACAAAAGAAAAAGGAAATGAATCCCTAAATCAAAGGGATCTTGCCCCATATCTTAAGAACATATCATCATAATTTTCAAAATACAAATCTCCTTTTTCTATGCATATCTTGACTAAGGAAGAGGAAGACAAGAACATAAGTTGTTTGTTTTCCAAAAATTCAACAAAGTGTATCCTAATTGTGATAAGGTAGACCCATGATCATGAAAGGTGAATTATTTGGTGGTCTATATAAGAAAACCCACCCTTACAACATTAGAATTTCGTCCAAGTGAGGGAGAGCAAAAATAGAAGCAAGGTAGTGTGAGGAAAGGAGAGGAAGAAAGGAAGAAAGAGGAAGGAGAAGTCTAGGAGACTAAGTGCTCCAGGTAAGTTTAACAATATTTCTTTTTGAAGAAAACCTTTGAAACTCATAATATTTATATGAGATTTTGATCTTAGAACTTTGATGATTGGTCATGGATGTTGCTATATCATGTTGCATATTGATCTTGCATGTGATGTATGTTTGAATACTTAGGTTGGTGTAGATAGTTCTGTATGGATATGGCTATGGTTGACAGAATTTTAAGCTTCGGTATTTTAATTTCTGGGAACAATCTATAAGGAATTAAAATAAATGGTTAACATAAGAATTAAAGATATATGTGTCACAGATTTTTACCCACTGGAATCATTCCATTTGGAGTCCATATGAGGTAGCTATGGTCTGATTAGTAGTCAAAGGTCAGAAAATGAATCATCAGGGAAGAATATGTTAGGATAGCTTCGGTAATTTAATTTCTGGGAATTATTGGTAGGGAATTAAAATAAATGGTTAACATAAGAATTAAAGATATGTGTGTCATGGATTTTTAGCCACTGGGATCATTCAATTTGGAGTCCACATGTGGTAGATATGGTCCGATTAGTAAGCCAAGGTCAGAAAATGGTTCATCAGGGAAGATTATGTTAGGACAGCTGTTGTATTTTAATTTCTGGGAATTATCTGTATGGAATTAAAATAAATGGTTAACATGAAAGTTATATACCTATGTCTCATGGAAATATACCCACTGGAATTATGCAATTTGGAGTTCATATGAGGTAGATATGATCTGATTAGTAAGCCAAGGTCAGAAAATGGTTCATCAGGGAAGATTATGTTAGGACAGCTGTTGTATTTTAATTTCTGGGAATTATCTGTATGGAATTAAAATAAATGGTTAACATGAAAGTTATATATCTGTGTCTCATAGAAATATACCCACTGGAATTATGCAATTTGGAGTTCATATGAGGTAGATATGATCCGATTAGTAAGCAGAGGTCAGAAAATGTTTATTCAGGGGAGAGTATGTTATTAATGCTGTAGTTTTTGAATTTCTGGGAATATTCTGTAGGGAATTAAAATAGCGCGCCAACATAACAATTATAGATATATGACTCATGGATTCTTACCAACTGGAATAACTCAATTTGGAGTTCTAATTTGGGAGATATGGTCTAATTAGTCTGTAAAGGTCAGAACCTATCCGAGAGGAACTATCCTGTACTTTGAGGGAGTAATATCACCTTTGTTTCTTAATTTTTCGCTACAATGTTCAACATAATAGTTTTATATAATTGTTTTATCTTGAAATGGACACCAAGATCACCTACATCAGAGTTAAATTGAGGGAGTTATGCTCTGATTAGTAAGAGAAGGTTAGATAGGATGAAAACCTTCATCAAGAAAATAAAGAAATAAAATTAGTATTTTAAAAAGAAGATGAATCTTAATAAATGACTAGTATAGCCATAGCCATTGCCATTGTATGAACTTCTTACCATCTTAAGTGTGAAATTTTGACATGAAAATATTTTATAAAGTGATATTTGAAAATAGTTATGTTCATGGCATGATTACCAATGATTTATGGTAATAGTTATATTTTGATGAACATACTTGTTATTGAAAGCATATTTTTGGCTATCATTGTGAAAAGAAAAGAAATAAGCACGGTCACATGGCAATCCGTGTGGTGCACCAGTAGGGGACGCCCTACCAACGGTTATGATCATGATAATGAGAAAAGAAAGAGAAAGTGGGCCATGTCGGACGGAGCGAGAAAAGCCCGTACCGGAGAGTAGAGGATACTCACCCTGACCGGGGTAGCTTGAAATGAGAATAAGTTGATGGCCATCATATGATATTTTGAAAATGGTTAATCCTGTCATACATATCATTACAATATGATTCTTATGTGCATAGATATAATGCATTCATGTGACCAAAGATATTTTCTGTAGTTTATACAGCTGAACATGACGTGATGAGCTTTACTGATGATAATTTATTGTTGAACTTACTGGGATTTAATTCTCACTATATTTCCATATCATGTTCAGAAAATTATTTATGCAGCTTTTGTTTCTAAGGCTCTGGATTTTAGTGCACATTGGATCGAGTTACTTTATGTTGGGAAGATTTTAGAATCAAATAAGATGTTTGTGGTCGAGTTGGCTCAGATCTCGGTGAAGGTGCAACCACCCGCACCTGTATCTCCGGAATTGGTCAACCAAAATAAACAAGATGTAAATATCTATCTGTTTGATATGTTATACGTATGTTTTGATTAATGACATGTATGTGAACTCAATATTGTATAATAATAAAGGAAAAAAAAAAGGTTGTTACAGATATAATGCATTCATGTGACCAAAGATATTTTCTATAGTTTATACTGCTGAACATGACATGATGAACTATATTGATGGTAAATTATGATTTATTGTTGAACCTACCAGGATTTAATTCTCAGTATATTTCCATATCTTGTTCAGAAGAATAATGCAGATTTTCTCAATGACACGTATTATTTCACTACGTTGGATCGAGGTGCCCTACCTTGGGCAACTACCAATTATATCAGATGTATCTGTAGTAGATGTGATTGAGATTCCGGTGGAGGTGCCACCCGCACCAGTGTTCTCGAAAGTAGTCAACATAGATTATTAGAACTAATATGTATCTTTGTACAAATATTTGTAAAATAATGGTGTGTAGTTTGTAAAATAATGGTGTGTATGGAAACTCAGTATTGTATCATTGTTAATAAAAATAATGCCTAGTTAAAGTGATTATTATTACAAGTTAAGTGGTTAGAATTAAAGTAGTAATAACTTCATGGAATTTTACAAATATAAAAAAAAAATTTGTTACATTTACATAAATGGAGTTGTTACAGCATACATCAAGCATCCCACTACACTTTCATAAGATATACCCTCCATCTTGACCTTCTCTTCTTTAGAATTAGTATTTAATCTTGCAAATAGTTTGAAACAAAAAGCAAAGGGAGTTTAAACCTTTCCAATTTTTTCCATAGATAGTGTCTTTGGGAAAACAACTTCCCTTCCCTTTATCTCTATAGATTTTCATCCCTAATGTAAAAACTCCATTTTTTTTACATACAAACAGATATATAAATGTTTTGTCCTAATGCCATGTATTATTATACCATTTGCTAAAATTATGAGTGTAAGATATAGATGTTTTGTCTTAATTCCATGTATTATTATACCACTTGCTAAAATTATGAATGTAGGATAGATATATATTATCACACCACTTGCTGAATTTTTGTCTTAATGCCATGTAACATAATCTTGATTATTATTACACTATTATTTCATCACATGATTTATTTTATTTTTTTTTCCTCTTGGATTTGGGCTGATTCTTGCCAATTTCCTTTGTTTTGGCTGAAATTCTACATCTTATGCAGTGCTTGGTCACATTTTAATGATTTTTGGGCTATCGATCCAACTTCTATATCCTAGTCCAAATCTATGCTATATCTCTTGTTTGGGCTATCCAATTGGCTTGCTAAAAACTCATGTGAAGTGGAAGAACAAACTCTATGGAGTGTCCATAGGTGAAGGACCAATGTTTGGGTAGAGATATTAAACTTAGTAACTCTAGCTCTTGAATTAGGAAAAAGTACCCTAATTCAATTTTCTTGAACTTTTAAGATCTTTACTTACTTTTAAAAAATTTTATCTTCCTTACTCAAGAATTTTGCCTCTCTTTAGGATGTTATTTCTAATTAATTTTTTTTTCTATTAGGCTTCATCTCTTTACCTATTCCGTTAATGTTAGAAACATTTTCTATGCATACACATAAGGTGAAAATTTTCTAAGGCTTATATTTTCTTAGATATCAAAAAGAATTGTTTAATAAGTTTGATTTTCTTAAATATTTATGTACATCTACTAATAAAAGAAACGAAATTAGAGATGTTACATTTTTCTCCCCCTAAAAGAAATTTTGAACTCAAAATTTTAGAAATTACCTAATGAGAACAATTGCAGATATTTCTTCCTCATGACTTTTTCCAACTCCCAAGTTGCTTCTTCCGGAGTTAAACCTTCCCATAACACCTTAACTAGGGGAATGATTTTATTCCTCAATTGCTTCACATCGGTGTCCAATATGGATGCCGGTACTAACTGATATGTCATGTTTTCCTTTACTTGGATTGGTTCTTCCTGTATTACATGAGAAAAGTCTGGAAGATACTTACGTAGCTGTGATACATGGAAAACATTATGCAGATTGAAAAAATTAGGTAGGAGGGAAACTTGATATGCTGACATCCCCACTTTCCTCAGAATTTGGTAGGGTCTAAAAAATCTCAAACTTAGCTTCCTAGTCTTGAGAGACTTGCCAACTCTAGTAGTCGGGGAAACCTTTAGAAATATATGGTCTCCTTCCTCAAACTCTAGAGGTCTATGTCTCTTATCATAGTAACTCTTTTGCTGACTCTGAGCTGCAAGTATTTTGTCTCGTATCATCCTGATTTGCTCAGTGGTTTGATGAACTAGATCAGGACCCAGCAAGTTCTTTTCTCCGACCTCAAACCAACAGAGTGGAGATCGGCACTTCCTACCATATAAAGCTTCATATGGGGCCATCTTAATACTAGAGTGATAACTATTATTATAAGCAAACTCCACTAAAGGTAGGTACTTATCCTATCCTTTACCTTGCTTTATCACACAAGCCCTCAACATATCTTCTAGGGTTTGAATGGTTTGCTCTGTCTGTCGGTGAGTCTGAGGATGGTAGGCAGTACTGAACCATAACTGGGTTCCAAAAGCCTCTTATAACGCCTCCAAAAACCTTGATGTGAACCTCAGATCTCTATCAGAAATGATATTTAAGGGAATTCCATGTAGTCTAACTATTTTCTGGACGTACAACTAGGCCAATTTGTCCAATGAATAGTTAATCTTTATAGGCAAAAAGTGAGCAGATTTGGTTAATCTATCAACTATTACCCAAATAAAGTCATGTCCAACTGAAGTCTTAGGTAAGCCCATGACAAAGTCCATTGAAATACTGTCCCATTTCCATTTAGGGATCTCAAGAGGTTGTAAAAATCTCGCTGACTTTTGTTGCTCTACCTTCACCTTCTGAAAAATTAGACATTTTGCCACAAACTCGGCAATGTCATTTTTCATCCCTGGCCACCAATACATCATCTTTAAGTCCTAGTACATTTTAGTGGATCTAGGATAGACTGAGTATTTACTCTGATGTGCTTCCTGTAGGATCTTAGTCCTCAACTCTCATTCTTAAGGAACACAGACCCTTCCTTAATACATGATTACTCTATCTTCCGAAACAGGAAAATCATCCCGATCATTATGATCCCGTAAGTATTGATCGCGACCTTAAGCCTCTTTAATCTAGGCACTAAGGTCACACTTTATACTTAACCCATTAATGATTAGCTGCTTTGGGGTAAGAGTAATGCCTAGCTTCAAATTTCAAAACTCTTATAGCATCTGCATCTCATACACCATCATCCAACCTATGTACAGAGATTTTTGACTTAAGGCATTAGCTACAACATTCGCCTTTCCTGGATGATACTTTATCTCAAACTTGTAATCATTGAGGAATTCTACCCATCTTCGTTAACTCATATTTAACTCCTCCTAGTCAAAAAGGTACTTAAGACTCTTATGATCACAGTATACTTCAAATGTCGCTCTGTATAAATAATGTCGCCAAATCTTTAAGGCAAACACCACTGCCGCCAGTTGAAGATCATGGGTTTGATAGTTTCCTTCGTGGGGTCTCAATTTCCTAGAGGTGTAAGCAACTATTTTCTTGTCTTGCATCAGCACACACCCTTGCCCTTTCTTTGAAGCGTCACTATACACTTCAAAATATCCAGTGGGGTCTGGAATAATTAAAACAGAAGGAGTGGTCAGTCTTGTCTTAAGCTCCTAGAAACTATCTTCACATTGATCAATCCATTTGAAAGGACTTCCCTTCCTGGTCAATTTAGTCAGTGGTAAGGCTATACGAGAGAAGTTTTGTATAAACCTTTTGTAGTATCCTATCAAACACAAGAAACTTCTGACTTCTATAACCATCTTTAGTCTTTCCCACTAAATCACTGCTTCTGTCTTGCTAAGGTCTATGGCTACCCCTTTATTAAAGATGACATGTCTGAGAAACTTCACCTCTGTCAACCAAAATCCACATTTCTCCAATTTGGCATATATTTTTTTCTCTTTCAACACTTGCAGCACGATTTAGAGATGTTGTTCATGTTCTTTCTCACTCTTAGAGTATATCAAAATGTCATCAATGAACACTACCACAAATTGATATAGGTAAGGTCAAAAAATGCGATTCATGTAGTTCATGAAAATTACAGGTGCATTTGTCAACCCGAAAGGAATTACGAGAAACTCATAGTGGCCATACCTAGTCATAGAAGCTGTTTTTGTTACATCCTCCTCTTTAATCCTAATCTAATGGTATCATGATCTTAATTCAATTTTAGAAAAGATGGAGGCTCCCTTCAGTTGATCTAATAAATCATCTATCCTAGGGAGAGGATACTTATTATTGATAGTAACCTTATTCAGCTGTCTATAATCTATGCATAGTCTCAAGCTCTCATCTTTCTTCTTAACAAAAAACACAAGAGCTCCCCAAGGTGATACACTTGGTCTAATGAATTGCTTGTCTAACAGTTCCTCTAACTGTTTCTTGAGTTCCTGTAGCTCCTTCGGGGCCATTCTATAAGGTGCAATAGAGATAGGCCCTGTCACAAGTAGGAGATCAATAGAGAACTCTATCTCTCTTGGGAGGTAAGTTTGGAATATCTAATAGAAATACTTTAGGAAACTCGCTGGCTATTGGGATTTCATCAAGCTTCAGTTTTACTTCTAGGTTTGATAAATACAAGAGAATGTATCCAAGTACTCCATTCTTCAACTCCTTATTGACTTGATTGGTATTAAGCATCAATAATTGCATCTCTTCTTCTAAAGTAGGAGGTAGAAATTCAACGATCTTGTTGCAACTATTTAGCAAGACCTAATTTCTAGACATCCAGTCAAACCCTAGAATCACATCAATACCTTTTAAAGGTAGAACGATGAGGTCTACAAAAAATATTTTCTCCTGAATAGTGACCTGACAGTCTTTGCATACAGAGGAAGTTAAGACCCTTTCCCTCGTGGCAGTTATTACAGATAGCTCATAGTGGGTTTTAGAAATAGGATACTAATGCTCCCTAATACATTCTTCCAATATAAATGAATGACTAACACCAGAATCAAACAACACCATAAGAGAAAATCCATAGATATAGCATGTACCTTGAATCATTTCAGGGGATTGAACTGCCTCTTGGCCACTTAGGGTGAAACCCTTCCTTTCACCTGATGCCTCTGTTCCAGCTGCTTTCCCAAATTCTATGGGCAGTTCTTTGCAAAATGACCCTTCTGTCCACAATTGAAGCATACATCTTGTCCCATGTAGCATGGCTGATTACTATGCATGCGTCCACACTTAGTACCCTTGACTGGGGTAAGGTCTTGTTGGAAAGGTCAGGGACCCGCAGTCAATGGCCTCTTACCAGCTCCAAATCCAATTCTCCTTACATTCTTGCTAGGGTTGGGAAAACTTTTCTTCCTCTTCCATAGGTGTCGCCTTTGCTTCTCATCCTTCACTACCCTTAAACTTTTCTCTAGAAGTCTAGAATTATTTATCAAGGGCACAAACTCCCTTATTTCTAAGGCTATCACCGCATTACTGATCTCTGAGTTCAATCCTGCTTTAAACTTAACAACCTTCCATGCTTCATCAGGGTTAAACACTTGGAAAGTAATTTTTCAAGAAAGTGTCTTTAAACACTTGCTAGGTGATTTGCCTCCTTTGGTGAGTTAGCAGTTCTCTAGCCCTTTGCCACCAACACTCAGCTACATCCTTTAGCATATAAGAAGCAAAGATAACCTGCTACTCATTAGTGCAGCCCATCACCTCAAAGATCTTCTCCAATTCCCTTATCCACCTATCAGCTACCATTAGGTCATAGCCATCTTGGAAAGAAGGTGGTATGGTTCTCAAGAACTCAAACATGCCATTATCATTTCTGGCCAATTAGTTGTTTGTATTGTTTTCTCCATTCAAGTTGTTATTGTTCTGGAGATGTTGAAGAATTTAGTTGGTGGCTATAACTTGGTCCTAAATTGTTGTGGCCAAGTTGTGTAGGGTTTCTTCTACATTGTTTGCTGGGTTCCTCCTCAGTGGTCCCATATCCTACTGTGGAAAAAATATAGTTATGTTACTATTGAGTTAATCAAGCCCAATAGTTAGTTCTAAAATATTTACAGCAGACATAACACCACCTCGGCATATAGATAGAAAACACTAGTAATTTCTTACCTATATAAAATCACATATCCCCTACACAACACAACCACAAACATACTCAAGAAACTATAAGATCGATTCAGATAACCATCCAACCACTGGCCATCTATGATCGACCTTCTCTAATACCAATTATGTAACTCCATTTTTTTTACATACAAAGAGATATATAAATTTGTTTTTAAATCCCATGAAGTCATTACCTCTTTATTTCTAACTATTAAACTCATAATAACTTTCGATTAAATTAACCAAGCATAATTAAGGTTTATAGTATAACAATAACACTGATACAAATCTAGGTTCACATACACACCATTAATTAAAATCATCCGTACAAAAATAAAACATATATATGTACACATCTTATTCATCCCTATTGACCAATTCTAGGGATACAGGTGTAGGTGGTTACACCTTCATGGGGATCTTAGCCAACTCGACCCAACGTACGCTAAAAGTCGGCTATAATATGGAAATATAGTGAGAATTAAATCCCAGTAGGTTTAACAATAATTCATAATTATCATCAATATAGCTCATCATGTCATGTTCATCTGTATAAGCTACAACAATTACCTTAGGTCACATGAATGCACTTTATCTATGCACATGAAAATTGTACAGTGATGACGTGGATAGCATGAATAACTATTTCCAGAATATCATATGATGCCTATCAACTTATTTTCATATCAAGCTACCCCGGTCAAGGTGAGTACTTTCTACTTTCTGGTATGGGTTTTTCTTGCTTTGTCCGACATGGCACACTTTCTTTTCTCATTAACATAATCGTAGCTGTTGGTAGGGCATCCCTTACTGGTGCACCACATGGACCGCCATGTGACCGTGCTCGTCTATTTTTTTCTTCTACTTTTACATTAATAGCCAAAAATATGATTTCAATAACAAGTATGTTCATTATGCTAATATGCCATAATTTAAAATCAAAGAATAATCATTATAAAAAATCATTGGGAAAATGCAATCATGCCATGAACATAATCATTTTCAAATATCACTTTAAAATATTTACATGTCAAAATTACACACTTAAGATGGTAAGGCGTTCATGCAATGGCTATGGCTATGGCATGCACTAGTCATTTATTATTTTTATTTATAAGATTCTTCTTCTTTTTTAAATATTATTTTTATCTCTTTATTTTCTTTATGCTTGGTCTTTAGTCACTTTCCTCCTACTTATATCATTTCCATCACATGTTCTCACAAATTTAATATGGCATTCTACTTCAATTTGATTTCTATTATTATCCTATAGTTAATGAAGTTCATTTAGTGTAAAAAAATGTTGAAAATAAGCTTTACCAGCTTCCAACACGGCCTAAATATATTCTGAAACATGGCTTGGTTATTTCCTGTAAAACAGCCATGCTTCAGGCTTCAAAATGCCATTTCCAGCACCAAACACGGCTATGCTCTATGTTGTGTTATTCTCTAATGTAGGTTTTCATCCTACCTGACCTTATCTCACTAATCAGAACATAACTCCCTCATTTTAACTTTGAATTAGGTGATCTTGGTGTCCATTTAAAGATAAAACAATTATCTAAAACTATGATGTTGAAAATTTTATCAAAATCTTAAAGAATTTGGTGATATTACTCACTCAATTTAAACATTATTTCTTCTCAGGTAGGTTCTGACCTCTACTTACTAATCTGACCATATTTCCCTCATATAAACTCTAAATTGAGTGATTCCAGTGGCTAATTTTTCGTGAGACATATATCTATATTTTTAATGTTAACCAATTATTTTAGTTCCCTACATAAGTTTCCCAAAAATTTAAACACAAATTCTTCCCTGGTTAACCATTTTCTGACCAATGCTCACCAATCTAAATATTCAAACATACATCACATGCAAGATTAACATGTAACATGATATAACAACATCCATGGCCAATCATCAAGGTAACAAATATTGTAAATCTCATCAAAGTTCTAGGATCAAAATCCTATATAAATGTTTCTAATTTCAAAGCTTTTTTTTTTAAAAAAATATTGTTAAACTTACATAATGATCTCCCTAGCTCACTTAGTGAATTCTTTTTCTTGTTTCCTCTTGAAGAAAGTGACAAGATTCCTCCCTTCCTTTAGCTTTTCCAACAACTTGAATAAGAGAAGGAGGGTGAGTTTTGAACCCTAAGGATGAAGATAAAAGATGGATTCAAGTGGAGATTAAGCTAACTTACCTTGAGTACTTAGTCCTCTAGGCTCCTCTTTCTTCTTCCTTCCACTCTTATCCTCTCTTTCTTTCCTTCACTTGGACGAAATTCTAATGTTATAAGGGTGGTTCTTGCTTAAATAAACTATCAAGTGGTCCTTCTATCATAATCATGGGTCTACCTTATCACAATTAAGATGCACTTAGTTGCTTTTTGAGGAAAGACAACTCATGTTCTTGTCTTCCTCTCCCTTAGTTAAGATATGCATAGCAAAAGAAGATTTGTATTTTGAAAAGATAAAATGTTCTTAAGATAAAGGACAAGGTCCCTTTGATTTCGGGATTCTTTTTCTTTTTCTTTTTTCTCACACAAGTATGATAGGTTTGCCTTTTTAAGTGGCAAGTTTTCAGCCTCTGAATCTCCCTTACTTGGCTGAAATTAATTGTGTAGGATAGGAATGTTTTGTCCTAATGCATGTATTATTATACCATTTGCTAAAATTATGAGTGTAGGATATATATGTTTTGTCCTAATTCCATGTATTATTATACCACTTGCTAAAATTATGAATGTAGGATATATATATATATATATATATATATATATATATATATATATATATATATATATATATATATTATTATATATATATATATATATATATATATATATATTATTATACCACTTACTGAATTTTTGTCTTAATGCCATGTAACCTATCTTGATTATTATTACACTATTATTTCATCACATGATTTATTTTATTTTTTTTCCTCTTGGATTTGGGCTCATTCTTGCCCATTTCCTTTGTTTTGGCTGAAATTCTACATCTCATGGAGTGCTTGGTCACATTTTAATGATTTTTGGGCTATCGGTCCAACTTCTATATCCTAGTCCAAATCTATGCTATATCTCTTGTTTGGGCTATTCAATTGGCTTGCTGGAAACTCATGTGAAGTGGAAGAACAAACTCTATGGAGTGTCCATAGGTGAAGGCCTAATATTTGGGTGGAAATATTAAACTTATTAAACTTAGTAACTCTAGCTCTTGAATTAAGAAAAGTTACCCTAATTCAATCTTCTTGAACTTTTAAGATCTTTAGTTACTTCCAAAAAATTTTATCTTCCTTACCCAAGAATTTTGCCTCTCTTTAGAATGTTATCTTTAATTAATTGTTTTCCTATTAGGTTTTCTCTTTTTACCTATTCCGTTAATGTTAGAAACATTTTCTATGCATACACATAAGGTAAACAATTTCTAAGGTTTAGATTTTCTTAGATATCAAAAAGAATTGTTTAATAAGTTTTATTTCTTTAAATATTTATGTACATCTACTAATAAAAGAAACAAAATTAGGGATGTTACACCCAAAACCTTCTTGATAGCTCCTACATCCATTATTTTAATCTCCTGACTTAATTGTAGTTTCAAGTTCTGTATATCACCTTTTTCACTTGATGCAATCAGTTTGTCATTGTAACAACCTTTTTTTTTTTCCTTTATTATTATACAATATTGAGTTCACATACATGTCATTAATCAAAACAAACGTATAACATATCAAACACAGATATTTACATCTTGTTTATTTTGGTTGACCAATTCCGGAGATACAGGTGCGGGTGGTTGCACCTTCACCGGGATCTGAGCCAACTCGACCACAAACAACTTATTTGATTCTGAAATCTGCCCAACATAAAGTAACTCGATCCAATGTGCACTAAAAGCCAGAGCCTTAGCAACAAAAGCTGCATAATTAATTTTCTGAACATGATATGGAAATATAGTGAGAATTAAATCCCAGTAAGTTCAACAATAAATTATCATCAGTAAAGCTCATCACGTCATGTTCAGCTGTATAAACTACAGAAAATATCTTTGGTCACATGAATGCATTATATCTATGCACATAAGAATCATACTGCAATGATATGTATGACAGGATTAACTATTTTCAAAATATCATATGATGGCCATCAACTTATTCTCATTTCAAGCTACCCCGGTCAGGGTGAGTATCCTCTACTCTCCGGTACGGGCTTTTCTCGCTCCGTCCGACATGGCCCACTTTTTCTTTCTTTTCTCATTATCATGATCATAACCGTTGGTAGGGCGTCCCCTACTGGTGCACCACACGGATTGCCATGTGACCGTGCTTATTTCTTTTCTTTTCACAATGATAGCCAAACATATGCTTTCAATAACAAGTATGTTCATCAAAATATAACTATTACCAAAAATCATTGGTAATCATGCCATGAACATAACCATTTCAAATATCACTTTATAAAATATTTTCATGTCAAAATTTCACACTTAAGATGGTAAGAAGTTCATATAATGGCAATGGCTATGGCTATACTAGTCATTTATTAAGATTCATCTTCTTTTTTAAATACTAATTTTATTTCTTTATTATCTTGATGAAGGTTTTCATCCTATCTAACCTTCTCTTACTAATCAGAGCATAACTCCCTCAATTTAACTCTGATGTAGGTTATCTTGGTGTCCATTTCAAGATAAAACAATTATCTAAAACTATTATGTTGAACATTGTAGCGAAAAATTAAGAAACAAAGGTGATATTACTCCCTCAAAGTACAGGATAGTTCCTCTCGGATAGGTTCTGACCTTTACTGACTAATTAGATCATATCTCCCAAATTTGAATTCCAAATTGCGTTATTCCAGTTGGTAAAAATCCATGAGCCATATATCTATAATTGTTATGTTGGCGCGCTATTTTAATTCCCTACAGAATATTCCCAGAAATTCAAAAACTAAAGCATTAATAACATACTCTTCCTTGAATAAACATTTTCTGACCTCTGCTTACTAATCGGATCATATCTACCTCATATAAACTCCAAATTGCATAATTCTAGTGGGTATATTTCCATGAGACATAGATATATAACTTTCATGTTAACCATTTATTTTAATTCCATACAGATAATTCCCAGAAATTAAAATACAAAAGTTGTCCTAACATAATCTTCCCTGATGAACCATTTTCTGACCTTGGCTTACTAATCGGACCATATCTACCACATGTGAACTCCAAATTGAATGATTCCAGTGGCTAAAAATCCATGACACACATATCTTTAATTCTTATGTTAACCATTTATTTTAATTCCCTACCAATAATTCCCAGAAATTAAATTACCGAAGCTATCCTAACATATTCTTCCCTGATGATTCATTTTCTGACCTTTGACTACTAATCAGACCATAGCTACCTCATATGGACTCCAAATGGAATGATTCCAGTGGGTGAAAATCTGTGACACATATATCTTTAATTCTTATGTTAACCATTTATTTTAATTCCTTATAGATTGTTCCCAGAAATTAAAATACCGAAGCTTAAAATTCTGTCAACCATAGCCATATCCATGCAGAACTATCTACACCAACCTAAGTATTCAAACATACATCACATGCAAGATCAATATGCAACATGATATAGCAACATCCATGACCAATCATCAAAGTTCTAAGATCAAAATCTCATATAAATATTATGAGTTTCAAAGGTTTTCTTCAAAAAGAAATATTGTTAAACTTACCTGGAGTACTTAGTCTCCTAGACTTCTCCTTCCTCTTTCTTCCTTTCTTCCTCTCCTTTCCTCACACTACCTTGCTTCTATTTTTGCTCTCCCTCACTTGGACGAAATTCTAATGTTGTAAGGGTGGGTTTTCTTATATAGACCACCAAATAATTCACCTTTCATGATCATGGGTCTACCTTATCACAATTAGGATACACTTTGTTGAATTTTTGGAAAACAAACAACTTATGTTCTTGTCTTCCTCTTCCTTAGTCAAGATATGCATAGAAAAAGGAGATTTGTATTTTGAAAATTATGATGATATGTTCTTAAGATATGGGGCAAGATCCCTTTGATTTAGGGATTCATTTCCTTTTTCTTTTGTCTTAATCAAGTATGATAGATTTGCCTTTTTAAGTGGCAAATTTCTAGCCCTTGAATTTTCCTTACTTAACTAAAATTATTTGTGTAGGATAATGATGTTTTGTCATAATGCTATGTATTATTACCCACTTGCTAAAGTTATGAATGTAGGATATAGATGTTTTTGTCCTAAAGCCTTGTATTATTATGCCACTTGCCAAAATGATGAATGTAGAATCACACCACTTGTCAAATTTTTGTCTTAATGCCATGTCACTTAATCTTGATTACACTAATATTTCATCACTTTAATTTTTATTTTTATTTTTCCTCTTGGGTTTGGGCTCATTCTTGCCCATTTTCCTTACTTTGGTTAAAATTCTTCCTTTCATAATGGGCTTGGTCACATTTTCATGATTTTTGGGCTATCGGTCCAATTTCTATATCCTAGTCCAAGTCTATGTTTTATTTCTTCCTTGGCCTATCCTATTGGCTTGCTAAAAATTCATGTGAAGTAGAAAAACTCTATATGAAGTGTCTATAGGTTAAAGCCCAATTACGGGTGGAGATACTAAACTCAGTAACTTTTGCTCTTAAATTAAGAAAAATTACACTAATCCGATCTTCTTGAAATTTTAAGACCTTTATTTACTTAACAAAAATTTATCTTTCTTTACCTAAGAATTTCACCTTTCTTTAACATGTTTATTTCTAATATTTCCTCTTAGGTTTTCTTTCTTTACCTATTCCATTAATATTAGAACATTTCTATGCATATATGTAAGGTGAAGAATTTCTAAGGAAAATATCTAAAAATTACGGGATGTTACATTCTTCCCCCCTTTAAGAAATTCGGTCCCCGAATTTCAATCCATCCTACCACATGTAGGGAATTAAATTAAGGCATTATTCAGAGTTACCAAACTTATTACCTAAATAATTAGAGATATCTTTTCTGTATGACATCTTTACTTTTTAATATGTCTATTCACTTGAGTGATTTTTGCCATATAACTTAACCATAAGGATTTCTTTCACTCATAAGTTCTTCAATTGATATCCTCTAGCCCGCATGGATATATCTATGGGTCGATATTAGAAAACACACATATAAAGGAACATATACACCTTCATATTGTGTAACTATCTTTTCTTATTCCAAACTTCTATCAAGTCAATTTTTTTTTTCATATATCAACATCATCCCCTGAATATCATCATCTTAATCTATCATCTATTTTTATCCTCAAATCCTTTAATCAATATGTTAAACATACGTAGCAATAAATCCTTCAAACCTTTAATAACATTTATGTACCATTGACACATGTCTAATAATTCCAACTTACATCATCACAGTAATTCTATACAAGCTTATTAACACCATTAAACTCATTGTCAAAAATTTCAATTATTTCTTCTATCATATCCAAAAGCACCTCATTCTAGCTTATGCCAATCCCATTTAATTCACCCAATCATTTCAAGAAGATTTGTGTTTTTGTTTTTGTTTTTTTTTTTTCCTAACAATTACTCATACATGAATTCTCAATTCCAACATAATTCACATCCTATATACTAGACTCAATTTAGCATGATATAATCCTTTAAAACAAATATCTTGATAACCTACATTATTTTCGAACATGGTTCTCAGAATATTCTCTATGTTTCCAAATTAAGAGTTCAAATACTAACTTAAATCCTACTTCCTATATTTTATTCCTCGAGAACTTCAACACCACTAATTCTCTTAATTACATTAGTCAAAACACCATAAGACCATCATCCGTCCATTGTTTTTAAACTTTTCATTACTTTAATCTACTAACAACTTAGACACCATAATAACCGAGTTTTAAAGAAAAGAAATTATCTTTCATTGCGATGAGGGAAAATAACCTTGCATTTAATGCCAACCGTTAATGAGTGAAACAGACGAAAAGCATAATAGAGAATGGTTCCAAAAGCGAAAGTCAAAAGTTTTGACAAAGCATTGAAAAATATTAAAATCGGTGGCCGCAATTCTTGAAAATCTGTAAACAAAATCTATCTATGATTTCAACAAAAATCGGTGGCCGTAAATTTTGAATATATGTGTCAGAATCTACTTTAAATCTATTGGTATTCGGTGGAAAGATATCACATGGAAAAAGAAACATTTCTGAGCTTATAAAAGTCTGTGAAAATCAAAGAATATGTAGTTAACTGGTAGGATGCAGTTGATTGCTTCAAAATAGATGTAATTAATCAACTGTAAATTAACCAGTCCAAATTAAAATTTCTCAAAATAGCTAGTCGACTTAATAATACTGATAGTCGACTGGCGAAAACATTGAGAATACAAAATAAATCATTTGATTGCATTTTTTTATTTTTATTTTTTACTTTTTTTTTTTTTTTACGGCTATCACCTAGAACTTTTCTACAAGAATCAAAACATCAATGCTTCATCAAAGACAACAAGATAAAGACAGATTTCTGGTGATATCTTATCTTATACTCTTTATGTGCTTAATATGGGTCACAGTCATACTACTGTACATATACATGCTTGCCGTCATTTTTGAAATTTTTTTTTTTTATTTACCTTTAATTTAGTTGATATCCACCAATCACTCACATAGTTGTTCTAATAATACCCGGCCTATTCGCATAGCTATTATAAATATGCCTTTCTCTGAGTTCTATAAATACTTACATTAGTATCTTTGTCTATTCTCAAAGTTAAGGTGATAGAAATTATGGAGGGAACAGCATTCCGTCAGTTTCGAAATATCTGTGTCTTTTGTGGTTCCAGTCCTGGAAAAGATGAGGAGTATGTTAAAGCAGCACAAAATCTGGGTATGGTGCTGGCTAGGAGAAAAATTCATTTAGTGTATGGTGGAGGTAACTGTGGGTTAATGGGGTGTATGGCTACAGCTGCACATGCAGGGGGATGCCAAGTTCTAGGTATTATTCCTACAGCTCTAGCTACATCCAGCAATATAGGGAAGACAATTGGGGAAGAATATAGGGTAGTTTCCATGCATGAACGCATGGCTAGAATGATGAGCAATGCTGACGCCTTCATTGCCTTACCAGGTGGTTTTGGTACTTTAGAGGAGATTTTTCAAATAGTCTCTTGGGCACAACTAAATATGCATCACAAACCAATAGGTTTGTTAAATGTTAATCACTTCTTTGATGGTTTGTTATCTTTTCTAGATCAAGCTGTGGAACAGAGGTTTATCTCACACTCAGCACGACAAATTCTCATCTCAGCTTCAAATGTTGAGGAGTTGATTGATGCTTTACAAGCCTATGTTCATGTACCTGATCTAACTATTACTCCAGTAGAATGGACGGCAGATAACCGCAGGAAGCGTAAATTGGATTTGGATCTTCATCTTTAAATGTAGTAAAACGTAGCTATTATTGTACTACTTTTACTTTCTTAGACTCTACTTGTATACCATATTTACCAACCATACTCCTTTAGAGTTGGTAAAACTATCTTTGAATGTTGCTTATGATCCTCTGAACTTTTGAAATATTATAGTATATCAACCATATATATAATAAAAAATTGTTCCAAGGATGACCTAATTACTATTCATTAAATTTATGAATGCAGCTAAAAGTTTGTCAATTAAATGCATCACCAAGAACTCATAATGCCCATAATAAGTCCTACATCCTCTTCTCTTATCCTTAATTAATGTTACTCATATCCCAAATCTATTTGTGGAAAAATATTGAACACCTTATAACTGGTCAAACAGGTAATCTATACGAGCTAATGGGTTTCTATTCTACATTGTTACCTTATTCAACTGTCTACAATCTATGCATAGTCATAGTGATCCATCTTTCTTTTTCACAAATAGAACTAGAGCACTCCAAATAAAAGTACTAGGGCATTTAAATCCCTTGTCTAACAAGTCTTGTAAATTTTTTTTTTTTCCAGTAACTAGAATAATTCTTTTCTAATGTGGAAATACTGCAACCACGGAGCATACTAAGATTTTTCAAATAAAACCGGCACTTTCAAAACTTCTTGGAAATTTTATATGAGTACTAGGGTAAATTCCATGTTAAAATTCCACACTAATATCTCGGTAACTGGATAGTAATTGTAGTCTGTAAACAGCGCACCAGAAAAGTTCCCAGGAAAGAGAGGTGGGTCACTAATGGACACGCTTAAGTACCAAGTCTTTCCTTGCCAGAGCTTTCCTTAGACATGCACTTTTCACAAATCACAATTTTTTTTTAAATTCAATCGATATCATTCTATATAGAGATATAGATACTAGTTGGGTTCTAAGGAGTAAATCAATACCAAATTCTCGAATTGCTGTGGCAAGGTTGTGCAAGATTTCCTCCGCATTGTTTGCCGGATTCCGCCTTGGTGGTGCCATTTCCTACTGTGGGAAAAATAAATTTATGCTGCTATTGAGGTGATCAAGCCCAATAGTTAATTTCAAAACAATATTTAACAGTAGTCATAACACCACCTCGGCATATAGATAAGAAACACTAGTAATTTCTTACCTATATGAGTCACTGATCCCCTACACAGCACAACCACAACATACTCAAGACACTATAAGATCGATTCAGATAACCATCCACCCACTGGCCATCTAGGATCGACCTGCTCTGATACCAATTATGTAACAACCTTTTTTTTTTTCCTTTATTATTATACAATATTGAGTTCACATACATGTCATTAATCAAAACAAACGTATAACATATCAAACACAGATATTTACATCTTGTTTATTTTGGTTGACCAATTCCGGAGATACAGGTGCGGGTGGTTGCACCTTCACCGGGATCTGAGCCAACTCGACCACAAACAACTTATTTGATTCTGAAATCTGCCCAACATAAAGTAACTCGATCCAATGTGCACTAAAAGCCAGAGCCTTAGCAACAAAAGCTGCATAATTAATTTTCTGAACATGATATGGAAATATAGTGAGAATTAAATCCCAGTAAGTTCAACAATAAATTATCATCAGTAAAGCTCATCACGTCATGTTCAGCTGTATAAACTACAGAAAATATCTTTGGTCACATGAATGCATTATATCTATGCACATAAGAATCATACTGCAATGATATGTATGACAGGATTAACTATTTTCAAAATATCATATGATGGCCATCAACTTATTCTCATTTCAAGCTACCCCGGTCAGGGTGAGTATCCTCTACTCTCCGGTACGGGCTTTTCTCGCTCCGTCCGACATGGCCCACTTTTTCTTTCTTTTCTCATTATCATGATCATAACCGTTGGTAGGGCGTCCCCTACTGGTGCACCACACGGATTGCCATGTGACCGTGCTTATTTCTTTTCTTTTCACAATGATAGCCAAACATATGCTTTCAATAACAAGTATGTTCATCAAAATATAACTATTACCAAAAATCATTGGTAATCATGCCATGAACATAACCATTTCAAATATCACTTTATAAAATATTTTCATGTCAAAATTTCACACTTAAGATGGTAAGAAGTTCATATAATGGCAATGGCTATGGCTATACTAGTCATTTATTAAGATTCATCTTCTTTTTTAAATACTAATTTTATTTCTTTATTATCTTGATGAAGGTTTTCATCCTATCTAACCTTCTCTTACTAATCAGAGCATAACTCCCTCAATTTAACTCTGATGTAGGTTATCTTGGTGTCCATTTCAAGATAAAACAATTATCTAAAACTATTATGTTGAACATTGTAGCGAAAAATTAAGAAACAAAGGTGATATTACTCCCTCAAAGTACAGGATAGTTCCTCTCGGATAGGTTCTGACCTTTACTGACTAATTAGATCATATCTCCCAAATTTGAATTCCAAATTGCGTTATTCCAGTTGGTAAAAATCCATGAGCCATATATCTATAATTGTTATGTTGGCGCGCTATTTTAATTCCCTACAGAATATTCCCAGAAATTCAAAAACTAAAGCATTAATAACATACTCTTCCTTGAATAAACATTTTCTGACCTCTGCTTACTAATCGGATCATATCTACCTCATATAAACTCCAAATTGCATAATTCTAGTGGGTATATTTCCATGAGACATAGATATATAACTTTCATGTTAACCATTTATTTTAATTCCATACAGATAATTCCCAGAAATTAAAATACAAAAGTTGTCCTAACATAATCTTCCCTGATGAACCATTTTCTGACCTTGGCTTACTAATCGGACCATATCTACCACATGTGAACTCCAAATTGAATGATTCCAGTGGCTAAAAATCCATGACACACATATCTTTAATTCTTATGTTAACCATTTATTTTAATTCCCTACCAATAATTCCCAGAAATTAAATTACCGAAGCTATCCTAACATATTCTTCCCTGATGATTCATTTTCTGACCTTTGACTACTAATCAGACCATAGCTACCTCATATGGACTCCAAATGGAATGATTCCAGTGGGTGAAAATCTGTGACACATATATCTTTAATTCTTATGTTAACCATTTATTTTAATTCCTTATAGATTGTTCCCAGAAATTAAAATACCGAAGCTTAAAATTCTGTCAACCATAGCCATATCCATGCAGAACTATCTACACCAACCTAAGTATTCAAACATACATCACATGCAAGATCAATATGCAACATGATATAGCAACATCCATGACCAATCATCAAAGTTCTAAGATCAAAATCTCATATAAATATTATGAGTTTCAAAGGTTTTCTTCAAAAAGAAATATTGTTAAACTTACCTGGAGTACTTAGTCTCCTAGACTTCTCCTTCCTCTTTCTTCCTTTCTTCCTCTCCTTTCCTCACACTACCTTGCTTCTATTTTTGCTCTCCCTCACTTGGACGAAATTCTAATGTTGTAAGGGTGGGTTTTCTTATATAGACCACCAAATAATTCACCTTTCATGATCATGGGTCTACCTTATCACAATTAGGATACACTTTGTTGAATTTTTGGAAAACAAACAACTTATGTTCTTGTCTTCCTCTTCCTTAGTCAAGATATGCATAGAAAAAGGAGATTTGTATTTTGAAAATTATGATGATATGTTCTTAAGATATGGGGCAAGATCCCTTTGATTTAGGGATTCATTTCCTTTTTCTTTTGTCTTAATCAAGTATGATAGATTTGCCTTTTTAAGTGGCAAATTTCTAGCCCTTGAATTTTCCTTACTTAACTAAAATTATTTGTGTAGGATAATGATGTTTTGTCATAATGCTATGTATTATTACCCACTTGCTAAAGTTATGAATGTAGGATATAGATGTTTTTGTCCTAAAGCCTTGTATTATTATGCCACTTGCCAAAATGATGAATGTAGAATCACACCACTTGTCAAATTTTTGTCTTAATGCCATGTCACTTAATCTTGATTACACTAATATTTCATCACTTTAATTTTTATTTTTATTTTTCCTCTTGGGTTTGGGCTCATTCTTGCCCATTTTCCTTACTTTGGTTAAAATTCTTCCTTTCATAATGGGCTTGGTCACATTTTCATGATTTTTGGGCTATCGGTCCAATTTCTATATCCTAGTCCAAGTCTATGTTTTATTTCTTCCTTGGCCTATCCTATTGGCTTGCTAAAAATTCATGTGAAGTAGAAAAACTCTATATGAAGTGTCTATAGGTTAAAGCCCAATTACGGGTGGAGATACTAAACTCAGTAACTTTTGCTCTTAAATTAAGAAAAATTACACTAATCCGATCTTCTTGAAATTTTAAGACCTTTATTTACTTAACAAAAATTTATCTTTCTTTACCTAAGAATTTCACCTTTCTTTAACATGTTTATTTCTAATATTTCCTCTTAGGTTTTCTTTCTTTACCTATTCCATTAATATTAGAACATTTCTATGCATATATGTAAGGTGAAGAATTTCTAAGGAAAATATCTAAAAATTACGGGATGTTACAGTCATCCTCATACGATAATAAGAATATACCAATTGATTCTTTTACCCACTTGACATATACATAACTCTCAAATTTTCTCCTTTGAAAGTCATTCCTTACCATAAACTTATCAAACCTCAAGTGCCATTGTCTTGTAGACTTTTTCAATAAACAAACTTTGTTCTCATCTCTGAGCTACCAAAACCCTCGAGTTGTATCATTAGAATTGTCTCTTTAAAGCTACCATGTAGAAAGGTTGTCTTTACATCCATTTTCTCTAACTCTAGGTAAAAATTATTCACCAAAGCTAGCAACACTCATATTACAATGTATTTTTCTACTAGTGACTAAATTTTATTGTAGTTTACTCCTTCCCTCTGTGTGAACCCCTTAGCCATAAGTCTTGCCTTGACCCTAAATTTCCCTTAACTCTCACTATCTTTCTTCTTCTTGTAGACCCACTTGCAACTCACTAGCTTTTAGTTTCCAAACTTATCAACCAATACCCAAGTGTTGATCTTTCCAAGGGACTCCATTTCTTCTGTCATGCCAGCTTTCCAAAACTTCCATTCTTCAATATTTTTTTGCCTCTTGATATCTCTTTGTCTCAAAGTCATCCAACTCCTCAGCTATCACTAGAACATATATCATAATTCTATTCATCTATCACTAGCTTTATAGGATATTTAGCATCTTCTTCAAAGTCATTTTCCTTAACTTGAGCACTACTTTCTTCTTTCTTACTATTGGGGTTCAGCTCTACCTTAATTTCAACCTTCTCTAAGGTTGCATCATTATTGGTAGGTTTGTCTACAGATTGGTTATAGTAAAATCCTTCTCTCACTACATCTCTACTTATAAAGGTGACAAATTTCCTTCCTTAAACCAGAGCTCATAGACTTTTACACCTTTAAGGTGCCCAACAAAGATACACTTCCTTGCTCTAAGGTCTAGCTTGCCATTTATAACATCCCATAATTCTAATTTTAATAAATAGCATGGAAATTTCCTTATTGAAGGGAAGGAAGAAAATTAAAGTAAGGCATTGGGGAAAAACCCTAGAAAATGATAAAAGCCCTAAAACAATAAAGAAGCTTAAATAGCAAAAATGATAAATTTTGCTAGGTCAATTAATCCCCATAAGGTGGGCTAAAATGAGTTGGTTTTATTTTCCTCTAGGTAGATATATATAGGAAATAAAGAGAAGAATTTTTATTCTTGAAGAAAAATTACAAGGGAAAAATTGGAATTTCCTAACTTTCTAGGGATAAAAGTGGGCATAAGGAAGTGAATTAGAGATATGATTTTGATTGTGACCTTAAAACCCATTAGTATCCTTCCAAGAGGAAATCAAAGCATTTGAAGCAATTAAGAAATCCATTCAAACCCTAACCTAATGGAAGCTTAGAATGTAATGGAATAGAAAACTAGTAAATAAAGGTTAGTATTGAGAAAGTAAGCATTTTTTTAAATATTTTCTAGGGAGACTTGAAGAGGAAGTTGCCCAAGAGAAGAAGGGGGAGGGAATTTCGGCCAAGAGGAGAAGAAAGAGAAATAAGAAAAACTAGAGAGAGAAAAAATAGAGAAAAAGACAAAGAAAATGAGCTGGGGTAATTCTTATGTATCTAATCTCCTTAATCTTCTCTTCTCTTCATGTTAAGCTTTTCAAATCTTAGTTTCGATAGTGGGAAGTGTAAAAATTGATGAAAAAGAAAGAGCTAAGTAGAGGCCAAGACAAGGAGAATTCAAGGGAACTCTTGCTAGTACATAGGATAAGCTAGATTTTTGGTAGGTTTAACATTAAAATTTCTTTGAAATTTATGATTCTTAGAAAGTTTGAATATGTTCTACATCCTATATATGTTGATGATATGTGGTATAGTTTGTGTGAGTGTCTTGTAATTGATTATGTAAAATAAGAGTATGGAGGCCTATGTGGTACAAGCTTATGAGGAATGTTGACTTGAAATGGATGGAGACAAATGTTTGGAATGAATGGTTTAAAGGTTATTTCAAAAGATAAAATTTAGGTCTTGATTGTTCAATAGAGGAATAAGTTGAAATAAACATGGAAGATAAATGACCATATGAATAGTAAATGCCTATGTGAGTAGGAAATGAAAGAAACAATTTATGAAGCATCAAGTCTAGGTAATCATATACATGCATGCATATACTTGGTTAGAGGATATGTATACATATATGTAACCCTTCTTGGCTAATTTGGAATCTAAAAGAGTGGATTGAGTTGAACACAAAAGGGTGGAGATTTGTGACCCTAAAGTACGGTCGTGTAGGGACACAGCCAAGCTGTGCTTCAATCTGGTTAGAGTAGGACAAGGCTGAAATAGCACCAAGCATGACTGTGTCATAAGACACAACTAGGTCGTGTTCGAGGCTATTTTGGTATCATATAAATAGCAGGATGCACAAATTAAATGTCGCCATATGAGTAGTAATTAGTAATATCAAATTAAAAAGGATTACCTTATAACTTTCGTTACATAATACTAGTCCCATCATATCTTGCAATGGTAAGCATGATATACATTGTTGTATTAATACATATTTGTTAAATAATGTGATGATGATAACAAGCATGATGTTAATAATGGGATTACTTGATGTATATCCTTGTTGTGATAATGATAAAGGGAATGATAGTTTGCATATGGCTAAATATGAGCAAGGGAATTACAGAAATGACCCTTGCAAGATCAAGGTAACCAAGAAATTTATTGGGATGACCCTTGCAGGAGCAAGGTGACCAAGTGGGTCATATAGCTTTTGTGCTAGTACAGAATAGGAAGAGCCATATTAGCCTTGAGTGTGCTGAGATGGAGTATGGCCACTCCAACCTTGTAACAATGGTATGTGAGTAGCAAGTGGGAGAATAGGTCATGTTACCATATTATTGAGACAGAGAAGACTAAAAGAGTAAACATCCATTATGTATGCTAATCTATTATACTATATATGTGATAATAGAGTATTTGTGTACAATATGTCTTTACCATGCTATATGTGTATATTATGCACCTATTGCAAATGGTTGGACTTTTATACAGCTTTATATCTGGACATAATACTATGATAATTATTCATTTTTTGATGTATTTAATGTTAAACCTACTGGGACTTCCGTTCTCATTATTTGATGTAGTGTTATGTTCAGATAAAAATAGTTAATATGTCAGTTGTCTTCTTGTCCTTAATCTTAGATATATAATGAGCAGACATACCTTACTTGACCCAGTTCTCTATTATACAAGATATTATAGTGGTGAACATCTTTGAGATTCCACTACATATGCCTCCTCCTCCACCCTTTGCACCCAAGGAGTATTATGTTGCACATCATCTGATGTTGTAATTATTATAGATATATGATCTGATGTATGTTTGAAAGAGCAACTAGGTACCCTTTTACTTTTTGTACCATAGGTAATACCCACGGTTACCCTTGTAAATACACTGATCCCTGATGTAACACATTAGTTTAGTATTAATGAAATATGCCTTATCTTTAATGCATGTATGTTATTTGATGTTCCTTTTATATCAACATTTCACTATTAATTCTAAATATAATGAACCAAGCCCAAAAAAAGAGGCTCTGACACCATCTCTTTGATGTGCATAGACTACACACTCAAATACCTTTAAATTTTCTAGATTTAGGGATTACCCAGCTCACACTTCTTTTAGATTTTTAAGTCTTATTGCTATATATGGGCATATGTTTATGAGTTAGGCTACAATAGTGGCAGTTTCTCTTCAAAACCTCTTAGGGACACATACCTCTATTAGCATGCACCTAACCCTATCTAATATGGTCTTATTTATCCTTTAAGCTAGGCTATACTATAGAGGAGTGGCCCTTACTATCTTATGCCTAAAAATTCCCTCTTATGCTAGGAAATTGTTAAATTGTTCATTGAGGAACTCCAACCCATCATCTGTCCTTAATTTCTTCACCTTCTTCCTACTTTGCAGCTTAACTATCCTTTTACATTACTTGAAATTACCAAAGGCATCACTCTTGTTATTCCAAATGTACACATATACTTTCCTTAAGTGATCATCAATGAAGTTGATAAAATATCTACTGCCCCTTAGAGTTTCTATTCTAATAACCCCTAACTCAAAGTGAATGTATGCAAGGTTTTCATGTGTCACATTTACTTTCTAAGTTACATGGCTTAACCTTTTATGCAAAATTAAAGCAACTAAGTCACCTTCAACCTCTTTTACCACTATTGTAGAGCCTATGATAATGCTCCCTTAGAGAGTGTACAGACTTCTATCCCTTATACCCTTCATCACTACCATATACCCCTTGATCAACTTTAGTACACCATTCTCTCCCTTATAAGTAAATACATTATGTCCTAATAAGCCAAAAAATGATATTTCTTTTTAACTCAAGAACATGCATTACTTCAATCAAAATTCTTTTTGGCCTATCATGTGTTTTCAACCTAATAGTAATAGTTTTAGTCACCTTACAGGATTTATTGTTGCCCAACAAAACCTCCCCTCTAGCAACCTCCTTGTAAGACTCAAACTAGCCTATGTTTGAATTCATGTGGAAGGAACAACCTAAATCTAGAATCCATTGCTTGTTTGCTCCTCTAATGGTCACAACCAATATATATTCATACCCATCAAACTCTTGATGAATTATAGTACCCTCACCCTATTATTTTAGGGCTTACCTTACCTCTCTCTCTTAGTGCAGTCTTTCTAAAAATACCCTTCTTCATGGCAATAGAAGCACTTTATCTTTTTACCATTCTTAGACTTTAATATCCTTTTCTTTTTCCCATCTTGGTCTTTCTTCTCTAGCCTACCCCTTACCATCAAGCTACAACCAATTTCCTCTTATTCATATTTTTTTTCTACTCCATAAACTTCAATGCCACTACCACATCTTCAAGGGAAATAGTTCCCCTTCCATCTGCTATATATCTACAAATTTTTCATAAGACTTAGGTAATGAATGCAAATGCACTAAGGCCTTGTCTTTATCACCACACTCTACACTTATATTCTCTAATTCAAGTATGAGTTTTTTAAACACATATAAAGGTGGGAAGAGGTCAGACCCCTTTGCCATCTTAAATGTAAAATTTTATCCTTAAGATATAGCCTATGTAAATAATCTAACCTTAATTAGATTTCAGCAACTAATTTAAGCTTAGCAACCTCCCTTAAAACCTGGTCTCTAAGGGTCAAGATCAAGCAATTGAAGGTCTTCTCAAGAACTTCCTCTTTCTTTTCTAAGTTTCAACTAGCCAAAAGCTTGTTAGGACCATCAAATTTCTCAATGTCAACCTTGAATGATAATGCCATGGCCAGATAAGCCAAGATGAGCCAACTTCTTTATCTTCCACATGGAAAAATTGCCAAAAACATCAAATTTCTTAAATTCAACGGTGAAAGATGATGCCATTTGTAACATCCCGTAATTTTTAGATATTTTCCTTAGAAATTCTTCACCTTACATATATGCATAGAAATGTTCTAATATTAATGGAATAGGTAAAGAAAGAAAACTTAAGAGGAAATATTAGAAATAAACATGTTAAAGAAAGGTGAAATTCTTAGGTAAAGAAAGATAAATTTTTGTGAAGTAAGTAAAGGTCTTAAAATATCAAGAAGATCGGATTAGGGTAATCTTTCTTAATTTAAGAGCAAAAGTTACTGAGTTTAGTATCTCCACCCATAATTGGGCTTTAACCTATAGACATTTCATATAGAGTTTTTCTACTTCACATGAATTTTTAGCAAGCCAATAGGATAGGCCAAGGAAGAAATAAAACATAGACTTGGACTAGGATATAGAAATTGGACCGATAGCCCAAAAATCATGAAAATGTGACCAAGCCCATTATGAAAGGAAGAATTTTAACCAAAGTAAGGAAAATGGGCAAGAATGAGCCCAAACCCAAGAGGAAAAATAAAAATAAAAATAAAATTAAAGTGATGAAATATTAGTGTAATCAAGATTAAGTGACATGGCATTAAGACAAAAATTTGACAAGTGGTGTGATTCTACATTCATCATTTTGGCAAGTGGCATAATAATACAAGGCTTTAGGACAAAAACATCTATATCCTACATTCATAACTTTAGCAAGTGGGTAATAATGCATAGCATTATGACAAAACATCATTATCCTACACAAATAATTTTAGTTAAGTAAGGAAAATTCAAGGGCTAGAAATTTGCCACTTAAAAAGGCAAATCTATCATACTTGATTAAGACAAAAGAAAAAGGAAATGAATCCCTAAATCAAAGGGATCTTGCCCCATATCTTAAGAACATATCATCATAATTTTCAAAATACAAATCTCCTTTTTCTATGCATATCTTGACTAAGGAAGAGGAAGACAAGAACATAAGTTGTTTGTTTTCCAAAAATTCAACAAAGTGTATCCTAATTGTGATAAGGTAGACCCATGATCATGAAAGGTGAATTATTTGGTGGTCTATATAAGAAAACCCACCCTCACAACATTAGAATTTCGTCCAAGTGAGGGAGAGCAAAAATAGAAGCAAGGTAGTGTGAGGAAAGGAGAGGAAGAAAGGAAGAAAGAGGAAGGAGAAGTCTAGGAGACTAAGTGCTCCAGGTAAGTTTAACAATATTTCTTTTTGAAGAAAACCTTTGAAACTCATAATATTTATATGAGATTTTGATCTTAGAACTTTGATGATTGGTCATGGATGTTGCTATATCATGTTGCATATTGATCTTGCATGTGATGTATGTTTGAATACTTAGGTTGGTGTAGATAGTTCTGCATGGATATGGCTATGGTTGACAGAATTTTAAGCTTCGGTATTTTAATTTCTGGGAACAATCTATAAGGAATTAAAATAAATGGTTAACATAAGAATTAAAGATATATGTGTCACGGATTTTCACCCACTGGAATCATTCAATTTGGAGTTCATATGAGGTAGATATGGTCTGATTAGTAGTCAAAGGTCAGAAAATGAATCATCAGGGAAGAATATGTTAGGATAGCTTCGGTAATTTAATTTCTGGGAATTATTGGTAGGGAATTAAAATAAATGGTTAACATAAGAATTAAAGATATGTGTGTTATGGTTTTTTAGCCACTGGAATCATTCAATTTGGAGTCCACATGTGGTAGATATGGTCCGATTAGTAAGCCAAGGTCAGAAAATGGTTCATCAGGGAAGATTATGTTAGGACAACTTTTGTATTTTAATTTCTGGGAATTATCTGTATGGAATTAAAATAAATGGTTAACATTAAAGTTATATATCTATGTCTCATGGAAATATACCCACTGGAATTATGCAATTTGGAGTTCATATGAGGTAGATATGATCCGATTAGTAAGCAGAGGTCAGAAAATGTTTATTCAGGGAAGAGTATGTTATTAATGCTTTAGTTTTTGAATTTCTGGGAATGTTCTGTAGGGAATTAAAATAGCGCGCCAACATAACAATTATAGATATATGGCTCATGGATTTTTACCAACTGGAATCACTCAATTTGGAGTTCCAATTTGGGAGATATGGTCTAATTAGTTAGTAAAGGTCAGAACCTATCCGAGAGGAACTATCCTGTACTTTGAGGGAGTAATATCACCTTTGTTTCTTAATTTTTCGTTACAATGTTCAACATAATAGTTTTAGATAATTGTTTTATCTTGAAATGGACACCAAGATCACCTACATCAGAGTTAAATTGTGGGAGTTATGCTCTGATTAGTAAGAGAAGGTTAGATAGGATGAAAACCTGCATTAAGAAAATAAAGAAATAAAATTAGTATTTAAAAAAGAAGCTGAATCTTAATAAATGACTTGTATAGCCATAGCCATTGCCATTGTATGAACTTCTTACCATCTTAAGTGTGAAATTTTGACATGGAAATATTTTATAAAGTGATATTTGAAATGGTTATGTTCATGGCATGATTACCAATGATTTATGGTAATAGTTATATTTTGATGAACATACTTGTTATTGAAAGCATATTTTTGGCTAACATTGTGAAAAGAAAAGAAATGAGCACGGTCACATGGCAATCCGTGTGGTGCACCAGTAGGGGACGCCCTACGAACGGTTATGATCATGATAATGAGAAAAGAAAGAGAAAGTGGGCCATGTCGGACGGAGCGAGAAAAGCCCGTACCGGAGAGTAGAGGATACTCACCCTGACCGGGGTAGCTTGAAATGAGAATAAGTTGATGGCCATCATATGATATTTTGAAAATAGTTAATCATATCATACATATCATTATAGTATGATTCTTATGTGCATAGATATAATGCATTCATGTGACCAAAGATATTTTCTGTAGTTTATACAGCTGAACATGACGTGATGAGCTTTACTGATGATAATTTATTGTTGAACTTACTGGGATTTAATTCTCACTATATTTCCATATCATGTTCAGAAAATTATTTATGCAGCTTTTGTTTCTAAGGCTCTGGCTTTTAGTGCACATTGGATCGAGTTACTTTATGTTGGGCAGATTTCAGAATCAAATAAGATGTTTGTGGTCGAATTGGCTCAGATCCCGGTGAAGGTGCAACCACCCGCACCTGTATCTCCGGAATTGGTCAACCAAAATAAACAAGATGTAAATATCTATGTGTTTGATATGTTATACTTCTGTTTTGATTAATGACATGTATGTGAACTCAATATTGTATAATAATAAAGGAAAAAAAAAGAGGTTGTTACACCATTGCCAAATTTAATGTCAAGACCCTATGAAATTGCAAAAAGAAACCAATCTAAACTTTTCAAGAAACTAATTTTCAGAATGAATAAACCTCCAACTTTTAATCTAATGCCAATTTAGTAGGATATATGCCAAAATTGCTCCAAGAAAGTATAAAGAATTGAGAGATGAAGTAGCGTGCACATGCACACACAAAAATTACTCTAGTTTAGGAATTTAGTGTGAATTCCCTACATCCCAAATTCAAGTTTATGTGCACTCTTATTAGAATCAAACTAGTACAATGTGTTTTACAATTCCTCTTCTTCACAAGTCACTCTCACAATTCTTACAATTCTCTTATTGCTAATCTGCCCCCAAACCCTTTGAAATTGGTTTATATATCACAAATGTTTATAAGAGCACTAGAGAATTCTCTAAACAACTAACTCATGCTACCACCTTAACTAATTTAAGTACTTGTGTCTCCAAATCACCTAGGCCTCTTATTAATTATAAAAAAAATTCAATTACAAAGAATCAACCTAATATATAACTAAGACTCTAAAATAGTAATCTTTGACACTACCTTCAATAGCCAGCTACACCACATTGAATCAACCACTTGGTGCAACAACCAATCTTACACTTTAAGGTTATCATTTGGTAGAAATTTGAGCCATCTTTCCCACATAACAAGAATTAGGGAAGCACCTCTTAAATTTTCTATTTATTTTTTATTTTTTCCCCATTTTACTTTTGGAGGTCCTGTGTGAAAATAACAATTAAGGCTTGTATGGGGGTAAGTTATTAGGAAAGAGCTTACTCCTAGGTTTCTTTGTTTCCTTTGTGACTCTCTTACCAATTGGCTCAATTGGCTCTTCAAAAGTCACTGATTCTTTACTCTTATCCACCTTATGATTACTTTAAGGTCCTTCTCTACTTTGCTACTCCTCATATGAATGGCATTAATCTATTATTTGGGGTTAGTCTCTGTATTGGTAGGTAAAGCACCCTATTGCCTTGAGCTTAGTAGATTAGAGATTTGCCCTACTTGAACCCCTAGTTTTTAATAGTAGCTACCTAATTCTAAATTGGTATGTTTGTTCTTGTCATGAACTCGGTAATAATAACTTCAATGGAATTGTTTAGTTGAGGCTGTAGTTAAGGAAAATGAGGTGGTTGTTGGTGTCCTAATGGGTTCTCCATATTTTGAGAATTTCTCCATGAAAAATCGTGATGATTCTTCCAACCAAGATTGAGTATGGATTACCTTTGCTATTTACCACAAAATTTGCTTGTATGTAAGATTGAGGAATATCATTCACTATATGGAAATCGAATGAATTATGCTCTCCCTGGCAGAACTCACAATTTGCAAATGACTAAATAGAATTAGCATCAATTGTCAAGCTACTCATCTTCTTTTATAACTAGTCTAATTTGGTGGAGATGATAATCATTAGGTCTACCTCATGCAACCTATATGTCGACTTTATTGGTCCTCTCTCAAAATTTCATTGGCGCAAATTTTGATTAAGCATAGCCATGGCCTCATCGTCATTCTTATTCATAAAATATCTACTAGCAATAGCATCCAACAATATGCTGCAAATGTCATTTAGCCCACCATAAAAGATCTACGAAGCATCCATTCTTGAATACCATAAGGAGAGCACTTCCTAAGTCCACCTATGAATCTGAGTCAGGCATTTTGTATATATTCATTGTTCTTCTGAGCAAACTAAAGTATCTAATTCCTCATTCTTACAGTGAGAGATTATGGGTAAAATCTATTTAAGAATTCCACAAATAAATCGTTCCAAGAAAATTTTATCATATGTAGAATAAAATAGATTAATTTAAAACAAAGTACTTGGGAGGATTCTACATCATAATCATAATATATTCCTAAGCACACAACAAGAGAGGGTAATCACTAATCATCAAGCAAATAGCCATAATTCATTAGACCAATAGCCTATAATCCATCAGGCAAATCGCCTATAATCCATCAAGCAAATAACCTGTAATTTTTGTTCAATCGTTCACATGTGTTGGTCAATACATGGGTTAGCATCATCCCTACTAGCTAAGGTTCAAGGTGCATCAAGGCTAACATCTATTACTACTAGCTAACAGTGTTTCTGAATAAGACTCCTCCCAACATAAAATTGTATATGGCAATTAAAATACATTTTAATAAAATAAATAAATACTTATTTAATAACTTATCCATCAATAAGAATTATACTAAGTCTATAACACAGGTCACACAATACATCAATCCATAGGCCATACTATATGCCAAATTCATTAAACAAGATGGAATTTCTTACCAACAAGGATAGAATATTTCCATTTCAGTAATACCATGCACTTGTTTGGAAATAGTTTTCAGAACAGTTTTTTTGTTCTCCAAGAAAACAAAATATGTTTGTTATGTTGTTTTTATAAGTTGCTTTTTAAAAATTGTTTTGTAAAAGTGTAACTCAAAAAACATGTTTTAGGAAACATCATTTCATTGTTTTCTGTATTTGTGTGCAAAACTATTTTCATATTTTTTCCAAAAATAAGAACTATTTTCATTATTGGCAAAGTTGTTAATAATTTTTTAGAACTAATCCCTAACTATCAATCAAATTACACCATTTTATTCTTTTGTTTTCAAAAAATTATTCTTAAAATTTACATTCAAACAATTTTTTTCTTTTATTCTTAAAAAATATTTTTTAGCATTGTTTTTAAAAAACTATTTTAAAAAAATAAAATAAAAACACTTGCAAACAAGCATCATATTTCTAGTAAAATTTCTTGCTTTATAATATAACTTCAAAATATTAAAAGTCATTTCCTTAGCACCATAAACTTGTAACATGTCAATGAAATTTCCAATCACATTTTGACCTTTAATAGCCAATAACATAAAATGTGTTCCATATATGTGTTCAAAATCCAAATATGAATTTGAATAGCTAACATCAAAATTTCAATTTCAAAATATATTCAAAATTTCAATACTAATTACATTCTTGTCTTCTATAATGTGACAAAGAGTATAAACAATTAGGCTTGTCCGGAGATATCTAAGGGCCCTACAATGAAAAAATTTTAAACAATGTAATGCTATTTAATGAAAATTATCACTTAATTTTGAAAAACAACAATTTTAATAATTAAGCTAATTCCCAAAGTTCCAAAGCAAGCACAACAAAATAGGATATGCCAAATGTACTATAGAAATAAAGAAAGCTGTAAAACGGGTTATAACACCCATTAACTACTCACTGAAAAATTGGTTGAGAGTTAACATTGAGTCCAAAAGATCCACAAACATAGGAAATGACTCTAAAATTATGAAAATCAAACTCAAGGAGAGTGGTCAACATCGGACAATGAAATAGGGTATAGTTTCATGTGTTGCAGACACCAAAAAGGTTACTGTATGAGGTGGTTGTTAAGGGTTTATGGATGTCAAATTTTGGCTCACAAGGTTTTTCCACCTTCTGAATCCATCTATGGAGTTATTTTTTCATTTTCAGTACTTTAAATAAGAGTTTTGAAACTAACCTCATATAGTGTTTTTCTTCTCTGATTTCTAGTAGCTTATCAACTAATTTAGGTGAATGTGATCAAATTTTATAACCAATTATCTCATTCTAAGTGACAAGAGTGCTGGTAGTTGTGGACTTTTGACACCCAATAAGAACACCAACAAATTAATATTGAATTAAAATGATGAAGCAACCAAAAAAAGGTGAATGAGACCTAGATGTTTCTACATAGATGTTATGCGAAAAAAATATTTTCAAGGGATAGAAATAAGAGAATCCAGATCACAATGTACAAAGGGAAAAATGCTACTTTATAATGCGACTCAAAGAACGCATTCTAATGACAAGAATCTATAGTTCTAGAAAATAGATAACCAACAATTCAACAATTGACAAATAGAAGAGCAAAGAAATTCCAAATCACTAAACCTAACATGATTTTCGAAACATAAAAGTGCATGATTATGAGACACATTCTTGAATTATCTCAAAATCATTTAGACGTCCTAAAAATAATGAGATGAAAGTTTAGCTTCGTATAGTCTGATAATTAGATGTCAAAACCATAGTTTTTGCAGTTTGTGGCGACATAAGTATCATATGACATAGTGTAATATAAACCATAAGGGCAATTTAAAAATGGATTAATAGAAAAATGCCCAGTTTAGTACATGTTTTTTAACCTCTATTTGCACTGTCTAACTTCTCAAGGGCTTGAAGCCTTTATGCATCAAGTTTGATTCCTTTACAATTTTGGTATAAATCTCTCTCCTTTGTTCTTTCATCTTTCCCTTCTCAAATTTCATGGTTCCATGTCTCCCTTCTCAGTTATTCTAAGTTTTGTCTCTCCATATATGTTTCTTTCTTCTCATTCTCAACATATGTGGGTACAATAAAGTGGCCAATGTGCATACTACACAATATGAATGCACTCACTCATTGTTATTAGCAAGTACAGATCACTGTTGGTGACTTAGCTGCATGAACTTGATTAAAGTATATATTGATGCATAATTCTTATCTTTAATTTAGATGACCAAAAAATTATACGAAGTCAATTTAATTTAGCTTATCTAAGTTAAGTCAATCATATGCATAGCACCATGCATGTGTAGGAATTCCTATCCCAACAATGGACCACATGCCATCAACAACTATAACTAAGTAATTTACCACTCTCTAATCACAAAATTTTTCAGTATAACAAATCATTTAAATAAATCAAGATCAAAAGTTGAGCTCGATGCCACATAATGAAGATCAAGAAGATATTGACATTGAAAAAGAGGTAAAACATTTACAAACATCCAGATGAAGCTATATAAGCTATCAAAATCATATTAAGTATATGGAAAATATAAAATATTATATTATTGTGTGCACATGTGCATTTATGCAATGCATGGAAGTGGTATCGATTTACTTATAAAATGTCCCAAATAAATCAATCAAAATAAGATACTTTAAAGTTATGTACTAGATAAAGCTTCAATGCTTACTATTTCCAAACCAGAGAAAACTTCTTTGTCTTCTTACAGTAATGAGCTAGGTGATGAATCATACTCTTGGCCAAAATTAGCCAAAACTTAGAATCTTTATCCTTTCTGTTTCTTTCTAAGTGCTTCCTAATAAAGACATCCTTCTTGATAAGGTGGTAGAGATCCCCTAATATCTCAAGAGAAAGCCCTATGAAAGAAAGTGAGAGTTATATTTCCATTGTCAAAATATGTATGTAAACCAAAAGCAAGAGGAAAAGCACCATAGGTCTTCATTATACGCTAGATCTTGTCACTTGTTACACTTTTCAACTTAGCAATACCATGATAATCACGAAGAATAACACCAATTTTGGATGATGTTATACCCTTCTTGGCAGACTTAAAAATGTTTTCCTTAACCTTAAAAAGTTCATAGCACCAACCAAATGCAATTAATCTACATGTAACCAGAATTACAATTACCAAAGTCGATGATACAAATGGAAAACTATGCATTCAAAACCTCTAGTAGAACATAAATAATATATAAAAAAAAAGATTTTGTTGTTACATTCCTTCACACGAAATTGAAATAAAAAATTATAAGTGATTAACATAAAAAAATCTTTCCTACATTGTATATTGGAAGTGTCCAAGTTATATAGTATATTAAAAAAGCAAAGGTTTAGATTTCTCGCATCCTGAGCTAAGATCTTCAACCAGCTTTGTGGGGTTCTCTTATAAGGAAGAGCGGAAGCAAAAATACCCTTACTAAAAATACATAGAATGAAATCAAGATTCTCATGAAACCTCAACATCTGAACAAATAAAATTAAATTAAAAAGCTAAGAAATATTTCATTGAACACCAACATTACATAACATACACATTATTGAAAATACAAATTCAACAAACAAACATAAGAAAATCAAAATTTCAACCAAAGTTTCATGAAGACCCACCATATGAACAAATAGAATAAAATTAAATCCCATGAAATCCCCAACATAAAGAACATACCCATGACAATGCATGTGTAATGACCGATTTTTTATATATATAGCAATGATAACACATTCTAGGCAGTGAACCATACACATTTATATATGCAGCTAATATTCCATTATCATAATATTCGAACTACATCAGAGTTTAATATTTATACATCAGTGACACTGAGTCACATAACTACATCAACTTAACATTAACCCTATACCGCACATCTCCCCTAGGTGTAAAGTGTGGAGGAGGTGGTGCTGGCATCGGGATCTATACATGGAATCGCCATCCATTGGATCTTCTATGATCAAGTGCATGGAAGCAACTAGCGTATCGTTTTCTCTTATCTGAACATAACACCAACAATAATGAGAACGGAGGTTCCCAATAGTTTAACATTAAAAGCATCATACAGTAAGTAAGGAAAACACAGTGTTATGTCCAGCTGTATAAAATACAGAAAAGATTTTCTCTTTGTATATGATAAAATAACAAGAATGTATAGCATGCTTTCATATTCAATAGACAAGTTATGCATTAATATTAGGCATGTATAATAACCAAGTTATACTTCAATATATGATTGTATCTATATATCTTTACAATGCTTTCATGCAGGGTGACTGATCATCTGTAGTCACATCTCAACACTCAGTGACTAATCGTCTATAGCCACATCTCAACCATATACATTAACATGATATAACCATGTATACATCAAACAACTCACCTTTATCATCATGCTTACCATCCACAATCAACTTCGTCTCTTCATACAATTACTATGTAATAACCCCTTTATCGTCATATAATAATTTACACATCATATTCTTTAATCATCATGACCATCACAATAGAATTATGCATTAACCAAACACATCACTAATATCATGCATAATATCATCACCACATCATTTAACAAATATGTATTAATACACTTACCAACGATGCATACCTTATATCATGTAATCCTCATGCATTGGTCTCATTAATATATAACAAATTCACTTGCATAGGTCTCATTAATATGTATTTTTATTTATAAAATAAACATACATCTCATCATTATGCAACATGTGATTTAATTTCTCATAATAAAATGATGGAATTTACACTGCAATGCATCATTAAAAAGGTATTTATTTGTATTTTAGTTCCCCTTAACATCATCCATTCATTGGAGTTCATTTAAAGCCTTCAAAATGCAAAATAGAACAATTCCAGCCTCAAGCACGGCAGTGCTTCAAGCTATGCAACCCATGCTGAAAAATCACAAAATAGCCCGAAGCACGGCCTGGCCGTGTCACTAAGCACGGTCGTGCTTCGGGTTCTCCTGCACCCCAGATTTTTGTCCAACCAGACCTTCCTTTACTAAGAAGACCATAACTCGATCCTTTTATCTCTAATTAACGTTATTTTAATGTCTATGGAATTCTAAGACAATTATCTACAACTTTTATGTTTGCTAGTTTAACAAATTAGAAACGAAAATAGGTGAAAAAGGTGTATGAAAACAGCATCGTGACTCTGTACGTTAGATCTAATCTTTCTTCACTCATTAGGGGATATCTCTTTCATTTCAAATTCGATTAAGGTGATTCTAGAGGCATTAGAAATCTAAGAAACAGGGTTACAACTCATTATTTGAACAGATTTCCAAATTTGACATAAATCATAACCAACAGAACCAACCATTCAGAGAATCGATTTTCACCCTTTTCAAGCCAATTTCAGCATACACATGCATAATCTATGCATGCAAACTCTCACTTTTCATGGCCAAATATAAATATACATCATGAATCATCAAAAAAGGATATTTGAAACACTTATAAATCATTCAAAATACATGAAATTCCATGGAAAAATGAATAATGTTAAACCTACCAAACCAGAGATTCTTTCTATCCTTGGATTTCCTCCTCTTAATCACTTCTTCTTCCTTTATCTTGGATCTTCACCTTTGCTTCCTTTCTCTCTCCTCTTTCTCTCTCTTCTTTTCCTTCCTCTCTTTCTCTTGGCCTCTCTCTCTTCTCTTCTTTTCCTTGGCCGCCACCTCTCTTCCCCCTTGATCTTTTGGCCTACTTCTCCTCCAAGTCAAGGCTTTTTCTCCAAGCCAAGGATAAGATTATTTAATCCAATCTTCTCCAATAAGCCATCCCTCTCCCCCCTTAGTCGATTTCTATTCCTAATCAAGGGAAAATATTATCTTAATTCCAAGCTTCTAGAAGGTTGCCTCTCCTTAACACATGCCTTCTCTTTCTTTAAGAATTACACTTTTTCCATTTAGCCACTTTATCATTATTCTAAGGTTTCATAAATGTTCCATTTTATTCTCTTCCATTCCCTTCACCATGAGAATTATTTTCCACTTATTAAAATCTGGGATGTTACAGCATGTACCCTATTTTAGCAGTTTGAGAGATAGCATGACCTCAAGAGTTTAGGGTGAGTTCTCTCTAGCTTCTACCTCTGCTACGCTTATAGCAAAAAGGAAATAAACCCTTAAAATGAATACAGAGGATTTGTATTTGTTTTAGTCTTTCAAAAATAGGCCCAGGTCTGTAACGGCTATTAAAATATAATCTATTCAAATGCAATTGAATTGGATAGTGATAAAGACATGTTTAATATTTTATTACTTTTAAAAGAAGGATTATTTTATTTTATTTATAATGAATTATTTTGTTTTATTTCAATTGAGGTCATTTCGATATAAAAAACCCTTAAAACGTGAGTTCTGACCTATTTCCTTATTTTTTCCTTATTTTTTGGAGATTTTTGTACTTAATGTTCACTAGGATTCTGTATAGGGTTTTCCTATTGAAACCTATGTTATTGAGACTTTGCATTCATTCATAATATTTCAAAAATAATATGTAGCTTTAGTCGTTTTCCATTTTATGCTTTCCCACTATGTCAATATAGTATTTCAAAATTATGGAATATTACATCTAATCACTCAAATTTAGTAAACACAAATGAACGTAAGGGAGATGGAGTTATTTTCAACCCATATTGCTTAATGCAATCTAGCTTTCCAGCAATAATTTTCAATTAAATTCAATGCTAACAATACTAAATAAATAACTTTTTCCAAAATTGATGAAATTCCATACCAAACTAAGCTTCTTACTACATTAAGAGTTGAACGAACAAATTGAACAAAATTGTAAAGAGATGAAAGAAGATGGTTGTACGAACGATCAAGACAAACAACAATGCCAGTGACAGAAGAATAATGCCGAGAGATGAAAGAGCCGCGACTAGAGAGAAGGATGAACTAATTAGGGAATTAAGGTTTGTGAATGTTGTTTGAAGTTAAAGATGGAAATATTCCATCTCTAACTTGCTTTGAATAATTAAAAAACTTTGTTGACTAATTAGAGACAAAATCAGATATGGAAATTTTATAATTTCGTCTCAAACATTAATTTAATTATTATTTTTGTTTCTAATATCTGTCTCTATTTTGAAATTCAACTTTTCATCACTAAGTTAGAAAATTCAACTTTATTTCAATCTCTATTAAAGATAGAAATTTTTTCCTCCCTCATTTTTGTCTCTAAATCAACTTTTTATAGTAGTATACCTCCTAAGTAACTTATTCTTAAGAATGATTTTTCCAAATTACTTTCACTATAGATATCTCCTTTGAATGTAATTTCTTAACTTACCTATCTATAATAGCCCCTGATTTCTTTTCATATGACAAATCATTATCCAATTGAATATTTTATGGGTTAGATGACATGTAAAGGGTTTGGTAAGTACTTTCACAACATATACAAATGAAACACTGGATGAAACATGTTCAATTCAGGCAGTAAAGCCAAACAATATGCGACTAAGCCAATTCTCTCCAAATGTCATATGGACCATGTATCTTGGACTTAACTTTTTCTTCTTCCCAAATTTTATCACTCCCTTTATAGGAGCAATTTCTAAGAATACATTATTGATTATGGAAAACTCCTATACTTGACATCTACTGTCAACATAGGTTTTATGTCTATTCTAGGCTACCAATAATCTTTCCTTTATTATCTGTACTTTATCAATTGCATCTTGCACTAAGTCAAGTCCTAAGAGTTTGGCTTCCCCCACTCCATACTATCTGACAAGAGACATATAATGTCTTCTATATAATGCTTTAAATGGTTCCATTTGAATACTAGCTCCATAACTATTATTACAAGAAAACTCAGCTAAGGGTAAGAAATTATCCCAGCTTCTACCAAAGTCAAGTACACTTGCTAAAAGCATATCTTCTAATATTTGAATAGTTTTCTCGGACTAACCATTTGTTTGTGGATGGAAATCAGTGCTAAGGTCTAAACTTATACCTAAAGCTTCCTAAAAAAACCTTCCAAAAGTGAGCTACAAACTATGAATTCAGTCAAATATAATAGATGTTGGCACCCTTTGAAATTTAACTATTTCATTCATATATAGATTTGAATACTAAGTTATGTTATATGTGGAGAAGTAGCTATTCTTCACAAATGTTTCTTTAATTTCTTCACACTAATAGCTATTCTTCAGATATAAAAGTAGTTATATTTGCATACTAAGTTATGTTATATAAAAGAACTCCATAAATGTTTCTTTAAATTCTTCACACTCTATTGGTGGAGAAGTAGCTATTCTTCCTTGCATTAAAGTGTGAAGCCAAGTCCAAGCTACATCTAATAGCTAAAAAGATATTAGTTCTACTGATATTCTGCTGGAACATCCAAGAGCTCTACAAATCCTTTCCAAAACATTAATAAATTGTTGTGGGTCTTCATGACTATTTGACTCAATGAAAATAGGTGGCTTTAGCTTCAAGAACTATGATAATGTTACTTTAATGCTAGTAGACCTATTCTCTTGTTCATCTGGTTATGTTTGCCTTTGAGTTGCAACAATAATATTTGGCTACTAATGGTTCCTCGTATTTTGTTCTACTATCAACCTTGCTATGGTTTCCATGGTTTTTTCTAGTCCTTGTATGCCAATAACTATCTTAGCCATAGTTCTATCTTGTGATCTAAGGGAGGTACTACTTCTGCCTTAGAGGCATCATCATGAACATTGCCTCACATTTTGTATAGGGAGCTTAATGGATCTAACACTTTGATTCTATCCATTAGCTCCTCTGGCAAATTGAGCTATACCATGACCTCTCAAAATTGGAACTACAGATACCTCAACTATTGGCTCACAATCTATAGCTCCTCTAACAACAGCTTGTGTTCTAAGTGGCATCTTTATGCTATTCAAACCAAAACAGAATTCATCATTATGATATTCAAAACATTTATCACATTTATCTCATAATAAACCAAAGAAATTGATTCTGAATAGAAGGAATTTTGACATCCTACAAAACCTTTAGTAGCACCTGATAATAAATATGTTCGGCTCATACTATAATCAAGATGCTACTAGAAAATCCTTTACTTTATTAAACCACATGGAAACATAAAACTCTTATACCAACTTTGTCATCACCCCAAATTAGGAGTACATAACCAACATAGGAATTGAGCATAATCCCACCACATAATTCTTTGACTTGATATACATATAATCTAAATACCCAATGTAACACAATAACAAGATATGTAGCAAAATCCATATACATATACATATCTACATCTAAGAGCTCCGTTCCCTATACTATACAAATCCATTTATCATAATTCAAACACATATGTTATACAGACAGAAGCAAGGATCCTACCTATCGTATATGCAGCACTTTTAGAGTACAAGTTTAAAATATAGACAAACAAAAAAATAAAGACCGCCGGATCAAAGTAAGGCTCACCAATGAATAACTTAATAGCTTATTTTGTTGATAAAGACGAACCATACTTTATGTCATTATCTAAAAAACATGAGCAATCAAGGAGTAAGTTTTACAACTTAATGAATAGATTATACATAGTATAGCAAAATAGGACAAGCCCAAGGCATGAGTATTTCATAATAAAATTATAAACCAACTAAAATAATTATAGTTAGAAAATATAATATAAATAAAATCAATTTAACAAAAATTAAAGAAATCAAGAATTTATAAATTTCTAAATAAAATAGCTAAATGGTTGTTTATAGAAAGTTTAACAAGTTTCCAAGAAAATGTTATCATAGGTAGAATAAAATGGATTAATTTAAATCAAAAGCACTTAGGAGGTTTCTACATCAAAACCATAATCTAATCTTAAGCACACAGAATGGGAACGTAATCACCAATCCATGAGGTAAACAATATGTAATTTCTATTTAATCATCTGTGTGTTGGCCAAAATATGAGGCTAGCATATATTACTGCTAGCTAATAGTATTTTTGAATAAGACTCCTCCTAATAGAAAAAAGTATATGAAAATTAAATTAAATATCAATAAAATAAAGAAATTCTAATTTGGTAGTTAATCCATCAATCAGACATATACTAAGTCCATAACACAATTCACAATACAATAATCCATAAACCATATCATATGCCAAATCCATTGAACAAAATAATATTTATTACCAATAGGCGTAGAATGTCTCCATTTCAGTCATACGACATTTCTAGTAAAATTTCTCACTTTACAGTATAACTTCAAAATTTCCAAATACATTTCCTTAAATCATATTATGACCTCAGAAAGCCAATAACAGAAAATCAGTTCCATATATGTGTTTAAATCCAAATCTGACTTTCAATAGCTAGCATCAAAATGCCAATTTTAAAACATATTCAAAATCTCAATACTAATTCCATTATTTCCTTTCATAATGTGATGAAAAGCATAAAAAATTGGGCTTATCCTAGGATACCTAAGGGTTCAAAAATGAAAATATGTAAACAGTGTAATTCTATTTAATCAAAATCAAAATTAATTTTAAAAAACATAACAATTTAAATAGTTAAGCTAATTCCAAAAGTTCCAAAGCAATCACAACAAAATAGGATATTCCCAATGTACTATAGAAATAAATAAAGTAGTAAACTAGGTTATAGCAAGCATTATCTACTGAAAGAATAATCGATCCAAAGTTGCCTGACTCCTTCGGGCACTTTTCTAGTAATATTCCAAAAATGAGTCTGGAAGGTCCAAAAACTTAGGAAATGACTCTACAATTGCAAAAATTAGACTCCAACAAGTGGAACAATGCCAGTCAATGACAAGATATTGTTTCACGTGTTGCACACACAAGAGAGTTATTACAAATGGGCTTCACTCATAGCCAAGGGTAATGGCACGTGGCACTCATGTTGTATCTATGGAGGGTTTCAAGTTGTGAAATCTTGGCTTCCAAGTTTTTTCATCCTCCTAGATCCATATCTAGTGTTAGTTTTTAATTTTCAACACTTAAAATAGGAGTTTCAAAACTCACCTCCTCCAGGTTTTTTCTCCTCCAATTTTTAGTAGTTTTCTAGCCAATTTGGGTGAAAGTGATTGGCCAAACTTATAGTTCTTGTCGTTCTAAATCTGATGGTGCCAGTGGTGTTACAAATGGAGGTTCAAATGTCTTTGAATCAAGATTTCCCTCAGAAGATTAGAGAGAAAACAAATTAAATTTGAGAGAGAGAAAAAAGAGTTAATTTTTTAGGGTTTTTTACAATCTTTTCTACTGAAGAGGCTTTTAAATATATGAGTAACCAATTAAAAACTTTTTAAATTATTGGAAGATGCCCTTGAAAATTGGTTATTTACACTATAGCCCCGAATTCTCAAAAGTTTTTCATTTACACCCTTAAATACTCATAATAACCACATGAATAATTTAAACTTAGGGTTAGTACAAGAGATGTATGAAAGGCAAGCATATAAAGGTTGAGAATTCATTCTCAAGCAATGGTTACACATTGATTCCTTTTGCATAAACTCGTCTAGACTTCTAGCTTCTAGTTGAAATTGGCTAAACATACACTCAAAAGGATTGCTTATGAATGAAAATGAGTTCTTAATTTAAATGCAAAATTTCAATAATATATGATACTATTTTGGGAATTATATCCTTTAGGCAATCTTTAAGATAACTATTTATCAGTCAAACTGTCTTTAATAGCTTCCTTTCTATTTTCTTTTTCTATCTTTTGCTTGAGAACTAGCAAAAATTTAAGTTTAAGGGAATTTGATAAGTATAATTTTTACATAATTTTTATTACTCTTTTACTTATAAAAATTGCTTGTTATTTTTTTTCCAAATTTTATTCCTTTCTATTTATCTTTTTTTTTAAGGAATAAGATGGATAAATGCAAGAAAATGATGTTTTTGTAAAATAAAGAAAGACATTAAACATAAAGTGGGAAGAGGAATTACAAAGATAAGCTTAGTTATGCTATTTTTAAGGGACGAGTTATCTAGTTTTAACTGGACTAAAAAACCTTTACCCCCCTCATGCATTAAATAATTAAATAAGGACTTATCCATATACATAAAAACCATTTTATATAGATAGCAATAGGGATCAATTTTGCTAAACAAATATATTTTAATCCTAACCTACATTGATGGGTAAGGAAGAAGGAATTAGTATCCTAAACTCGTCAATATCTTTCTTGCGGTTTGGTGGAGCTTGATAATTTCAATTAAAAGATCTTTAGCACTATAAAATTAAAGATACTAAAGTTGGTCAAATAGGGAAGGCATTGATGTAAAAGAGACAAAAAAGATTCTAAAATAGCATTAAAACCACGCGGCAGCGAATAAGAAAGTTGATAAGCAATAAAACTGTGAGTGGAGATTTCTACAAGAATCAAAAAACAGAATTGAGATTGAAGCTGGAATGTGAAGGAGACAAGTAATTGGATGATCAGTAGTAGAAAATTTAGGAATTTGCAGCTAGACCCATAGAGATTTAACCTAAAAACCGCAGGAGATTAGGAGGAGAAAATGGAAAGTTAAACAACAAATCTATAAGAATTTTTCTTTCTTTTTTTTCTATCAATTTATTTTACTTTAATGAAAATCATTAAGATGATGTTTAATTTCAAATTTATTATGGAATATTTTAGTTTGCTAAGGCTATGATGTAGCCTAACTTTGGGAACACAATTTAAGTTTCTATGTCATTTGATTTTTCTTCTCTTTCAATATTGTGTGTTTAATTTTTGTTCGTAAAGCTTTCAATTTTTCAATCAATTATTGATTGATATATGGATTCATAATTAAACCAAGAGGTAAAATTTTGATATAGACCTAAGGTTAAACACTATTAATTAGACAAAAGTTAAGAGATTCTTTGATGTGATTAGTGTGACTCTATACTTAAGCAAATCTAAAGAGTTTCATGAGTTTTCAACTAATTGAATTCACATAGAGATATGTTGGATTATTAGGTGGAGATACTCTTGGTGTTATTTGAGATAAGACATTGAGTAAGTTAGGGAATTGTATCAACAATTTGGAAGAGTAGGATTTTCAAGAAAACATGAAAGTATGAATTGTGTTAAAATAGCTAGGTGAAATCAAAAGCTCCAGAGTTTTTTTCATTAATCTAAAAAATTTTGAACTTCATTACTTTTCTTTAATTCTTTCTTTAAAATTTTTCTATTTAATTTAATTGAGGTAATAGAAATAATATTAGATTTCGGTTTTCTAATTAGTAAATCATTTAGTGGATTTTAGTAATCAGTAAATTAATCAGTCCATGTGGGTTTGACATCTTTTTTCCTTAAACACTTAGCTGCTTGATGTAATTTTGTGTACTTGCAAATATTACATCAATTATGTACGAAGAAGACTAAAATAGAACTACATCAAAGGATAATGATTAAGAATAACTTACCTTTACCCTGCTGATAATGGAATGACATCGTTGATGACATATGTGTGCCAATTAGTCATGGGCCTACCTGCAATGACTATGGTGGTTCATGACAATTCTCAAAGATGGGAGTTACAGCACTATACAACAATGCCTTGCAATGGGCTCTACTTCTTGTAATGACCTCAAAATTATTTTTTTACCAGTCTGTTTTCATTTTTGATATCATTACTTCCCTTTTTTTATCTAGATTATATTGTTGACTTATTCAATTGCTAATTGAATATTTAATTAACTAAGCAATATAATAAAATAGCACATCATAATTTCATACATAACATTAAATTAATAAAGGCATGAAGCCATTAATCGATTCAACTATCTATGGAGATGTTTGTATACAAACTATAGTAAAAAAAGCAAAAGAGTACCCAGTTACTATTTCAAAAAGAATATATCTCTTGAGTCAAGCTAGTATAGATATCTATATACATAGATTTTTAACTACTACATAGGCTAAAGTCCATCCGAATCTCCCTGTGCCATAGGTGGTGGTAGAGGCACATGCACTGGGAACTTAGACATGTCTAATATAACTAGATTTTTCACTATTCAAAACTACCCCAGGTAAGGCAACTCTACCTAGTGTATCACAAAAACCAAGGACATAACGTATACTGGCATGATAATCTACTAGTTTGAACATAATATGAAACCATAATGAGAATGGAAATTCCTAATACATTTTATAGTGATCATGATGCATATGATGTCTCAATTATCATATTATGTTCAGATGTATAAACTACAGAATGCATGTAGCCATAATCATTATAATATGTCTAATGCATAAAATATCGTGTAAACATAGCAGTTATAAATATCCATAACTTTTTTTCATAAATAGGCTATTTCATTGGCTTTATACTTCTTTGAGTTTGAAAATTATATGAGCATTAACCCACCATGAGCACTAGCCCACTACTGTTAGAGGTCAAATAAGCAACCAGCTCACCCCTAAATGTGTTTGCCTCACACTATCCAGACATGGCATAAATCATATTTCTCTATCCATGAATAGGGCATCACCTATTTTGGTACCAATACGGAGGCCATGAGACCTAGGGTCACCTTATGCTACCAAGGGTCGTCCACTGTCTAATGTTTTCATTTTTTTTCTTGAAATCAGCCCAGCTATGATATTAACTATTTCAGTCATTAGTGCATCATCATAAAATAGCCATGTGTTTGCTTCTAACATCATGCATATCATAAATTTACTCAAAGCCATACATGCATATGCATATATTAGTGCACAGTAAATCAATTACTATGGATTGCTCTTCAAATTATTAAGCAAAATATGGAAATTGCATCCATAGTATTATATGTAGCAATTCTATAAATGGAAATAGTCATATGCTTGGAAATTAGCTTGGCCTTGCATATCTTTACATATTTACACTTCTAATATTCTTTGAATTTTCCACTTCCCATGTTGATAAAATATTTCCTTATATCCCCCATCACCCTCAATAAGGCTTTTTTAACCTTATAAGTTTCATTTATACTATTATTCCCACCAAGGTACTAAATTTCGTTTCGAGGTACCGTTTCGGTGACTCTAAAAACGGAAACATTTCGAAACGTTTCGGAAATTTCGAGGAAACAGAAGATTTTTTAAGAAACGTTTCAAATAATTTCAAATAATATTTTTTTTTAATTTTAAAATATTTTAACATAATATTAATGATATAGATATATAAAATTATATTAAAATTAATTTGAATTAATGTCTATAATTGAATAGTAAGTAAACATACTATTACAGTAGGAACTTCAACTCAAATCCTAATAGTATTCAACAACAATCTCTCTATTGCATCTATCTCTCCATCTTCTTCTTAACTCTTTCGTGACATTTATATTTAAGTCTCTTTCTCTGTCGACCATAATTTTATCTCTATCTTTAGGTATATTTCTCTCTCTTTACCTTTTAATATCTCTTTGTATCATTTTTGTAGTTTCCTCTTTAAAATAAAGATAATGAAAGAAAATAATGTCATAAGAATAAAGGGGGAGAGTATGAAGTTAATAAAAGTGTTGTGACTTGTGAGAGAAAATAATTTAGTGTTAGATATGATATAATGCTATTTTCATCTACTTTTATATTGTCAATTTTTTTATTTTTCAAATTAGTTTAGTATTTTTTCATCGAAACAAGAGTATTTCTATCGAAATAACTCGAAACAAGAGTATTTCCATCGAAATAACTCGAAACAAGAGTATTTCTATTGAAACAACTCGAAATAAGAGTATTTTCACCAAAATTTCCATTGAAACAAGAGTATTTCCATCGAAATAATTCGAAACAAGAGTATTTCCATCGAAATAACTCGAAATAAGAGTATTTCTATCGAAATAACTTGAAACAAGAGTATTTCTATTGAAACAACTCGAAATAAGAGTATTTTCACCAAAATTTCCATTGAAACAAGAGTATTTCTACCGAAACATTTCAAAACATAGCAATTTTAATTGAAATAACATAATTTCTTAACAAACACTTCGTTTTGTTTCGATAACTCCGTTTCGCATCGGTGACTCAGGAAACAGAAACGTTTCGGTCGTTTCGATGGAAAAGAAAGGAAATTTAGTTCCTTGATTCCCACAAAAGAAAGCTTATTAATAACTCTTACATAAAATTCGTTCTATACTCCCTTTTTTTAAGGTTATTTTTACCTAATGTTAAAGTGTCTAAGACATTCATAACTTTATGGTATGAAGATATATTTATAATATTTAACCCACTTACTTTATCACATTTGTAAGAATCGATATTTAACCCACTTACTTGACCAAATAATGCCCATCTATAAAGGTCACATATATTTCATTACCACCGTACCAAAAAGTTATATTAATGGTTAGTGTATGTGTAACATCCTAAGCCTCTAATAAAGTTAAATAAATTTAAGGATGAGTAGAAAATACATATGACAAGTGATTAAGATGCTTAGTTATATGATTATAAGGCAAGTATAAAATAGGTGACATAGTTAATGTTGAATCATATAACTAAGATTCTTAGGATCATAATGGATGGGGAGAGAACACAAATGCATTTTTTTAGACATTACTAATCTAGGATTAGTAATAAATTAAGACATATAGGAACAAGAATTAAAATGTGTAATTGTTGACAATAAAGTCTTTATAAAATATGTGGTACCATTTCATAGTTAAAAGTAATATAAATAAAAATTTGTTTGGAGCATAAATGACAGGAATATGATACAAACATATTCCTTAGGATGCTACTAATTTAGGATTAGCAAAGGAAGAAGCATTATGTGATACAATACATATATAAATATATATACATATTTCCTCTCACCTCCACCATGCATATTATAATATATATATTTACACATGCAAAACCAAAAGCATTACGTATATATATATATAGATCTATTTCCTCTCATTTACACCATATATATCATAATATATATACCGACCCATGCATGCACGTGAATTTGAAACAAAACTCCAGCAGCTTTGGTAGGTTAAAAACACATAGGCAGTGAGAAGAATACAAGCAGAAACATGCTCCATAAAGCAAGCTGCATCACACCCATATGGCAGCTGAAAACACGCCATCCTTGCTCCACAAAGCCAAGCAGAAAACACGTCCCAAAGCCAGCAGGATTCACGCCCAACCTTGCCCTAAAAAGCCAGCAAAACCATGCTCCATTAGACAGTAGAATCGGTGCCACATGCAAGCAGAGAAAACATCACACATGGTAGCATATTCACGCCATCCCCTTCTCCATAAAACAAACAGAAACACGCCCTCACATGGTATCATATTCACGCCATCCCTTGCTCCATGAGATAAACAAAAACACATGCCCACAAGCAGCTGAATTCACGCCCCATCTACAGCAGATTCATGCCAGAAAGCAAAAGCACTCATGCAGGTAGGTTGTGTGGCAGTAGAGGTCCCTTTTATGTGTCATGAACCCATCGCCCATAGAGTATATTATAGTATAGATATACATGCATGCTCTTACGTGGAGAAGCAGCAGAAAAAACCCACTCCCCTGCCCTGCAGAATCCAAGAAATCCCTACAACCATAAGCAGCCAGCAACATGTATCTCTGGTGCAGCAGAAAATAACTAACCTTACCTCACACCAACAGGAGAAATGAGAGAAGGAAGTAGTAAAAAACTGAAGAGGCAAGAGGAAGGAATAGCGAAAGAGCAGCCAGGAAGAAGAAGAAGAAGGCTGAGAGAGGAGGAAGAGAGTGAAAGAACTAAAAACATATGGAGAGTTTTTCTTCGCTCACCATAAGGCAGTGAGAGTGAGTGCTGAGGTTTGAAGCTTTGCTCACCCCATATTTGGTGCAAGAAATGTGGCTGAGTTGCAAAAGAAACCAAGAGGAGAAGCAAGCTGTAAATTGAGAGCCATAGGAGTAGGTTTGCACAAGGTAAGTGTGGCTTCTTATAAAAATCTAGTTTAAAGTTTATTAGGCTAACTTTAGGCTCTGCATGGATGAATTTTTGGCTAAAATATGAAATCATGTTCAACATAGAAGTTGTAGCCTATGTTTTAGATTTCCATATCACTTGGAATTACATCAATCGAACGTAAAATGAGAGATTTATACTTCAGGGAGTGATGGGAGGTTAGAATCGGGTCTGGAATTCAGGCTTGTGAAGAATAGTTTCGTCTTTGAATTTCTGGGACTAACCTATAAGGAATATGAAGACATGGTTAACATTAAAGTTGAAGATATATTTCGCATGGTTACATAGCCACTGGAATCACCCATTTTCGAATCCATATGAATGAGTTAGGGTCTAATTAGTAAGTAAAGGTCATAGAGCACATAAGGGTTAGGTCGAGAACATAGAAACCTTTTAGCACTTGAAAATATTGGCTTAGTAAATTTAGTAAAGGACCTTTAAATTCTCTTATTATTGGTGAGAAAAGTCTTAAAATTTTATTAATCAATTATGAAAAATTTGTGATTTTTGAGAACCTACTACTAGGCCTTTTTCAAATAAAACAATGTTGAGAACAATCTGCTTGATAGCTTATACTGTTGATGGAAGTACAAAATATTAAAGGAGTTAGATGTTAAATTTTTGTATGAAAATTTTATGACATGTTATAGGATTAAGGATCTCACCAAATTTTAGAGAATTATGGGCAGGTTAAGGCATATAATAAAATGTAGAAATTAGGTAGGACAGGAAGTGAGTCAGAATTGACCATAACTAGGGATAGCCTTTAAAACTTGATTTATTCAACGGGTTAATGAATTATTTTTTACTTGAAATTTTTATGGTGATAGGATTCTTCATATAAAATATCATGAACTTTGAAGAAGTTTTACTAATCCAAATGAATGCAGAACAGAATAGAAATGGAATTGAAACTAATCTGCATTGTTCTAGGTTATGGAGGTAGTTTTTAGGGTTGAATGGAAGAGTTAAGGGCTGAGAGAATTACAAAATAAAATAAACATGTAAAGGTACCTCCATACAAAATTTTAAAATTTTTAGAGAACTTTTGTCATATTTAACAATAACCCCAAATTTCAACAGAATCATAGTTTTGTTTTGAGGAGCATAAGCTCTTAAAATAGAGATTTATGACCAAGGTACTAAATTTCGTTTCGAGGTACCGTTTCGGTGACTCTAAAAACGGAAACATTTCGAAACGTTTCGGAAATTTCGAGGAAACAGAAGATTTTTTAAGAAACGTTTCAAATAATTTCAAATAATATTTTTTTTTAATTTTAAAATATTTTAACATAATATTAATGATATAGATATATAAAATTATATTAAAATTAATTTGAATTAATGTCTATAATTGAATAGTAAGTAAACATACTATTACAGTAGGAACTTCAACTCAAATCCTAATAGTATTCAACAACAATCTCTCTATTGCATCTATCTCTCCATCTTCTTCTTAACTCTTTCGTGACATTTATATTTAAGTCTCTTTCTCTGTCGACCATAATTTTATCTCTATCTTTAGGTATATTTCTCTCTCTTTACCTTTTAATATCTCTTTGTATCATTTTTGTAGTTTCCTCTTTAAAATAAAGATAATGAAAGAAAATAATGTCATAAGAATAAAGGGGGAGAGTATGAAGTTAATAAAAGTGTTGTGACTTGTGAGAGAAAATAATTTAGTGTTAGATATGATATAATGCTATTTTCATCTACTTTTATATTGTCAATTTTTTTATTTTTCAAATTAGTTTAGTATTTTTTCATCGAAACAAGAGTATTTCTATCGAAATAACTCGAAACAAGAGTATTTCCATCGAAATAACTCGAAACAAGAGTATTTCTATTGAAACAACTCGAAATAAGAGTATTTTCACCAAAATTTCCATTGAAACAAGAGTATTTCCATCGAAATAATTCGAAACAAGAGTATTTCCATCGAAATAACTCGAAATAAGAGTATTTCTATCGAAATAACTTGAAACAAGAGTATTTCTATTGAAACAACTCGAAATAAGAGTATTTTCACCAAAATTTCCATTGAAACAAGAGTATTTCTACCGAAACATTTCAAAACATAGCAATTTTAATTGAAATAACATAATTTCTTAACAAACACTTCGTTTTGTTTCGATAACTCCGTTTCGCATCGGTGACTCAGGAAACGGAAACGTTTCGGTCGTTTCGATGGAAAAGAAAGGAAATTTAGTTCCTTGTTTATGACCTTAGGTGCTAATATGCATGCATTAACCAAGAACTCTTATATGTTTTAGTTTGAGTTGCTGGTAGTAACCTTGGCAGCCCTGGAAAGAAAGTGATTGTGCTGAAATTGAGGTAGCTAACTTTTCCTTAAAACACTCTTTATGTTTATTAACTTGAATTTATCACTTTTCACTGGTTGCCTGACTTTTATGCTATGATGAATGAAGGTCTAAAAATATGTTATGTATGTTGTAACATCCCTAATTTCGTTTCTTTTATTGATAATTTAATTAAGGAAATAAAGTTTATTAGACAATATTTTAGATATCTAAGGAAATATAATCCTTAGAAATTCTTCACCTTATGTATATGCATAGAAAATGTTTCTACCATTAAGAGAACAAATAAAGAGGAAAAACCTAATAGGAAAAACATAAATTAGAAATAACATACTAAAGAGATGCAAAATTCTTGGATAAGGAAGATAAATTTTTAGAAACAAGTAAAGGTCTTAAAATTTCAAGAACATTGGATTAGGGTAATTTTTCCTAATTCAAGAACTAGAGTTACTAAGTTTAAAACATTTACTCATACATTGGGCTTTTACCTATGGACACATCATGTAGAGTTTTTCCACTTCAAATAAGTTTCTAGCAAGCCCATTGGATAACCTAAGCAAGAAATAAAACATAGACTTGGACTAGGATATAGTAATTGGACCAATAGCCCAAAAATTATGAAAATGTGACCAAGCCCTCCAAGAAAGGTAGAATTTTATCCAAAGCAAAGAAAATGGGTAGGAATAAGCCCATAATGGGTAGGAATAACCCAAATCCAAGAGGAAAAATAAAATAAAATAAATTAGGTGATGATATAATAATGTAATAATAATAAAGATTAGGTTACATGGAATTAAGACAAAAATTAAACAAGTGGTATGATTCTACATTCATCATTTTGGCAAGTGGCATAATAATACAAGGCTTTAGAATAAAAACATCTATATCCTACACTCATAATTTTAGCAAGTGGTATGATAATACATGGTATTAGGACAAAACATTCCTATCCCACACAAATAATATCAACCAAATAATGGAGATTCAAGGGCTAGAAATTTTCCACCTAAAAAGGTAAACCTTTCATAATTGTTTAAGACAAAAGAAAATGGAAATGAATCCCTAAATCAAAGGGACCTTATCCCTTATCTTAAGAACATATCATCATAATTTTCAAAATACAAATCTCCTTTTCCTATGCATATCTTGACTAAGGAAGAGGAAGACAAGAACATAAGTTGTTTGTTTTCCAAAAATTCAACAAAGTATATCCTAATTGTGATAAGGTAGACCCATGATCATGAAGGGTGAATTATTTGGTGGTCTATATAAGAAAACCCACCCTTACAACATTAGAATTTCGTCCAAGTGAGGGAGAGGAAAAATAGAAGCAAGGTAGAGTGAGGAAAGGAGAGGAAGAAAGGAAGAAAGAGGAAGGAGAGGAAGAAAGGAAGAAAGAGTAAGGAGAAGTCTATGGGATTAAGTGCTCCAGGTAAGTTTAACAATATTTCTTTTTGAAGAAAACTTTTGAAACTTATAATATTTATATGAGATTTTGATCTTAGAACTTTTATGATTTGTCATGATGTTGCTATATCATGTTACATATTGATCTTGCATGTGATGTATGTTTGAATACTTAGGTTGGTGTAGATAGTTCTGCATGGGTATGGCTATGGGTGGCAGAATTTTAAGCTTCGGTGTTTAAATTTCTGGGAACAATCTATAAGGCATTAAAATAAATGTTTAACATAAGAATTATAGCTATGTGTGTCATGGATTTTTAGCCACTGGAATAATTCAATTTGGAGTCCATATGAAGTAGATATGGTCCGATTAGTAAGCAAAGGTCAGAAAATGGTTCATCAGGGAAGAATATGCTAGGATAGCTTCTATGTTTTAATTTCTGGGAATTATCTGTACGGAATTAAAATAAATGGTTAACATAAGAATTAAAGATATATGTGTCACGGATTTTTAGCCACTGGAAACATTCAATATGGAGTCCATATGAGGTAGATATAGTCCGATTAGTAAGCAAAGGTCAGAAAATGGTTCATCAGGGAAGAATATGTTAGGATAGCTTCTGTGTTTATTTTCTAGGAATTATCTGTAGGGAATTAAAATAGATAGTTAACATCAGAAATAAAGATATATGTGTCACGGATTTGTATCCACTATAAACATTCAATTTGGAGTCCATAAGAGGTAGATATGATCCGATTAGCAGTCAAAGGTCAGAAAATGGTTCATCAGGGAAGAATATGTTAGGACAGCTTCAGTATTTTAATTTTTGGGAATTATTTGTATGGAAGTAAAATAAATGGTTAACATAAGAATTATATCTATGTGTGTCATGGGTTTTAAGCCACTAGAATCATTCAATTTGGAGTCCATATGAGGAATATATGAGATGATTAGTAGTCAAAGGTCAGAAAATGGTTCATCAGGGAAGAATATATTAGGATAGCTTCTGTATTTTAATTTTTGAGAATTATCTGTATGGAATTAAAATAAATGGTTAACATAAGAATTATAGCTATGTATGTCATGGATTTTAATTCACTGGAATCATTCAATTTGGATTCCATATGAGGAATATATGAGCTGATTAGTAGTCAAAGGTCAGAAAATGGTTCATCAGGGAAGAATATGTTAGGACAGCTTCTGTATTTTAATTTCTGGGAATTATTTGTATGGAATTAAAATAAATGGTTAACATAAGAATTATAGCTATGTGTGTCATGGATTTTAAGCCACTGGAATCATTCAATTTGGAGTCCATATGAGGAATATATAAGCTAATTAGTAGTCAAAGGTCAGAAAATGGTTCATCAGGGAAGAATATGTTAGGACAACTTCTGTATTTTAATTTCTGGGCATTATCTGTATAGAATTAAAATAAATAGTTAACATAAGAATTATAGCTATCTCTGTCATGGATTTTAAACCACTGGAATCATTCCATTTGGAGTCCATATGAGGAAGATATGAGCTGATTAGTAGTCAAAGGTCAGAAAATGGTTCATCAGGGAAGATTATGTTAGGACAACTTCTGTATTTTAATTTTTGGAAATTATTTGTATGGAATTAAAATAAATGGTTAACATAAGAATTATAGCGATGTGTGTCATGGATTAATAGCCACTGGAATCATTCAATTTGGAGTCCATATGAGGATGATATGAGCTAATTAGTAGTCAAAGGTCAAAAAATGGTTCATCAGGGAAGAATATGTTAGGACAACTTCTGTATTTTAATTTAAGAGAATTATCTGTATAGTATTAAAATAAATGGTTAATATAAGAATTATAGATATGTGTGTCATGGATTTTTAGCCACTGGAATCACTCAAGTTGGAGTCCATATGAGGTAGATATGGTCCGATTAATAGGTAGAGGTCAGAACCTATCCGAGAAGAAATAACCTATTCATTGAGGGAGTAATATCACCTTGATTTCTTAATATTTCACTACAATGTTTAACATAATAGTTTTAGATAATTGTTTTATCTTGAAATTGACACCAAGAGCACCTACATCAGAGTTAAATTGAGGGAGTTATGCTCTGATTAGTAAGAGAAGGTTAGATAGGATGAAAACCTGCATCAAGAAAATAAAGAAAAAAAATTAGTATTTAAAAAAGAAGATGAATCTTAATAAATGACTAGTATAGCCATAGCCATTGCCATTGTATGAACTTCTTACCATCTTAAGTGTGAAATTCTGACATGGAAATATTTTATAAAGTGATATTTGAAATGGTTATGTTCATGGCATGATTACCAATGATTTATGGTAATAGTTATATTTTGATGAACATAATTGTTATTGAAAGCATATTTTTAGCTATCATTGTGAAAAGAAAAGAAATGAGCACGGTCACATGGCAATCCGTGTGGTGCACCAGTAGGGGACACCCTACCAACGGTTATGATCATGATAATTAGAAAAGAAAGAGAAAGTGGGCCATGTCGGACGGAGCGAGAAAAGCCTGTACCAGAGAGTAGAGGATACTCACCCTGACCGGGGTAGCTTGAAATGAGAATAAGTTGATGGCCATCATATGATATTTTGAAAATAGTTAATCCTGTCATACATATCATTACAGTATGATTCTTATGTGCATAGATATAATGCATTCGTGTGACCAAAGATATTTTCTGTAGTTTATACAGCTAAACATGATGTGATGAGCTATATTGAAGATGATTTATTGTTAAACTTACTGGGATTTAATTCTCACTATATTTCCATATCTTGTTCACAAAATTATTTATGCAGCTTTTGTTTCTAAGGCTCTGGATTTTAGTGCACATTGGATCGAGTTACTTTATGTTGGGCAGATTTCAGAATCAAATAAGATGTTTGTGGTCGAGTTGGCTCAAATCCCAGTGAAGGTGCAACCACCCACACCTGTATCTCCGAAATAAACAAGATGTAAATATCTATGTGTTTGATATGTTGTACGTATGTTTTTATTAATGACATGTATGTGAACTCAATATTGTATAATAATAAAGGAAAAAAAAAGAGGTTGTTACATATGTATTCTCTGGAATTAGGGGGTTCACAAAGTGTGCCAAGTAAGCCTCATTTCCCCCACAATTGGCCAATAATAGGAGATGCATAACCCTTTGCAGGTATGGCCGTATGTGACTACATTGGGTAAGTAGACCAAAATGTTATGGGTCCCTAGTGCGACTAAAATGATGTATGTATGTATGGTCAGTGCTTATGTTTCAGTGAAATAAATTGAGATGTTTTAAGGAATGGAATGTGTAATATTTTTTTGAAAAAATTTACTAGTTATTGAGATTGTCATCTCATTTTATTTTATGTCCACATAATCACATTCTAGGTACTCCAACAAGAAGTGAGCAACAGGGGTCTCAAGGTTGACTCATCTGATTATGGAAATGGATTATATTTTCTTTGGTTGTGTAATATATGTGGGATAGCCAAGTTAAGTTCTAATTCCCTTTTAGACAGTTTATAATGTGATGTAATATAAGTTATGGACTGTACCATTTTCTTTTATGGCGTGAGAGTTGTGACACCTCAAACCTCGAAAATCTAGATCGTAGAATGTTCCTTATTATCTATAAATTCTTGTCAATGACCACCTAGCTCATACCTTAACCTATTCACTTATATTGTTTGTTATCATTCTTGGGAAAACGTAAACGTGCTTCATACTATCCCAAGCATTTTCAAATTTCATTTCCTGATAGGCAACTAGCTAGGTATGATATGCATTACTTACATCATAAAAGATCTCATGCCATAATGGAAAGGGGTACAGTCCATAACTTATATTACATCACATTATAAGCTATCTAACAGGGACTTGGCACTTAACTAAGCCATCCCACGTAAATATTACACATCCAAAGAAACTACAATCATGATCATATGAGTCAACCTTGAGACCCATGTTGCTCACTTCTTGCTGGAGTACCTGGAATGTGATTATGGGGACATAAAAAGTGAGATGACAATCTCAATAGCTAGCAAGTTTTTCAGAAAAATAGTGCACATTGCATTCCTTAAAACATCTCAAATTATTTCACTGAAACATAAGCACTGACCATACATCATACATATGGCATCTTGGTCACACGGACCCATAACATCATGGTCTACTTACCCAGTGCAGTCAATACGGCCATACCTACAAAGGGCTATGCATCTCCTATTATTGGCCAATCGTGAGGGAAATGGGCGCCCTTTTGTGTACCCCCTTAATTCCCGATAATGCATACATAACATATCTTTAGACCATCATTCATCATAGCATAAAAGTCAGGCAATCAGTGAAAATTCATAATTTCAAGTTCATAAGCATAAAGAGTGTTTTAAGGAAAGGCTAGCTATCAAATTTTTCAAAAAAAATGGTACACATTCTATTCCTTAAAACATCTCAAATTATTTCACTGAAACATAAGCACTGACCATACATCATACATACGGCATCTTGGTCACAAGAACCCATAACATCATGGTCTACTTACCCAATGTAGTCAATACGGCCATACCTTCAAAGGGCTATGCATCTCCTATTATTGGCCAATCGTGAGGGAAATGCGGCTTACTTGGCACCCTTTTGTGCACCCCCTTAATTCTCGAGAATGCATACATAACATATCTTTAGACCATCATTCATCATAGCATAAAATTCAGGCAATCAGTGAAAATTCATAATTTCAAGTTCATAAGCATAAAGAGTGTTTTAAGGAAAGGCTAGCTACCTCAATTCTAGCACAATCACTTCCTTTCCAAGGCTGCTAAGGTTACTACCAGCAATTCAAACTAAAACATATAAGAATTCTTGGTTAATGCATGCATATTAGGTCCTAAAGCCATAAATACCTAGTTTAAGAGCTTCTGCTCCTCAAAACAAAACTATGATTTTGCTGAGATTTGAGGTTGTTATTAAATATGACAAAAGTCCTCTAAAACTTCTAAAATTTTGTATGGAAGAATATTTACATGTTTATTTTATTTCGTAATTCTCTCAGCCCTTAACTCGTCCATTCAACCCCATAAACTACCTCCATACCCAGGACAGTGCAATTTAGTTTTGGTTTCATTTCTATTCTGTTGTGCATCCATTTGGATTAGTAAAACTACTTAAAAATTCATCATATTTTATATGAAGAATAATATATATGTTATATAATCACCATAAAAATTTCAAGTAAAAAATAATTCACTTGACCCCTCAAATAACCCCTGTTTTAAGGATGTCCCCGGTTATGGCCTGTTCTGCCTCATTTCCTGCCTACCTAATTTCTACATTTTTTTATGTGTCTTAACCTGCCCATAAATTTCTAAAATTTGGTGAGATCATTAAATAGGATCCATATAACTTGTCATAAAATTTTCATACAAAAATTCAATATCTAAACACTTCAATATTTTGTCTTTCCATCAACTGTCTAAACTGTCCAGCAAATTGTCCTCAACACTGTTTTTATTGTAAAAGACCTATTTTTAGGTTCTCAAAAATCATGAAAATTTCCAGAATTGATTATCAACATTTTAAGACTCTGCTCACCAAAAATTATTGAATTTAAAGGCCATTTACTAAATTTACTAAGCCAATATTTTCGGGTTCAAAAGGGTTTCTATTTTCTCAACCTAACTCTTCTATGCTCTATGACCTTTACTCACTAATCAGACCCTAACTCACTCATATGGACTCGAAAGTTTGTGATTCTAGTGGCTATGTGACCGTGAGAAATTTATCTACAAATTTTATTTTAACCACGACCTATATTCCTTAAGGATTAGTCCCAGAAATTCGAAAACAGAAGCTATTCTTCACCAGCTGGGATTCCAGACCCGATTCTGAACTCTCATCAATCCATGGATTATAACTCTCTCATTTCACGTTCGATTGATGTGATTCCAAATTATATGTAAAGCTAAGACAAAGGGCTACAACTTATATGTTGAACACATTTTCATATTTTAAATATACAGTCATCCATGCAGGCCCGAAAATTAACTTAATAAACTCAAAACCGAATTTTTATAAGAAGCTAGACTTACCTTATGTAAACCTACTTCTATGGCTCTCAATTTGCAGCTTCCTTCTCCTCTTGGTTTCCTTTGCAACTTAGCCACGTTTCTTGCACCAAATATGGGTTGATCAAGGCTTCAAACCTCAGCAATCACTCTCACTCTCACTGCCTTATGGTGAGGGAAGAAAACTCCATTTTTTTCCTGGTTTTCTTCACTCTCTCCCTCCTCTCTCAACCTTCTTCTTCCTGTTTGCTACCCTCTCCCCCTTCCTTCCTCTTCCTCTTCAGTTTTTGGACCTCTTCCCTCTCTCATTTCTCCCACTAGCGTGAAGCAAGCTTGAGTGTTTTCTGCTGCACCATTTCTGAATGCAAGGAGGTTGTTGCCATGGGTACAGAGGATTCCCTGGTTCTGCAAGGCAGGGAGCAGTTTTTTTTTTTCTGTTGCCTCCACTTGGGTTTGCATGCATTCTAATATGCTCAGTGAGGGAGTGGGTGTATGACACATAAAATGAAGACATGCTGCCACATACTTGCTTGCATGGATATTTCTGGTTGTATGAGCATGAAACTGCAGCTTTCTTGGGGCAGATGGGAGCGTGAGTTCTACAGGTGGAGGCATGAGTTTCTGCTGCAGTGGGTGGGTGTGTTTCTGCTGGGTTTATGGAGCACATGTGGGTGTGATTTTTGCTGCCAGGTGGGACGTTTTTTGCTTGATTTTGGTGTGGCAAGATGGCATGAAGATGCTGCCATGTGGGTGTGTTTTTACTGCTTGGTTTAGGAGAAAGTGTGGGATGTTTTTATGCTGAATGTGGGGCAAGGTTGGGTGCATGTTTCAGCTTATATTTCCTACGTGCATGTGTTTTTTTTAACCTACCAAAGCTGTTGTGTTTTTGTTTCAATACACATGCATGCATGGGTGGCTATATCTATTATGCTATGCATGGCATAAATGAGAGAAATGCATATATACATTATACACGTAAAGCTCCTCCTTTTGCATGTGTAAATATATATATAATAATGTGTATGGTGGAGGTGAAAGGAAATATGTATATATATTTATATAGCATCACATAATGCTTCTTCCTTCCTTATTATTTTCCTAATCCTAAATTAGTAGCATCCTAAGGAATATATTTGTATCATATTCCTCTCATTTATGCTCCAAAAATATTTTATTTATATTACTTCTAACCATGAAATGGTACCACATTTTTTTGTAAAGATTTTTATTGTCATAAACTACCCATTTTAATCCTTGTTCATATATGTCTTAATTGATCACTAATCCTAGACTAGTAATGTCTAAAAAGATGTATTTATGTTCTCTCTCCATCCATTATAATCCTAAGAATTTTTATTTATGTGATTCAACATTAACTATGTCACATATTTTATACTTGCTTTAAAATCATATAACTAAGCATCTTAATCACTTGTCATATGTGTTTTCTACTCATTCCTTAAATTTATCTAACTTTATTAGAGGCTTAGGATGTTACAAGAGCCTTTTGTTGTAAGTAATGCATATCATGCCTAGTTAGTTGCCTATAAGGAAATGAAATTTGAAAATGCTTGGGATAGCATGAACCACTTTTATGCTTTCCCAAGAATGATAACAAACAATATAAATGAATAGGTTAAGTTATGGGCTAGGTAGACATTGCTAGAAATGTATAGAAAAAAAATGTATAATATCAAATTCCCTTAAGTGGAACAAACTATGATGTGGATGTATGAAAATAAGATGCTAGTCAGTAGGGTACGTGACGGTATGTACAAGGGTAATCTTGGGTACAACCTAGGATACAAAGCAAGGTACCCGATTACACCCCAAAAATACATCAAGTCACATGTTTTACATAATTACTGTACATAAGACTCTATGCCACACATCACCCTTCAAATGTAAAAGGTGGGGAAGGTGGTGCTGGCATTAGGATCTCAAAGACATTTACGACTATGATGTCTAATATGATATAAAACTGGCTCAAATAGGGTATTTTCACCCATTGAATCTCTAGGATTAGGTATAGAAAGAATGTTAGCATCTTAATTGCTTTTATCTGAACACAACACCAAACATTAATGAGAACAAAGTCTTAATAGGTTCATCATTAAATACATCATATAATAAGTAATCATTACAATGTCATGTCCAGCAATATAAGCTCTAGAAAAAGTATACTTATTCCTTTTCGCTAGAGGCATAATATACATAGATGGCATGATTAAACATATATGTACAAATGCTTAATAATCACAAATACAGTATACAAAACATCATGCATAGTGGCTATTTATCTGTCATCTGTCTATGTTTTAGTGACAGGGTAATGCGAGCCATTTTCCCAGTCACTACTCACATACCACTATTACATAGTTTGAGTAGCCATACTCCCCCTCGGCTCACTCAAGTCCAATAAGGCATCCCCTATTTGGTACTATCTCAAGCCATACAACCCGTCTGATCACTTTACTATTGTAAAGGTTATCCTGATAATATTTTTCTATCTCTTTCTCATGTTCAACCACATGCATAACATCTCTCTCATAATTATTAGCATATTATTTAACAAATATGTATTAATACATCTATCATCATGTAACAATGTACACATCATACCTTTTATTCATTATCATCATATCACCATTTAACAAATATGTAGTAATACATCTATCATTATGTAACAATGTATACATCATACCTTCTATTCATTATCAGCATCTTATCATTTAACAAATATGTATTAATACATCTATCTCATGTAACAATGTATATACACCATGACAAGAATGGATGAGACTAGTGTTAGGGAATGAAAATACAAGGCCTTATCCTTTAAATAAGTGTTATTAGTTACCCCTTAAGTTATGCTATTTATTTATGTCACTTATTATTTACCTAGGGTCAGAACAACCTCCAACACGACCTACCTGTGTCCTGTGACACAATCGTGGTTGGAGTTAAGCAGCCTCAAACATGGTCTTGTTTGGGGCTGCATAGCTAAATCCTTGCACCCATATAGAGCATGGTTGTGCTTCAAGTACATACCTTCATCCATTTTTATGCTTAAATCCAACCACTCTTTAATGCATCCCATTAGTCAAGCAAGTGATACATGCATGCATACAAATCCTCTAATTGAACATATGTATATGTATAGGTGGTTATTTAGCCTTGTTGCTTCATCAATTACTCCTTTCACTATTCGTTCATATAGGCATTTACTATTCATATGGTCATTATTCTTCTATATTCATGTCATCTTATTCCATTATTGAACCTCCCTTTTAAAATAAATATGGCCATTAGTCATTCATTCCAAACACATGTCTCCATCCATTTCAAGTCAAAACTTCATACAAGTATATGTTACATAGATGCTCATACTCTTCTCTTCCATAAACCATTACAAAGCATACACCATTTCCACATCATAAGATAGCAAAACATATAAAGTTCTGCACATTTTTTTCTTCCCAAGAATCACAAAATTTCAAAGAAAATTTAATGTTAAACCTACCAAAAGTCTACTTATCCCAATGCTAGTAAGAACACCCTTAATTTCCTTGTCTTGAGCTTCACCCACACCTTCTTCTTCCACCCAATTTGTTTGTACTTTTTACATTCAAAACAAAGATTTGAAAAGCATAGCATAAAGAGAAGAATAAATCAACAATATTAATTTCTTAGAAGATCACCTTAGCTCTTTTCTTTACTCTATCTCTTCTTTCTCTCTTTTCTCCTTCTTTTTTCTTTTTCTTCTTTCCTTATTCTCTTGGCTGGTCACCTATCCCTCTTCCCCTTCTTGGTCGACATCTTCATGAATTCTAAAAGATGTTAAAATATTGGTGGCTTGGTCAAGAAGCTTCTCCCTATTCTAACTATATCCCCAAACTGTAACAACTGCATTTAAGTAACGATTTTTTTTAAAATACCATGAAGTTATTACCTCGTTACAACTTAACTTAAAATAACATTTATTTAATTTATACAATACAGAGTTTACATACATATCATTAATCAATAACATCCGTACAAAAGTCTAACACATATATAATTACATCTTATTCATCCCTGTTGACCAGTTCTGGAGATACTGGTGCGGGGGTTGCACCTTCACCGGGATCTTAGTCAACTCGACCATAGACACCATATATATTACTAGGATCAGCTCAAAATAGAGTAACTCAATCCAGAAATTATGGATGTTACTTTGAATACTTTTGAATTTTTATTAATTCATGAAACGAAATTAGGGATGTTACATTTCTCTCCCCCTAAAAGAAATTTTGTTCTCAAAATTTCAAAAATTACCTAATAAGAACAATTTTGGATATTTCTTCCTCGTGACTTCTTCTAGCTCCTAAGTTGCTTCTTCAAGAGTCTAACCTTCCCATAACACCTTAACTAGGGGAATAGTTTTGTTCTGCAATTGCTTCACGTCAGTGTCTAATATAGATGCTGGTACTAGCAGGTATGTCATGTTCTCCTTTATTTGGATTGGTTTATCTCGTATCACATGTGAGGAGTTTGGAAGATACTTCCAGAGTTGTGATACATGGAAAACATTATGCAAGTTCGACAAATTAGGTGGGAGAGCAACTTGATATGTTGACGTCTCTACTTTCTTCAAAATTTGGTAGGGTCCCAAAAATCACAGATTTAGATTTTTGATCTTGAGAGACCTACCAACTCCAGTGGTCGGGGAAAGTTTTAGAAATATATGGTCCCCTTCCTCAAACTACAGAGGTCTATGTCTCTTATCATAGTAACTCTTTTACCGACTCTGAGCTGTGAACATTTTGTCTCGTATAATCCTGATTTGTTCAGTGGTTTGTTGAACTAGATCAGGACCTAACAAGTTCTTTTCTCCTACCTCAAACCAACATAGTGGAGATCGGCACTTTCTACCATATAAAGCTTCAATAGGGGGCCATCTTAATACTAGAGTGATAGATATTATTATAAGCAAACTCTACTAAAGGTAGGTACTTATCCCATCCTTTACCTTACTCTATCACACAGGCCCTCAACAAATCTTCTAGGGTTTGAATGGTCCATTTTGTCTGCCCGTCAGTCTGAGGATGGTAGGCAATATTGAACCACAATTGAGTACCAAAAGCTTCCTGCAACGCCTTCCATAACCTCAATGTGAACCTCGGATCTCTATCTAAAATGATATTTAAGGGAATCACATATAGTCTAACTATTTTCTAAATGTACAACTGGGCCAATTTGTCCAGTGAATAGTTAATCTTTATGGGCAAAAAGTGAGCAGATTTGGTTAATCTGTCAACTATTACCCAGATAAAGTCATGTCCAACTGAAGTTTTTGGTAAACCCACAACAAATTCTATCGCAATACTGTCCCATTTCCATTCAGGAATCTTAAGAGGTTGTAGAAATCCTGCTGGCTTTTGATGTTCCACTTTCACCTTCTGACAAATTAAACATTTCGCCACGAACTCAACATTGTCCTTTTTCATCTCTGGCCACCAATACATCCTCTTTAAGTCCTGGTACATTTTAGTGGATCCAAGATGGACTGAGTATTTACTTTGATGTGCCTCATGCAGGATCTTGGTCCTTAACTTTCGTTCTTGAGGGACACAAATCCTTCCCTAATACACGATTGCTCCAGTTTTTGAGATAGAAAAATTATCTTGATCTTTGTGATCCTGTAAGTATTGATCATGAGCTTGGGCCACTTTAATCTTGGTTCTGAGATCACACTCTATATTCAACCCATTGATGATTAGCTTATTTGGTGTAAGGGTAGTGGCCAGCTTTAGATTTCAAAACTCCTCTAACATCTACATCTCATACACCATCATCTACATCTCATACACCATCATCTGACCCATGTGTAAAGATTTTCGACTCAAGGCATCAGCTACAACATTCACCTTTCCTAGATGATACTTTATCTCAAACTTGTAGTCATTGAGAAATTCTACCTACTATCGTTGTCTCATATTTAACTCATTCTAATCAAAAAGGTACTTAAGACTCTTATGATCACAGTATACTTCAAATGTTGCCCCATACAAATAGTGTCGCCAAATCTTTAAGGCAAACACCACCGTTGCCAATTCAAGATCATGGGTTGGATAGTTTCCTTCGTGGGGTCTTAGTTGCCTAGAGGCGTAAACAACTACTCTCTTATCTTGCATAAGCACACACCCTAGCCCTTTCTTTGAAGCATCACTATACATTTCAAAATGTCTTGTAGGGTCTGGAATAATTAAAACAAGAAGAGTGGTCAGTCTTGTCTTAAGCTCCTGGAAACTAGCTTCACATTGATCAGTCCATTTGAAAGGACTTCCCTTCCTAGTCAATTTAGTCAATGGCAAGGCTATACGAGAGAAGTTTTGTATAAACCTCCTGTAGTATCCTGCTAAACCCAGGAAACTTCTGACTTCGGTAACCGTCTTTGGTCTCTCCCACTAAATCACTGCTTCCATCTTGCTAGGATCTACGGCTACCCCTCTATTAGAGATGACATATCCAAGAAACTTCACCTCTGATAGCCAAAATTCACACGTCTCCAATTTGGCATATAACTTTTTCTCTTTCAGCACTTGCACCATGATTCAGAGATCTTGTTCATGTTCTTTCTCACTCTTAGAATATATCAAGATGTCATCAATGAACACTATAACAAATTGATCTAGGTAGGGTCAAAAAATGTGATTCATGTAATCCATGAAAATTGCAAGTGCATTCGTCAACCCGAAGGGCATTACGAGAAACTCATAGTGCCCATACCTAGTCCTGAAGGTAGTTTTTGGTACGTCCTCCTCCTTAATCCTAATCTGATGGTATCCTAACCTCAAGTCAATTTTAGAAAAGATGGAGGCTCCCTTCAGTTGATCCAATAAGTCATCTATCATAGGGAGAGGGTACTTTTTTTTTATAGTCACCATATTCAGCTGTCTGTAATCTATGCATAGTCTCAAACTCCCATCTTTCTTCTTAAAAAACAATACAGGAGCTCCCCAAGGTGATACACTCGATCTAATGAATTGCTTGTCTAACAGTTCTTCCAACTATTTCTTGAGTTCCTGTAGTTCCTTTGAGGCCATTCTATATAGTGCAATAGAGATAAACCCTGTCCCAGGTAGGAGATCAATAGAAAACTCTATCTCTCTCTTGGGAGGTAAGCCTAGAATATCTTATGGAAATACTTCAGAAAACTCGTTGGCTATTGGGATTTCATCAAGCTTCGATTCGACTTCTAGGTTTGATAAATACAAGAGAATGTATCCAAGTACTCCATTCTTCAACTCCCTATTAACTTGATTGGCATTAAGCATCAATAACTGCACCTCCTTTTTCAGAGTAGGAGGTAGAAATTCAACGGTCTTGTTACAACAGTTCAGCATGACTCGATTTCTAGTCATCCAGTCTAACCCTAGAATGACATCAATACCTTTTAAAGGTAGACAGACAAGGTCTACAGAAAAAGTTTTCTCCTGGATAGTGACCTGACAGTCCTTACATACAAAGGAAGTTAAGACCCTTTCCCCTGTGGGAGTTACTACAGATTGCTCATAGGGGGTTTCAGCAATAGGATACTGAAGCTCCCTAATACATTCTTCTATTATAAATGAATGACTAGCACCAGAGTCAAACAACACCATAAGAGCAAATCCATAGATATAGCATGTACCTTGAATCATTTTAGAAGATTAAGCTACCTCTTGGCCGCTTAGGGTAAAAACCCTTCCTTTCACCTGAGGCCTCTGTTCCAGCTGCTTCCCCACATTCTGTGGGGAGTTTCTCGCAAAATAACCATTCTGTCCGCAGTTGAAGTAGACATCTTGTCCCATGTAGCATGACCGGTTACCATGCATGCGTACACACTTAGCGCACTTGAGTAGGGTGAGGTCTTGTTAGAAAGGTCTGGGACCCGCAATCAATGGCCTCTTACCAGCTCTATATCCACTTCTTCTCACATTCTTGCTAGGGTTGGAAAAAAATTTCTTCATTTTCCATAGGTTTCGCCTTTGCTTTTCGTCCTTCACTACCTTTAAACTTTTCTCCAAGAGTCTACATTTATTGATCAGAGGTACAAACTCCCTGATCTCCATAGCTACAACAGCATTCTTTATGTTTAGGTTCAGTCCCGCTTCGAACTTAACAGCCTTCCATGCTTCATCGAGGTTAAATCGTAGATAAGAGGAGAACTTAGTCAACTCCTCGAACCTCGCGATGTATTGGTCTATGGTCATGCTACCCTGCCAGAGTTGGAGAAATTTCATCTCTTTCTCCGCCCTCACAGTACTTGGAAAGTACTTTTCCAAAAAGGTGTATTTGAACACCTATCAAGTGATCTGCCTTCCCTGGTGAGCTAAAAGTTCTCTAGCTCCACGCCACCAGTATTCTGCTTCATCTTTTAGCATATATACAGCAAAGATTACTTGCTGCTCCTCAGTACAGCCCATCACTTCAAAGATTTTCTCTAACTCCCTTATCCATCTTTCAGCTACAATCGGGTCAAAGCCGCCTTGAAAACAAGGTGGCCTAGTCCTCAGGAACTCGGATATGCCGTTATCATTTCCAGCCATCAGGTTGTTAGCACCATTCACACCATTCGAGTTATTAGCATTCTGGAGGTATTGTAGAATTTGATTAGTGGTCATGACTTGGTCTCAAATTGCCGTGGCTAGGTTGTGTAGGGTTTCCTCCGCATTGTGTGTCGGATTCCTCCTTAGTGGTGTCATTTCCTACTGTGGTAAAAACAAAGTTATGCTGCTATTGAGGTGATCAAGCCCAATAGTTAGTTCAAAAATATTTAACAGCAATCATAACACTACCTCGGCATGTAGATAGGAAACACTAGTAATTTTTTACCTATATGAATTCACTAAGCCCAATTTTATTTTTCCTCTTGGATTTGGGTTTATTCCTACCCATTTCCTTTGCTTTGGATAAAATTCTACCTTTCTTGGAGGGCTTGGACACATTTTCATAATTTTTGGGCTATCGGTCCAATTTCTATATCTCAGTCCAAGTCTATGTTTTATTTATTGTTTAGGTTATCCAATGGGCTTGCTAGAAACTTATGTGAAGTGGAAAAACTCTATATGAAGTGTCCATAGGTGAAAGCCCAATGTATGGGTGAATATGTTAAACTTAGTAACTTTAGTTCTTGAATTAGGAAAAATTACCCTAATCCAATATTTTCTTGAAATTTTAAGACCTTTACTTGTGTCCAAAAATTTATCTTCCTTACCCAAGAATTTCACCTTTCTTTATTATATTATTTCTAATTTTTCCTCTTAGGTTTTCTCTCTTTACCTATTCCATTAATGTTAGAACATTTCTATGCATACACGTAAGGTGAAGAATTTCTAAGGATTATATTTCCTTAGATATCTAAAAATTGTCTAATAAATTTTATTTCCTTAATTAAATATTTATCTACCTTAAAAAGAAATGAAATTAGGGATGTTACTTTGAATACTTTTTTATTTTTATTAATTCATGAAACGAAATTAGGGATGTTACACAAACTACCTCTTATTTACAAGTTTGTCACTCCATCACATTCTAACCACCCAATTCTTTAGGATTTGTTTTGCTTTCTCAATTCCCCAAAATGCTTTAATCCTCTCTTAGAAAGATGCTAATGGGTTCTAGGACCACATCTAAAGCATATCTTTAGTTCATATCCTGATGCCCAGTCCTAACCCTAAAAGTCAAGAAATTACAATTTTTCCCTTCCAGTTTTTCTTTAAGAAAAAAAAGTCTTCTCTTCATCTTCTTTGAACATTCATTTAGGGAATAATAAAAACAACTCATTTTGGCCCATTTTATGGGAATTGTTCTAGCAAGGATTTCATTTTCACAATTCAACTGCTTTATTACTTTTCTGTGGTTTTTATTAAATTTTTAGGGTTTTTCCTCCATGTCTTATTTCATTCTATTTCCTTCCATTCACTATTAAAAATATTATGCAATTTATTGAAAGATAAAAAAATCAAGAGATGTTACACCATCCCTTCTTTACTCCTCATTTATTAATCAAGTTCAATTTGAAAGCATATATATACATACACTTAATTATGAGTTTATCTTTAGCCAACTCACTTTAATATGCATCCCCATGTCTTACATCAAAATTTGCATGAATCTCTTTCTTATTTATCTTCTTTCTAACTCAAAACTAGCCTTAAACACGGCCTGGGCAGGATCCATAACACAACTATGCTTGAAACCCAATAATTTTGCCCATGACACACCAAGAAGCATGGAACATGGCTTGGTCGTGTTCTGCCCAGGCATGCTCGTCCTAAAGTCACACAAAACATGGCTTGGTACTATCTTGAGACACGACTATGCTTTGTGTCCTTAGTACCTTGTTTCAATCCTATAACCTAAAAAACCAACTTTTTAACCGTTTCTTTGGGCTCTTAAACCCCTAGAACTCTTAAACTTTGTTCTATTATAATATATATGTGTATATCCCTACATTTTCAGTCTACATGATAGCAACCCAAACCAATTCTAACCATAAAACTAAAGCAAAACAAACAGAGATTCAACCGGGAAATACATAATATACATATACATCAAACATAGGTTTACATATGGCTACTTTAACAACTCATATAGAAGAATCTTCTGTGAGAACAAGAGATGAAAATTTCGTGAAAACAACAAAAGATTTTCCAAACTCTGCATCTTGTCAGAGTTTTCAAAATATAGTTCACTATGAAACCTACCCCAAAAATTCTCCTTAAAGCATTCTCTTCTAGCTTCAGACCTAGTTTCCTTCTTTTCTTATCCTATCTTCCTAATTTTAGATACTCTGTTTTGCATTCCATCAAGGCAGGAACAAGTTACTAGCTAAAGAAGAAGGAAGGAGGAAGATAAGATAGTAGAGCATGGGTTATACTTACCTTGAATCCACACATCTTTTCTCTTCCTCTTCTTCTTCTTCTTCTTCTTCTTCTTCTTCTTCCCTTCTCTCTTCCTCTACACTTTCTACTACTGCTTATGCTTCTTCCTTCTCTGATTTCTACCCAGCAAAATATCACTTTTGCTACCCATAAATTCACCATGAGCTGCCACTCTATTCTTTTATTGCCACTTTATTCTTTTATTGCTACCCATAAATCACCTTTGCTACCCATAAATAGTTATTATTCCTAATTTCTTTTCACTCATAAGAAAATCTAATAACCACAAAGCATCTAGTTATTTTCATTCTCACTATTCTAAGATATTTTTATTCTATTGTAATATTGTGTTGTTACAACAATCCATTGTAAAAGGTTTGCACCTAAAGCCATTTTGGAATCCCATGCTAAAGGCATCTAATAACTTCTTATTATTTTTACCTATCTTTTGTTGTGGTTTTGCTTATCCTTTAAGTGAATATGAGCTTAATTCCTTATCTTTTGCTGATAATTTGTTAAATAAGAAATAAGTGAATCTTTATTGTGTAATTTCTTAGGTAATGCTAAATTAGAGGCTAAGGAATAGGAAAATAAATAATGAAGAAATGGCACAACAAAGGAGGATTCTAAACTAAGCACTTGGACGTTTTTCTAGGGTTTAAAGAATTGGAAAATTATGTTATTCTCTCCTCTACTCTTCTCATTCATTGATTATAATGAACTCTTCTATGATTAGAATGTTGATTTTTCTTTCTATATATTAGATTTTAGTCCTGAGTGTTCAATGACTTTCTTTTATATAGTTTAATTCTAAACTCTTTTCCTTACTTATGAATTATGTCAATTTAATTATTTTCATAATTCTATTCTTATTACCTCTAATTGATTGGCCACCAATTAGTTATTTAGGAGAGAATTGGTTATTCATCAATTGAAGTAACTGATTGTTTTGACCATTGAATGATGCAATGTGAATTTAATCACTATTATCCTAGAAGCGAACTAGTTAATCTGCATATGGGATAGGGATATACTTTTATGTTTTACATAATTTGAAAGAGCTTATGCATGCTAGATGACTTATTCTTCGATTACTTGCCGATAAAGAGGGTTATCTTGGGAATAAATAGATTTATGTATCTTGAGTAAAATTTTATAGGCATTATAGGGTTTTGGTTAATAATTCAAGATGTTAGACATACTGACAAGAAAGAGGGAAGGTTAGATGAATTAATTGAGTGAAATTGAATACCGAGGTTGTTTAGAAATTGAATTTATCACTGTATTTGATTTTGTTGGTTTAATCATTTTCTTTTCAAAAATCTTAGTTTTGATTGCTTAGATAAAATTAAAGGAACAAAGGTATGGTACTTAATTGAAATTAGGTATTTCCTATGGGAGACAACTTGCAACTCATCCATTGTACTGCTAGTCAATATGTGCACTTATGTAGTACTAATAAATTTAATTCAACAACATCTCTAAAGAAAATCCTTGTATCTCTCTCAAGCCTTATATAATGATTCAAAGTCAAATTGCATGAAGGATATGATGTCATTTTGCATCTTTGTCATCTTAGCTAATGGAAAGAAGATAGCTAAAAATTTCTAAGCTAAATCTTCTCAAGTAGTGATAGAGCCAGTATTGAGTGAATTTAACCAACTCTTTGCCTTATCTTAGAGTGATAAAGGGAAGAGTCTTAGTTTGATTGCAACATTGGTCACTCTATTATGCCTAAATGTATCAAATCTCCAAAAAATTCATGATACAACCATTTGGATCATCATTTGTTAACCTACCAAACTAAATTGATGTTTGGATCATCTAAATAAAAGCAGGGTTGACCTCAAAGTTGTTAGCCTAAATAATGAGTTTTGAGATGCTAGAATGAAGGCCTTGCACAATAGAAATAGCATGCTCCTACGAGGACTTATTCTCAATTTCATTAGTAATTGTTTATAGCGATAGGAAACTTCAAAAACTTTCCTTTGATGTCAATGAATAGTCATTTCAATTTTTGAATCAAGTAGGAAAAATTATTAACTTCTAGCATGTTACATATAATAGTCATATTTGCTAGCAATAATGCCAAACAATAATAGTCATATTTTCCACACAAGTGCACATGTAATAACAAAAGCAATAAAGTGATAAATAAAGCATTGTTCCCACGATGAATTGTTGCCAAATTCATTAAATACTAAAATTGTGATACCTTATTCTTATCCATATGCACGAATAAAACTGAATAAAGCTAATTAACATGAATAATAATCAAAATCTAATTAACCAATAAAGAATGGCCTCGGGTTTAATAAATCCCTCATCAATAAATCTTCTACTAGGATCAATCATTCAAGTTGCTATAATAAGTTGAATTCAGAATATGCAACAAGTCCACAAAAATGATGCATCTCTTCTTAACGAAGTCCTTTTTGCTATATGCCTTAATAGACATCAAGTTGGGGTACTTGTGGAAGATATCACCCACAAGATTGGTGCACTAGGTTGTTAATCCTTAAAGCATAGAGAAATTCATTACAGTGTCTGTAACATCCTATAATTTTTATTTTTAAATAATAATATTTTGCTATAAACAAATATATTTTAATTTGTTTAAAAATGATTATGTTCTACTAAAAGTAAGTACACTTTTAATCAAAGTAATTCTTGTTTTGTTTAAAATAATTATATTGGCCTTTAATAAATTTTTGTTTTATTTTTAGAAATATTCTTTCTTTTATTATACATAAAGATATTTATTTTGTTCTTTGTTTTATTAAGATTTTTATCAAGAAAAATCATGATTTAAGAGTTCAACTAAAGTTTTATGAGAATGTAAATTTTTTAAAAAATTTGGGATGTTTTAGGATAAAAACGGTATTTATATGAATATATATGAAATAAAATGAAAATAAATCTAAATATTTAATTATTAAATAATAATAATAATAATAATAATAATAATAATAATAAAAGGGAAAGGAGAACGTGGAAGGGAGACGAAAAATTGAGAAGAGAATGAATAGTGAAATAGTGTGAATAGTATCTCCATATTTTCTCTCTAAATCTAAAGTGCCTATTGGCTTCTGGTGCTCTGAATGCTACAGGCAGGATCCCTGCTTCTGTTGTTACTTTGACATGTATAACTTGGTCTGTATAATGTATATACATGAGAGAACCAATATATATCTATTTCTGTGACAAAGATTAGTGTTATGCATGTTATGAAAAAATATTTGATTGCGGGAAACAAAATATTTGTTTCACATACCAGTAAATTGGGGGCATTATAGTGTCTATTATGTTGGTAGCCTGATGCTCACCAAGGGAGTTTTAGTGTAACAACTCTCTTTTTTATTTTATTTTTTTACATATATACATATATATATATATACATATATATATATATATATACATATATATATATATATATATATATATATATATATATAAATATCTGTGTGTGTGTGTGTGTAAAATCTCATAAAGTCATTACCTCTTTACTTCTAGTTCACATACACATCATTAATTAAAAAAGTACATACAAAAATCAAACACGTCTACATCTTATTCATCCATATTGACCAGTTCTGGGGATATGGGTGCGGGTGGTTGCACCTTCACTGAGATCTTAGCTAACTTGACCCAACGTACGCTAAAAGCCGGTCATAGAGAATATATGCATATTTAGTCTTCTGAACATGATATGAAAAATAGTGAGAATTAAATTGCATTAGGTTAAAAAATAAATCATAATTATCATCAATATAGCTCATCATGTCATGTTCATCTGTATAAGCTACATCAAATACCTCAGGTCACATGAATGCACTTTATCTATGCACATGAAAATCGTAAGTAATGACATGTATGGCATGAATAACTACTTTTAGAATATCATATGATGGCTATTAACTTATTTTTATATCAAGCTACTTCGGTTAGGGTGAGTACTTTCTACTCTCCAGTATGGGCTTTTCTCGCTCTGTTCGACATGGAACACTTTCTCTTTCTTTTCTCAATAGCATAATCATAACCGTGAGTAGGGCGCCCCCTACTGGTGTACCACACGGACCACCATGTGACCGTGCTTGTCTCTTTTCTTTTCACATTAATAGCCAAAAATATGATTTCAATAATAAGTATATTCATTATACTCACATGTCATAATTTATCATTAAAGTATAATCATTACCAAAAATCATTCGTAATCATGCCATGAACATAATCATTTTCTAATATCACTTTATAAAATATTTTCATGTCAAAATTATACACTTAAGATGGTAAGGAGTTCATGCAATGACAATGGCTAAGGCATACATTAGTCATTTATTATTTTCATTTATAAGATTCTTCTTCTTTCTTAAATATTATTTTCATATCTCACTAATCAGAGCATAACTCCCTCATTTTAACTCCAATTGAGGTGATGTTGGTATTCATTTAAAGCTAATACAAACATCTAAAACTCTTATGCTGAACATTTTAGTGACATTATAAGGAATCTTGGAGTTATTACTCCCTCAAATTCAAAGTTATTTATTCTCAGGTAGGTTCTGACCTCTATTTACTAATATGATCATATCTCCCTTCTATGAACTCTAAATTGAGCGATTCTAGTGGCTAAAAATTCATGAGTCATATATCTATATTTGTCATCTTAACCATTTCTTTTAATTTCTTACAAATTCTTCCCAGAAATTCAAACACAGAAGCTTACATAATAGATTCTTCCCTGGTTAACTAGTTTCTAACCATATCTTCCTAATATGGATTCCAAATTAAATAATTCCAGTGGTTAAAAATTTGTGAGACATATATATTTATATTTCATGTTAACTATTTCTTTTAGTTCCCTATAGATTTTTCCCATAAATTTAAACACAGAAGCTTACCTAATAGATTGTTCTATGGTTAACCATTTTATGACCACTACTTACTAATCAGACTCTATCTCCCTCATTTGAACTCTAAATTGGGCGATTACAGTGGATAAAAATTTGTGAGACATATATCTATATTTTTCATGTGAATTATTTAATTTAATTCCTAACTTATTCTTTCCAGAATTTCAAAAATAAAAGCTTCCTTGATTACTCCGAAATCTAGTTTTCTTAGCCTAGCCTTTCCTAAAGTTCTAGTTCATCCTTTTATTAAGTCTTCTTCAATTTTTATTCCAAATTTCCACCTAACCATAAAATTACTCATCTCAACATTTAATTATATTTCTTACTTAATTTAACATATTCCATCATCCACTTCAAAAGAAAAATATAATCAAATCATGCCTCACTAAGGCTGTTTCTCAATAGAAATTTCTCATGGTCTTCCCCTAGGTGTTTAAGGCCATACTTAATTTACCAACCTAACCATCTTCCATCCATTTTTACCACATCCTAATATGCATCACAACAGTATAAAAATCCCTAAAAGTTCGCCACCCATAGCCATGCCTAAATAGAAAATTTCCATACCAATATATGCATTCAAACATCCATCATATGTAAGATCAACATGTAACATGATATAGCAACATCCATGGCCAATCATTAAAGTTCTAGGATCAAAATCCCATATAATGTTACAAATTTCAAATATTTTCTTCAAAAAGAGATGTTGTTAAACCTACCTAAAGATCTCCCTAACTCACTTAGTGAATTCTTTTTCTTGTTTCCTCTTGAATGAAGTGGAAAGATTCATCCCTTTCCTTAACTTTTCTAGCAGCTTAAATAAGAGTAGGAAGGTGAGTTTTGAACCCCAAGGATGAAGAGAAAAGAAGATTCAAGTAGAGATTAAGCTAACTTACCTTGAGTACTTAGTCCTCTAGACTTTTCCTTCTTCTTCCTTGCTCTTTTCTCCTCTCTTTATCTCTTTTCCTCACTCTACCTTGCTTTTGTTTTTCCTCTCCCTCACTTGGATGAAATTATAATGTTATAAGGTTGGATTTTTCTTAAATAAACTATCAAGTGGTTCACCTTTTATAATCATAGATCTATCTTATCACAATTAGGATGTACTTGGTTTTTTTTAGAAGGCAACTCATGGTCTTTTCTTCCTCTCCCTTAGTCAAGATATGCATAGCAAAAGGAGATTTGTATTTAAAAATCATGATAAAATGTTCTTAAGAACAAGGTCCCTTTGATTTAGAGATTCATTTCCCTTTTCTTTTGTTTTACTCAAGTATGATAGATTTACTTTTCTAGGTGACAAATTTCCAACCCTTTATTCTCCCTTGCTTGGCTGAAATTATTTGTGTAGGATAGGGATGTTTTGTCATAATGCCATGAATGATTACCTACTATATCATGAAATTATGAATGTAGGATATAAATTTTTTGTCCTAATTCCATGAGACCTAATCTTAATTATTATTACAATATTATTTTATCACATGATTTTTATTTTTCCCTCTTGGATTTGGGATCATTCTTACCCATTTCCTTTGCTTTTACTCAAATTCTACCTCTCATGGAGGGCTTGGTCACATTTTCATGATTTTTGGGCTATCGGTCCAACTTCTATATCATAGTCCAAGTCTATGTTATATCTCTTACTTGGGCTATCCAATTGGCTTGCTAGAAACTCATGTAAAGTTAAAATAAAGTGTCCATAGTTGAATGCCCAATGTATAGGTGCAGATGTTAAACTTAGGAACTCTTGCTCTTGAATTAGGAAAAATTACCCTAATCCAATTTTCTTGAAATTTTAAGACCTTTACTTACTTCCAAAAATTTACCTTCCTTACCGAAGAATTTTTCCTCTCTTTAGGATGTTACTTCTAATTTTTCCTATTAAGTTTTCTCTCTTTACCTATTCCATTAATGTTAGAAACATTTTCTATACATACACATAAGGTGAATAATTTCTAAGGCTTATATTTTTTTCTTAGATATCAAAAAATTGTTTAATAAGTTTTATTTTCTTAATTAAATATTTATGTACCTTTATTAATAAAAGAAACGAAATTATGGATGTTATATTTAGAGCTCTTGTTGCTAGACTAAGTGCTTCATTTACCCTCATAGCCAATTGATCATCCCTTTCTTCATCGAGCAAGGAAAAAATGTAAAGATTTAGGATAACCTCTAGGGTTTTTGCTCTCACAGAAGGCCTTATTGGTGGATTAGAAGAAGAGGCTCTACTTGATAACAAAAGAGACAAGTTAATATAGTTTACTACCATATACTATTTAAGCATTTGGTGAAGGTTAGCTTACTAGCGTCCTTATTAAAGACTTCGAGCATAGTTCACCCCCTATACTTGTGCATAAGATTTTTGGGAGCGGATGTTACCTATTCTTCATCCCCCAAATCAAAGAAGAAACTTAATTTAGTATGCTCAGTTTAATCTTAATAATTGATCATGAAAGCAAAGCTTACCAAGTAAATTGACATACTATAAATTAAGCATGTCTTTAACATATTAAGTTACTTTTATTTAATTTAAGTAGGAAATAAATAGGAATTAATTGAGTTTTGTGTTTTATGTTTAAGGAATAATAAAGAGGAAAAGAAGAGGAAAATAGAGAGGAAATATGGAAAAATGGTAATTTTCAATCCTTTGTCACTAATTGAGGTATATCTCTCTCATTTGAACTTCAATTGAGGTGATTCTAGCAGATATGGAAAGAAGAGACATAAAGATACAACTTTTGAGTTTGGCATTTTGGTGAATTCTGGAAGCTTTTAGGCATCGTACGCTCACAATAGAGCATCATGGCGCCACGTCATCGCAATTTTAGAATGTCGCGGTGCTCCCCAGCATGCCACTGTGCGGTGTTTCCCAAAACCCTAAGGGCATGTTTGGGGGACCTGATAAGAGCAATAGGATAGGATATATTATCCTATCCTACTGCTATCTCACGTTTGAAGGACCAACAAGATAGGATAATTATATCTTATTTCATATCCTATCTTGCTTTCCAATAGAAAACTCTATCCTGCCTCTATACTTAGGTTAGTAACAGGATAGCTCTCTCACACTCACTCACCCATGCTCTGTTCCCTATCTCCTCAAGCTCTCACTCCCTCGAGTCTCCTCCATCACTTGAGCTCTCCCCGTTCCAGCGCCATATATCTTCCCCTCACGCTTGGATCTCCCTCACCCGAGCTCTCTCCAACTCACCCGAGGTCTCTCCACCTCTCTTCCCCTCACCTGAGGTCTCTCTACCACCCAATCACTCGAGATCCTCCCTCATCAAGGTAAGCATCGATTCCCTCTATTGCTGCAAAATCCATGTTGGCTTGGCTGAATAGCTACAGTCATTTGTTCTAGTTTATGGGAATCGATTCCTTCTTTTTTGGGTTTAACATCGAGGGCGATGTGCTCAGGAATGAATGAAAAAAATTTGTTTGGATTAAGTAATTGTAGGTAGATGAATTGGGAAATAGGTCTTTCTAGCAGTAAGTTTTATTGCATTATATTTATTTCCAATCGAAGAATTCTCCTGAGGGCAAGTCAACTATGATGGTTAATTGTGCCTTATCATTTTGTTAAGGATGTTTGAATCCATCGAGGCTTTATATTGATACAGAACAACTCTCAGTATTTCACTCTATTTTGTTGTTTTCTCTTCTCAAGAGTTGAAAATTTGGGGAATTCTGCTTCATGCCATCAATTACGTCTTGAATTAATTGCTTCTTGTTCTTGGAGTTATGTAGAATGTAACATCCCGTAAGAAAATAAAATTTATTAGACAATTTTTAGATATCAAAGGAAATATAATCCTTATAAATTCTTTACCTTACGTATATGCATAGAAATATTCTAACATTAATGGAATAGGTAAAGAGAGAAAACTTAAGAGAAAATATTAAAAATAAATATACTAAAGAAAGGTGAAATTCTTGGATAAGAAAGATAAATTTTTGTGAAGTCAGTAAATGTATTAAAATTTCAAGAAGATTGGATTAGGGTAATTTTTCCTAATTTAAGAGTTAAAGTTACTAAGTTTAGTATCTCCACCCATAAATTGGGCTTTCACCTATGGACACTTCATATAGAGTTTTTCTACTTCACATGAATTTTTAGCAAGCCAATAGGATAGCCCAAGGAAGAAATAAAACATAGACTTGGACTAGGATATAGAAATTGGACTGGTAGCCCAAAAATCATGAAAATGTGACTAAGCCCATTATGAAAGGTAGAATTTTATCCAAAGTAAAGAAAATGGGCAAGAATGAGCCCAAACCCAAGAGGAAAAATAAAAACAAAAATAAAATAAAGTGATTAAATAATGGTGTAATCAAGATTAGGTGACATGGCATTAAGACAAAAATTTAGCAAGTGGTGTGATATCCTACATTCATAATTTTAGCAAGTGGTATGATAATACATGAAATTAGGACAAAACATCTATATCATACACTCATAATTTTAGCAAGTGGGAAATAATACATAGCATTATGACAAAACATCATTATCCTACACAAATAATTTTAGTTAAGCAAGGAAGATTCAAGAGTTGGAAATTTGCCACCTAAAAAGGCAAACCTATCATACTTGATTAAGACAAAAGAAAAAGGAAATGAATCCCTAAATCAAAGGGACCTTGTCCCTTATCTTAAGAACATATCATCATAATTTTCAAAATACAAATCTCCTTTTCCTATGCATATCTTGACTAAGGAAGAGGAAGACAAGAACATAAGTTGTTTGTTTTCCAAAAATTCAACCAAGTGCATCCTAATCGTGATAAGGTAGACCCATGATTATGAAAGGTGAATTATTTGATAGTCTTATAAGCAAAACCCACCCTTATAACATTAGAATTTCGTCCAAGTGAGGGAGAGGAAAACTAGAAGCAGGGTAGAGTGAGGAAAGGAGAGGAAGAAAGGAAGAAAGAGGAAGGAGAAATCTAGAGGACTAAGTGCTCAAGGTAAGTTTAACAATATTTATTTTTGAAGAAAACTTTTGAAACTTATAATATTTATATGAGATTTTGATCTTATAACTTTGATGATTGGTCATGGATGCTGCTATATCATGTTACATATTATGTATGTTTGAATACTTAGGCTGGTGTAGATAGTTCTGCATAGGTATGGCTATGGATGGCAAAATTTTAAGCTTCTATTTTTAAACTTCTGGGAAGATTCAGTAAGGAATTAAAACAAATGGTAAACATCAAAAATGTAGATCTATATCTCACGGAGTTTTAGCCACAGGAATCACTCAATTTGGAGTCCAGATGAGGTAGATATGGTCTGATTAGTTAGCAGTGTTCAAAAAATGGTTAATCAGGGAAGAATGTGTTACGATAGTTTCTGTGTTTTAATTTTTGAGAATTTTTTGTAGGGAATTAAAATAAATGGTTAACATAAGAATTATAGATATATGTGTCACAGATTTTAAACCACTAGAATCACTCAATTTAGAGTCCGTGTGAGGTAGATATGGTCCGATTAGTATGCAGTGGTCAAAAATTGATTAATCAGGAAAGAATATTTTTGGATAGCTTCTGTTTTTAATTTCTGGGAACATTCTGTAGGGAATTAAAATAAATGATTAACATAAAATTTATTTCTATATGTGTCACAGATTTTTAGCCACTGGAATAACTTAATTTGGAATTCTTATGAGGGAGAAATGGACAAATTGGTAGGTAGAGGTCAGAACCTATCCGAGAAGAAATAACTTGTAGTTTTAGGGAGTAATATCACCTTGATTTCTTAATATTTCACTAAACTATTCAACATAATAGTTTTAGATAATTGTTTAATCTTGAAATTAACACCAAGATCACCTACATCGGGGTTTAATTGAGGGAGTTATGCTCTGATTAGTAAGAAAAGGTTAGATAGGATGAAAACCTGCATCAAGAAAATAAAGAAATAAAATAAATATTTAAAAAAGAAGAAGAATCTTATAAAAGAAAATAATAAATGACTTGTATATGCATAGCCATTGCCATTGTATGAACTTCTTACCATCTTAAGTGTGAAATTTTGACATGGAAATATTTTATAAAGTGATATTTGAAATGGTTATGTTCATGGCATGATTACCAATGATTTTCGGTAATAGTTATATTTTGATGAACATACTTGTTATTGAAAGCATATTTTTGGCTATCATTGTGAAAAGAAAAGAAATGAGAACAGTCACATGGCAATCTGTGTAGTGCACCAGTAGGGGACGCCCTACCAACAGTTATGATCATGTTAATGAGAAAAGAAAGAGAAAGTGGCCCATGTCGGACGGAGCGAGAAAAGCCCGTACTGGAGAGTAGAAAATACTCACTCTAACCGGGGTAGCTTGATATGAGAATAAATTGATAGTCATCATATGATATTCTAAAAATAATTAATCTTGTCATACATGTCATTACTATACGATTCTCATGTGCATAGATATAGTGCATTCATGTGACCAAAGATATTCACTGTAGTTTATACAGCTGAACATGATGTGATAAGCTATATTGATGATGATTTATTGTTGAACTTACTGGGATTTAATTCTCACTATATTTCCATATCATGTTCAGAAAATTAGTTATGCAGATTTTTCGATGGCTCTAACTTTTAGTGTACGTTGGATCGAGTTACTTTATGTTGGGAAGATCTCATAATCAAATAATATGTTTGTGGTCGAGTTTGTTCAGATCCCGATGAAGGTGCAACCACCCGCACCTATATCTCCAAAATTGGTCAACCAGAATAAATAAGATGTAGTCATTTATGTGTTTGATTTTGTTGTACGTACGTTTTGATTAATGACGTGTATGTGAACTCTATATTGTATAATAAAAAAAAGGTTGTTACATAAAAACTAATGATATCAAATTAAAGAAACACACAAAGTACATAATGCAAGAATTAAATCTATTGGAGCAGGTGAAGGAATTAATTTAGTGTTCAATCCTTCTTAGGACCATCTATCATGCTCTTTACATTGCTCTGTGACATCCACATGCATTCAGTTTTGCTTATGAACTGCTTGGTTGTGTCCCTGTAATTCTGCATATATTATTAGTAGCTTGGTTCATTCAAGTTTTATTAGTTGCCTCTGCTCTATCATGAATATAGTTGAATGGATGCATTTTTGCTATGTGAGTTAATATGCAAAAGCAACCTTTTTAGTCTTTGGTATGTTATATGCTAGAATTTTGGGTGCTTAAAAGCAACTTGGTTCATGGCATGCTTATTTACCTTCCATATGAAATCACTTTCGGTTATTTGGGAACACAACTCATTGTTTCATGTTATTGGCTGAAGTGTTGGTGTTCTTATTCTCCTAATTGGCCATTTCAATGCTTCATTCGGTTTGGAATATTTATACTCCTTCCCATGGCATGTTTTTCATTTTATGCTCGATAATTTATATAAAGAAATGTTGAAATGTTTTTGTTAAGTAATGGATGTACATATTTCTACTCCTTTCCATGGAATTTGCTTAATTGCGTCATTTTGGTTTTGAGCAATTAGTATCTGCAAATTGGGTCTTGAATTATGTGAAGTTTTCTTAATATCTTTACTTGAAGAAGTGCATTTTAGATTGTGTGAACTTCATGATGAATCATGTTTTCATGGTGTCAGTCTTCTTCTGAGTCAACCTTTTATCCTTTATCTGAATTTCATGGAAATTTCCCATTTTTCACACCTCTGTATGTTCTACAGTGAAAGTTATTAAATTAAAGGAATCTACTTATTAGTAGCTTTAAGCCAAAGCGTCAAGTTTGTCTCTTTCTTAGAAGTCTAACTGCAATCACTTTTTCCCCCTTGAATAAGTTGTGTTGATGCTTCTACATGAAGCCAATGAAGCATAATTCTATAAAATCCATACCACATCCAAGCATTTGTTCCATCAAGTAGAGTGTGTTAGTTCACTTCAGCGTTTGCTCTAGCCATCTTCAATGGAGTACATACATGGAAACACAATTTTTTCTGGGCTTTCTCTGTGTCTTATCCTATGTGATATTAGAATAAAGGGTTTTCTCTCATTTTTCATGTTCTACTTCCACTCTTTGTGTAACTTTGTCTTCCAGAATTTGAAGGCTTGCACCTCAAATAGACCTACTACTTCTGAACCACTAAAGTAGAGTTCAAACTGCAATATTCAAAGTGTAAGATTAAGCAAAGAAGAAGTGGTAATGGTGATGAGAAATTTAGGAGTAAGTGATGGACTTGACTCATATGGTAAAGGGTTGAATGAGGTGTTTGGAGAGGAGGAAATTGAAGAATTTTTTGAAAAGGAACCACCCAGTTTGGCAGAGGTGAAGAATGCCTTCCAAGTGTTTGATGATAACGCAGATGGGTTTATAGAGGCAAGAGAGTTGCAGGTGTTAAAATGTCTGGCTTTAGAAAAAGATTTGGGGGAATGTAAAAGAATGGTTAATGTAGTTGATTTGAATGGAGACGAACTCATTGATCAAAATGAGTTCGTCAAGTTTATGAAGCAGAGTTTTGGGGGAATGAATCCATGGATGTGCTTATATATTTGCTTATTTGCTCACCACTTGCAAGTGGATTTAGGTGTAGTTTTTTCGTAAGTTATTAATAAAAATTGAGCTTAGTGTTCTTTATTTTAATTTCAATTGAGTCAATTTTTATTATCGTATAAATGAATTTAACATAGTGTTCAACAAATTAAGTGGTTGGCTTAAATTGAAGACAATCTTAACCAGTTTATGATTGACAATTAAAATATAATATGCTTGTAAATTGATACACTCAATAATACTTTATGATAGAAATGAAAATAAGTTCCACCTCTTTTATTGATATCATTCTCTTACTTCATTTAATACAATATTACACCAAATTCAGACCCATTTGCGACTTTGTATTTTTACAAGTTTTAATTTTTATGTAATATTTTAAACTCTTTTGAAAAAATATAACAGACACATTAATAATTTCAGAAATATTATGCATGTATGAATATTTGCTTTATTATTAATAAACTAATTGACCTTGAATTTCTGTTCAAATCTAAGTCTGAATTGGAGTAGGGAGAAGTGTTAAAAAAACATATGCTTCTGTAACCTGAGACAATGGCAACATAGAAATAACTTAGTGACTAATTAATGACTTAAGCACAAGTTGACTTAGTAAATCACTTTTTCTTATTTGGTCAACATGCCGGATCATCTTCAAATGATTAACATAATTTTTTTTTCAACCATCATGACATATTTTGTTAATTATATATATTTATTTTTATTTTAAAATTTATATCAATATATAAAATAATTAAAAAATTGTATTAAAATTAATTTTAAATAAGTATATATGTAATTTTATTATAAGGGTAATTTTGTCATTTTATACTATTTCTATCATATCCTACCATTATCTTATTTACTCCAAACATAGGATAGGATAGCATAATGCTTATCCTGTTTCACATCAAACGCAGGATAGGATATAAGCTATTAGGCCCATATCCTATCTTACTATTATTCTATCTGCTATCCTATCATATCCTACTCTCCAAACGAGCCCTAAGTGCCTTGGCGCTGATCCTCAATGCCGTAGCACCCGAGTGCTGAAGGATCGAGCACCACAGTAACCCGCGCCAATTTCTGAAGTGCTATGGCGCTACGGCGCTTCGTCAAGTGATTTTCATAGCGCTAGAATCTAAAATTGTGAATTTTAGGTCTTTTTAGCTCCAATTAATGCTTGATTGGCTAGGTTTTGACCTTAAAATGGTTATACTTCAATGAAGAGAAGCCAATCTATAAAAAATGGCTTGAAACCTCAAGAGATCTTCATGCATTGTGAGATTTAGATTTAATTTTATTAGTTCAATCTTAATTGAGTATTGATTATTCATCTTCTCTTCTCTTCTCAATGATTGTTTATATAATTGCTAGGGAGGCCTATTAGTATATTATCTATCTTAATTTACTACTAAATTATGTTTTGAATAAAGTTTTTATTACTGTGATTCATGAGGAAAATAGGATTAAAGATTTTGGATTATAAATCATTAACCCTATGATAAATAATTAACTAAATTAGATATAGCCAATGTGTTAATATTTGTTTAACTCTATCAGTTTCTCTAGTTCTTCATGCAATTAATAAGTTATGCTTTACCGATGTGCTAAACGATTTCTTGTTAATTAGGGTTTAATTGGAGCGATTGTCAACAATTACTAGACTTAAAGAAGAATAGGGTTAAAATCCCAATGATAGATATTCAAATTAAAATTGATTATGTTGTCGATGATCAATGCAATCCCTTAATGATGAATATCAACCGAAACTAATGCATTATCATTAATTACTCTCTTAATTACTTTCATTCTTGTTTACTTTGTTTTATTTGCAATTATCAATCCCCTCTTTCTCAATCACATAAAAGGTAATTCCAGTTTCTGTGGGATCGACCCTCACTCCCACGACTACAGTTTAGTTGAGAGGTAAGGTATCAATTTTGGAGTACCTGCGACAGTACGCACCAAATTTTGGTGCCGTTGCCAAAGACTACATCTATTACCTTTTTGTGATTTTTATTTTGATTTATGCATGTGACTTGATCTACTAATTCTCAAGATTAACAGTTCAATCCATATATTGAAAAATCTATATATAGGCATAGAAGAGAACTTTAAGAAGACATTGACCAAGAAAAGGAGGAAGTAATCATGGCTAGACATCCCACTCTGAAGGAGCTTGTAGCTCTAGATTTGCATCAGCAACCCTTATGTATTACTTTTCCTAATCTTGATGATAATGTCAATTTTAAGTTAAAATCTGGACTAATTCATCTCTTACCTAATTTTCATGGTCTTACAGGTGAAGACCCATATAAGCATTTGAAGGAATCCCATGTGGTATGTACCAGCATGAAGCCCTTTAGAGTAATTGAGAAACAAATCAAACTCAGGGCTTTTCATTTTCCATCAAGAGACTCGACCAAAGATTGCCTATATTAATTGCCAGTTGGCATTATCACCACATGGAATGAGATGAAGAGAATACTTTTAAAACGTTATTTTCCTGCCTCTAGAGCTGCCAATATCAGGAAAGAAATATGCGGCATTAGGCAATTGTATGGAGAGACACTTTATGTGTAGTATACCATAAATTTTAAATAATAATTTTTTGCTATAAACAAATATATTTTTATTATAAATGGTTATATTTTGTTAAAAGTAAACGCGCTTTTAATTTAAATGATTTTTTATTTGCTTAAAATAATTATATTTGTCTTTAAATAAATTTTATTTTTATTTTTATAAATTTCTTTCTTTTAATATGCATGAAGGTATTTTATATTGTGATTTGTTTCATTAAAATTTTATCAAGAAAAATTACGATTTTAGAGTTCAACTAAAATTTTGCAATAATATAAATTTTTAGAAATTTTTGGGATATTTTAGGATGAAAAATAGTATTTATATGTATATAATCAAAAAAAGATAATAAATTTTAAATATTTAATTATTAAATAATAATAATTAAGAAAAAGAAAGAAAAGGGGGAGAGGGAGACGCCGAAAAAGGATAAGCAAACTGCATATATGAATAGTGATGAATAGTGCTTTCTCTCTCCTCAAATTTTCTCTCTAAATCTGAAGTGCCTACTGGCTTCCGATCTCAAAACTAAGAGAACTACTAGATTCAGGACGAAGAGTACTACGATTTTAACCGAACAATTTTTTAAATCAACCGCAAAATCGTCGCAGATCAGAAGTAGAAAATCTTAGAAAAATGTAAACTCTAAAACTCCTATTTAGAGACCTCAAATTAGAAATCTAACATCGTACATAGATTCAAGAGATAGATAAACTATAGGATATGATGTTTCACAGTCATCTGACAATTTTTAGTATCATAAACAGTAAATTCGGCCAGCATGAATAGTATTTTTCGATGGTGAATAGTAATTTTTGATCATGAATAGTATCTATCAGTTGACCAGTATTGACCAAGCTCCAAGAGGCCAAATTTCGCGATTCTTGAGTCATTTTCTAGGTTTTTGGACCCTCCGGACTCGTTTTTGAAATCCATTTAATCAGATTTGACTTGGAAAAATACATTTGGGGCTGTCCAACCTGGAGTCCTAATCTGTGAATAGATAATTCTTTCTATGATTTACCCCATGCTCTTCTTGAACTTAAAATGTATAATTGGTTATATTTACAATTTATTTATGCTATCATAAGTTAATGAAATGTGTTAAAATATCTATTTTTCTTACGAACTTGCACATAGTTTAAGAAGAGTATGGTTTTGCAAATAGATTTTGAAACTCATTGAATATGTGGTTCTAAATGTATTTATCATTATTTGGTAAAGTGAAAATATTATGTGCATGAGGCATTGATTTGTACAACTATATAGTTGCTTATTATGATTGAATGGTAAGCATAAAGCTCATGGCAAGTTGCTTGATAATTATACATTGCATTTGATGAATATGCATTTGTATATATGTATTTATATGTATGGATGAATATCAACGTATTGTATGGCTTGTAACGGTACCGAGTAGGGGATGCCCTATTAGCTTGAGTGAGCCAAGGGAGGGCTGCTCTAACTAGGTGACAATGGTAATGTGAGGAGGCAGATGGGTGATGAACTCACATTCCCTTATCACTATTATGACTGTAGTCGATCGGTCACTATGCGTAGAGCAAATGAGTGAATTGATTGTATTGAGAGTTGTAACATGTTTGAGCATTATGTAAAAAGAATAGATTTTTAGTGCATATATAGTATGTTAATTATGCATCAACAAAAATTATGACTATCTCAAAAGCTTAATATTTTACTATAGCTTATACAGTTGAGCATAACAACATTTGTTTAATGATCATACCATGCTGAATATAGTTTTAGATATCTGAATATCCTTTTATTTGAGAATATTTGAATTATGGGTCCCATATGGATGTACTTCTGAACTGTATTTTTTATGTGACAAATTTTAAAATATGAGACATCCATATGCTAACCTAAGAGGTCATAAGGGGTATTATCTGCTCACTGAGTTGTCAAACTCACTACACGATATTTCTACATTTTTCATATAAGAATACAGAGTCTGATTTTGTAGATAGGTGATCAATTAGGTGATCAATTAGGTGACATATTCTCTGGGTGAGTCTACATTACTTCCAAGACTCACAGTTATTAAATTATACTGTTTTTGTATTCTAGAATGTGCTCTAAACGCCACAGGCAGGATCCCTGCTTTTGTTGATACTTTGACATTTATAACTTAGTCTGTATAATGTGTATACATGAGAGAACCTATATGTATCTATTTCCATAACAAATAATAGTGCTATGCATGTTATGGTAAATATCTTATTGCGGAAAAAAAAATGTTTATTTTACTTGCCATAAGTTGAGGGCGTTACATTATGAATATTGTGATAGGTTTAAAAAGATTTATGCAAGCTGCCCACATCATCAAATTAGTGAGTAGCTACTAATCTAATATTTTTAATGAAGGTCTTTTGTAGGGAGGCAGGAGCATGATAGATACAGCTCGTCGAGAAGCATTAGTAGATAAGACTCCTGAAACAGCCAGAATCTTTATATAAAATATGGCTGCCAACTCCCAAAATTTGGCATTAGACATGATCCTCCAGTTAAACATGCCCATGAGGTAAGCAATTCTTCTCTTCAGTATCATATATCTGAAGTTACTTGTCTCTGGAATATATTCAACAATGGAGTACCCAACTAATATGTGCCCTACACTTTAAGAGGAGTCCACAAAACAAACTAATGTTGTAGGAGGTTTTCCTAGCCAACCAAAGAGATAATACATATAATCCTAGATGGAAGGATCATCCCAATTTCAAATATGGGAATGAACAAAAAAGGCCTACAAGACAAAATTTTCATCAAAATCAACATACCTATTATCCTAGGCATAATGCATCTTAGGATCTCCAGGTAAGTAATCCCTTTGAAGATATTGTTAAAACTATTGTGCATAACTCTCAGCAATTCCAGCAAGAGATAAGAGCTAGCATTCAGAACTTGAAAACTCAAGTGGGTCAGTTAGAAACCACAGTTAGCCGATTGGATGCTCAAAATTCAAGTAAGTTATCTTCTCAAACTACGGTGAATCCAAGAGAAAATGCCAATGCAATTGTTTAAAGGAATGGTAAGAAAATTGAAAGTCCACCATCACCCTCTTCTCCTAAGGAACATGAGAAATTGATTAAAGAGAATGAAGCACCTACAGTTAAGTCTCCATCTCCTTTAAATTTTGAAGTTGTGCCTCCTTTTCTAAAAGCTCTTAAAGAAAATAAGCCACATAAGAAAATTTTGACTTGTATGAAACTTTTAGAAAGTGTGAAATTAATATTCCTCTTCTAGATGCTATTGAACAAGTGCCTAGATTTGCAAAGTTCTTAAAAGAATTGTGTACTAAAAAAAAGGCAAAAATTGAAGGGAAATGAGAAGGTTTAGATGAGGCATAATGTATCTACCATGATACAAACAAAACTCCCCACTAAATGCAAGGATCCAGGTACGTTTACTATTCCATGCAAAATTAAGGATACTCTTGTTGAAAGGCTATGTTAGATTTAGGAGCTTCCACAAATGTCATGCCATATTCTATATATATATACTTCCTTGAAATTGGGACCATTGAACTCTACTAATGTGGTTATTCAATTAGCAGACAAGTCTAATGCATATCTTAAGGGAGTAATTAAGGATGTCTTGGTACTGGTAAATGATTTGGTTTTTCACGCAGATTTTTATGTACTTGACATGGAAAATAGGGATTTTACCTTTCCAATATTATTAGGGAGACCATTTTTGATAACCTTTAAAACCAAGATAGATATTCACAATGGCACACTCACTATGGAATTTGATGGTGAAGTAATAAAATTTAATATGTATAAAGCCATGAAACACACAGATGATGATACTCCTATTTATTTTGTGGATGTCTTTTATTCATTAGCACATAAAGTGTTTGAATTAGATAAAGAAGATAAACTAGAGGTAATTATGAGCAATTCCAAATAGGAAAATGATGGTGAGATAGACCAGGATGTAGAAACAAAGGAGGAACTAGTTGTAACATCTATAATTTCGTTTCTTTTTTTTATAAAGGTACATAAATATTTAATTAAAGAAATAAAAATTATTAAACAATTTTTCGATATCTAAGAAAAAAATATAAGCCTTAGAAATTCTTCACCTTATGTGTATGCATAGAAAATGTTTCTAATATTAAGGAAATATGTAAAGAGAGAAAACCTAATAGGAAAAAAAATTAGAAATAACATCCTAAAGAGAGGCGAAATTCTTGGGCAAGGAAGATAAACTTTTGGAAGTAACTAAAGGTCTTAAAATTTCAAGAAGATTGGATTAGGGTAATTTTTCCTAATCAAGAGTTAGAGTTCCTAAGTTTAACATCTCCACCCATACATTGAGCCTTCACCTAGGAACACTTCATAGAGTTTTTTTTTCCATTTCACGTAAGTTTTTAACAAGCCAATTGGATAGCCCAAGCAAGAGATAAAACATAGACTCGGATTAGGAAATAAAAGTTAGACCGATATCCCAAAAATCATGAAAATGTGACCAAACCCTCCATGATATGTAGAATTTCAGACAAAGCAAAGGAAATGGGTAAGAATGAGCCCAAATCCAAGAGGGAAAAATAAGAACCATGTGATGAAATAGTAGTCTAATAATAATCAAGATTAGGTCACATGGCATTAGGACAAAACATCTATATCTTACACTAATAATTTCAGCAACCCATGTGATGATATAGTAGGTAATAATATATGGCATTCGAACAAAACATCCCTATCCTACACAAATAATTTCATCCAAGCATGGGAGACTCAAGAGCTGGAAATTTGCCACTTAAAAAAGCAAACCTATCATACTTGAGTTAGACAAAAGAAAAAGGAAATGAATTCTTAAATCAAAGGGACCTTATTCCTTGTCTTAAGAACATTTTATTATGATTTTCAAATACAAATCTCCTTTTGCTATGTATATCTTAACTAAGGGAGAGGAAGACAAGAACATGAGTTGTCTTCCCCCAAAAAGCAACCAAGTGCATCCTAATTGTGATAAGGTAAACTCATGATTATGAGAGGTGAATCACTTTATAGTTAATTTATGCAAAACCCACCCTTATAACATTATAATTTCATCCAAGTGAGGGAGAGGAAAAACAGAAGCAAGGTAGAGTGAGAAAAGGAGATAAAGAGAGGAGAAGAAAGGAAGGAAGACACGGAGAAGTCTAGATGACTAAGTACTCAAGGTAAATTAGCTTAATCTCCACTTGAATCTATCTTTTCTATTCATCCTTGGGGATCAAAACTCAACCTCCCTCTTTTATTCAAGATGCTGAAAAAGCTAAAGGAATAGAGGAATCTTACCACTTCCTTCAAGAGGAAACAAGAAAAACAATTTATTGAGTGAGTTAGGGAGATCTTTAGTTAGGTTTAACAATATCTCTTTTTGAAGAAAAGCTACAAAATTTATAACACTTATATGAGATTTTGTTCCTTAAACTTTGATGAAATTTAAAATATTTGCTACTTTGATGATTGGTCATGGATGTTGCTATATCATGTTACATGTTGATCTTGCATGTGATGTATGTTTGAATACTTAGGTTAGTGTGGAAGGTTCTGCTTAGTTATGGCCATGGTTGGCAAAATTTTAGAGTTTTGTGCTGCTGTTATGTATATTTAAATGTGGTGAAAATTGATGGGATATGGTTAGATTGATAAAATGAATATGGCCTCAAACACCTAGAAGAAGACCAAGATAAATTTCTTTTGGGAATACCCTTAATAATACATAATTTGATTTTCTATTTTCTTGAGAAGAGGATGATGGAATAAGTTAAATTAAGTGTAAGGAATCTAACTCAAATGTTGAAATAAGTAATCTTAAGGTTAGATGTAAATTAGGAAGAAAATGAAAAAGGACATAATAAAATGATGAACTAGAACCTTAGGAAGGGTTTGGTTTGAAAATTGAATTTCGGAGTACCTAAGGAAGCTTCTATTTTTGGAATTCTGGGAAGAATCAGTTGGGAATTAAAAGAAATAGTTAACACAAAAAATATAGATATATGTCTCACGAATTTTTTTTCGCACTGAAACCGCTCAATTTGGATTCCATATGAGAGAGATATGGTCAGATTAGTAAGCAGTGGTCAAAATCTAGCTAACCAGGGAAGAATCTGTTAAGTATGCTTTTGTGCTTGAATTTTTGGGCAAATTTTGTAAGGAATTAAAGGAAATTGTTAACATAATAAATATATATATATATCCCACGGATTTATAGGATCTGAAATAACTTAATTTGGAGTCCATATAAGGGAGATATGGCTAATTAATGAGTAGAGGTTAGAATCAGTCTAGAATCTAGGGTGGTGAATATAAGTGTTTTTATTTTCGAATTTCTGGGAATAATTTGTAAGGAATATGAAAAAATGACAAACTTGAAAGATGTAGACAATTGTCTTAGCTTTTAATAGGCTTTAGAATCTCCTCAATTGGAGTTTTTATGAGAGAGATATGGTTGAATAAGTGAAGAAAGGTCACAGAACATGGTAGGCCGTGTTCTAGGTTGCTTCAGCACAGGAAGGCCATGTTCAGGGCTATTTTTGAGTACATTTAAAGTGTTTTTCAAACATGTCCATGTCTTGGAACATGGCCAAGCCATGTTGGGAGCAGATAAAGCTTATTTTCAATATTTTTCTACCCTAAATAAACCTAATTAATTATAGGGTAATAATATAGACCAAATTGGAGAAGAATGCCCTATAAAATTTGTGAGAACATGTGTTGGAAATGATATAAGTAGGAGAAAAGTAACTAAAGGCCAAGCATAAAGGAAATTAAAAATGAAAATATTATTTAATAAAGAAGAAGAATCTTATAAATAAAAATAATAAATGACTAGTGTACGCCCTAGCCATTGTCATTGACTGAACTCCTTACCATCTTAAGTGTGAAATTTTGACATGGAAATATTTTATAAAGTGATATTTGAAAATTGCTATGATCATGGCATGATTGCATTTTACCAATGATTTTTGGTAATAATTATGCTTTGATGATAAATTATGGTATGTGAGTATAATGAACATACTTATTATTAAGATCATATTTTTGGGTATTAACGTGAAAAGAAAAGAAAAGATGAGCACGGTCACATGGCGGTTCGTGTAGTGCACCAGTAAGGGATGCCCTGCTCACGACTATGACTATGATAATGAGAAAAGAAAGAGAAAGTGTACCATGTCGGACTGGGTAAGAAAAACTTATACCGGAGAGTAGAAAGTACTCACCCTGACTAAGGTGGCTTAATATGAAAATAAGTTGATACCCATCATATGATATTCTGAAAATAGTTATTCATGTCATACATGTCATTACTGTACAATTTTCTTGTGCTTAGATAAAGTGCATTCATGTGACCTAAGGTATTTGCTATAGCTTATACATATGAACATGACAAGATTAGCAATATTGATGATAATTATGATTTATTGTTGAACCTGCTGGGATTTAATTATCAATATATTTTCATATCATGTTCAAAAGACTAAATTGATAGATATTCTCTATAACCGACTTTTAGCGTACTTTGGGTCAAGTTGGTTAAGATCCTAGTGAAGGTGCAACCACCTGCACCCGTATCCCCATAATTGGTCAATATGGATGAATAAGATGTAGACGTATATGTGTTTGATTTTTATTTGGACATTTTTAAATAATGATGTGTATATGAACCCAGAATTGTATCATTATTAATGGTACACTATAAACCTTAATTATGTTTGGTTAATTTAATTGAATGATATTATGAGTTAAATAGTTAGAAGTAAAGAGGTAATGACTTCTTGGGATTTTACAATATATATATATATATATATATATATATATATATATATATATATATATATATATATATATATGTATATATGTAAAAAAAATGGAGATGTTACATAATTGGTATTAGAGCAGGTCGATCCTAGATGGCCAGTGGGTGTTTGGTTATCTTAATCGATCTTATAGTGTCTTGAGTATGTTTGTGGTTATATTGTGAATGAGATCTGTGATTTCATATAGGTAAAAAATTACTAGTGTTTCTTATCTATATGCCAAGATGGTGTTATGACTACTGTAAATATTTTTGAACTAACTATTGGGCTTGATCAACTTAATAGCAGCATAACTCTATTTTTGCCACAGTAGGATATGGCACCACTGAGGAGGAACCCTACAAACAATGCAGAAGAAACTTTACACAACATGGCTACAGCAATTTGAGACCAAGTCACAGTCACCAATCAAATTCTGCAACATCTGTAACAACCTTTTTTTTCTCTTTATTATTATACAATATTAAGTTCACATACACGTCATTAATCAAAACGTACATGCAACATATCAAACACATAGATATTTACATCTTGTTTATTTTGGTTGACCAGTTCCGGAGATACAGGTGCGGGTGGTTGCACCATCACCGGGATCTGAGTCAACTCGAACACAAACATCTTATTTGATTCTGAGATCTGCCCAACATAAAGTAACTCGATCCAATGTGCACTAAAAGCCAGAGCCATAGAAAAAGCTGCCTAACTAATTTTCTGAACATGATATGGAAATATAGTGAGAATTAAATCCCAGTAAGTTCAACAATAAATCATCATCAATATAGCTCATCACGTCATGTTCAGCTGTATAAACTACAGAAAATATCTTTGGTCACATGAATGCATTATATCTACACACATAAGAATCATACTGTAATGATATGTATGACAGGATTAACTATTTTCAAAATATCATATGATGGCCATCAACTTATTCTCATTTCAAGCTACCCCGGTCAGGGTGAGTATCCTGTACTGTCCGGTACGGGCTTTTCTCGCTCCGTCCGACATGGCTCACTTTCTCTTTCTTTTCTCATTATCATGATCATAACCGTTGGTAGGGCGTCCCCTACTGGTGCACCACACGGATTGCCATGTGACCGTGCTCATTTCTTTTCTTTTCACAATGATAGCCAAAAATATGCTTTCAATAACAAGTATGTTCATCAAAATATAACTATTACCATAAATCATTGGTAATCATGCCATGAACATAACCATTTCAAATATCAATTTATAAAATATTTCCATGTAAAAATTTCACACTTAAGATGGTAAGAAGTTCATACAATGGCAATGGCTATGGCTATACTAGTTATTTATTATTTTCATTTATAAGATTCATCTTCTTTCTTAAATATTAATTTTATTCCTTTATTTTCTTGATGCAGGTTTTCATCACATCTAACCTTCTCTTACTAATCAGAGCATAACTCCCTCAATTGAACTCTGATGTAGGTGATCTTGTTGTCAATTTCAAGATAAAAGAATTATCTAAAACTATTATGTTGAACAGTTTAGCGAAATATTATGAAATCAAGGTGATATTACTCCCTCAAAGTACATGATAGTTCCTCTCGGATAGGTTCTGACCTTTACCTACTAATCTATCCATATCTCCGTCCTAAGAATTCCACATTAAGTGATTCCAGTGGCTAAACCTCCGTGACACATATATCTATAATTCATATGTTAACCATTTATTTTAATTCTTTCTAGAGTGTTCCTAGAAATTAAAATACCAAAGCTATCCTAACATATTCTTCCCTGATGAACCATTTTCTGACCTTTGCTTACTAATCGGACCATATCTACCTCATATGGACTCCAAATTGAATGATTCCAGTGTCTTAAAATCCATGACACACATAGCTATAATTCATATGTTAACCTTTTATTTTAATTCCTTATATATGATTCCCAGAAATTAAAACACCGAAACTAAAAATTTTTCCACCCATAGCCATAACCATGCAGAACTATCTACACCAACCTAAGTATTCAAACATACATCACATGCAAGATCAATATGTAACATGATATAGCAACATCCATGACCAATCATCAAAGTTCTAAGATCAAAATCTCATATAAATATTATAGGTTTCAAAAGTTTTCTTCAAAAAGAAATATTGTTAAACTTACTTGGAGCATTTAGTCCCCTAGACTTCTCCTTCCTCTTTCTTCCTTTCTTCCTCTCCTTTCCTCACTCTACCTTGCTTCTATTTTTTCTCTCCCTCACTTGGACGAAATTTTAATGTTGTAAGGGTGGGTTTTCTTATGTAGACCACCAAATAATTCAACTTTCATGATCATGGGTCTACCTTATCACAATTAGCATACATTTTATTGAATTTTTGGAAAACAAACAACTTATGTTCTTGTCTTCCTCTTCCTTAGTCAAGATATGCATAGGAAAAGGAGATTTGTATTTTGAAATGATGATGATATGTTCTTAAGATAAGGGACAAGGTCCCTTTGATTTAGGGATTCATTTCCATTTTCTTTTGTCTTAAACAATTATGAAAGGTTTGCCTTTTTAGGTGGCAAATTTCTAGCCCTTGAATCTCCATTATTTGGTTGATATTATTTGTGTGGGATAAGAATGTTTTGTCCTAATACCATGTATTATCATACCACTTGCTAAAATTATGAGTGTAGGATATAGATGTTTTTGTCTTAAAGCCTTGTATTATTATGCCACTTGCCAAAATGATGAATCTAGAATCACACCACTTGCTAATTTTTTGTCTTAATGCCATGTAACCTAATCTTTATTATTATTACATTATTATATCATCACCTAATTTATTTTATTTTATTTTTTCTCTTGGATTTGGGCTTATTCCTACCCATTTTCTTTGCTTTGGATAAAATTCTACCTTTCTTGGAGGGCTTGGTCACATTTTCATAATTTTTGGGCTATTGGTCCAATTACTATATCCTAGTCCAAGTCTATGTTTTATTTCTTGCTTAGGTTATCCAATGGGCTTGCTAGAAACTTATTTGAAGTGGAAAAACTCTACATGATGTGTCCATAGGTAAAAGTCCAATGTATGGGTAAATGTTTTAAACTTAGTAACTCTAGTTCTTGAATTAGGAAAAATTACCCTAATCCAATGTTCTTGAAATTTTAAGACCTTTACTTGTTTCTAAAAATTTATCTTCCTTATCCAAGAATTTTGCATCTCTTTAGTATGTTATTTCTAATTTATTTTTTTCCTATTAGGTTTTTCCTCTTTATTTGTTCTCTTAATGGTAGAAACATTTTCTATGCATATACATAAGGTGAAGAATTTCTAAGGATTATATTTCCTTATATATCTAAAATATTGTTTAATAAACTTTATTTCCTTAATTAAATTATCAATAAAAGAAACGAAATTATGGATGTTACAACATCTCTAGAATAGTAACAACCTAAATGGAAAAAATAATGCAAACAACCAGGTGGTTGGAAATGATAATGGCCTATCTGAGTTCTTGAGAACCAGACAACCTTCTTTCCAAGGTGGCTATGACCTAATGGTAACCGAAAGGTGGATAAGGGAAATGGAGAAGATCATCGAGGTGATAGGCTACACTAATGAGCAGTTAGTTATCTTTACTGCATATATGCTAAAGGATGAAGCTAAGTGTTGGTGGCGAGGGACCAGAGAGCTTCTAACTCACCAGAGGAGGCAAATCACCTAGTAAGTGTTTAACGATATTTTCCTGGAGAAGTACTTTCCAAGTACTGTGCGGGACGAGAAGGAGATTCAATTTCTCCAACTCTGACAAGGTAACATGTCAGTAGACCAATATATGGCTAAGTACGAGGAGTTGTCTAAGTTCTCTTCTTACTGAGGTTTAACCTTAATAAAGCATGGAAGGCTATTAAGTTTGAAGCAGAACTGAACCTAGAAATTAGGAATGCGGTGGTAGCCTTGAAAACAAGGGAGTTTGTGCCCTTGATAAATAAATCTAGACTTCTGGAGAAAATTTTAAGAGTAGCAAAAGACGAGAAACTAAGGCGAAACCTGTGGAAGAAGAAGAAAACTTTCCCCAATCTTGGCAAAAACGTGAGGGGAATAGGATATGGATCTGGTAAGAGGCCATTGACTACGGATCCCCGACCTTTCCAACAAGACCTTGCCACAGTCAAGTGCACTAAGTGTGAACGTATTCATAGTAACTGACCCTGCTACATGGGACTATATATTTGCTTCAATTACAAACAAAAGGCTCATTTTGCGAAGAATTACCCACAGAATGTGAGGAAGCAGTCAGAATAGAGGCCTTAATTGAAAGGAAGGATTTTAACCCTGAGTGGCCAAGAGGCAGCTAAATCCTCCGAAATGATTCAAGGTATGTGCTATATATATGGATTTGCTCTTATGGTGTTGTTTGACTCTGGTGCTAGTCATTCATTTATATCCGAAGAATGTATTAAGGAGTTTCAGTATTGTCACGCCCTTAATTTTAGAGCACGTGAAATACATACTTTATGAACATATATTTTCCATAACATGTATAATACACTCTTTTACAGATAGGTATTCCCATGTATACACAATATATAAACTAAATCTATAAACATCAGAGTAACAGCAGAAGCAGGGATCTTGCCTATAGCATTCAAAGCATACTTTAGAGTACAAGTACAATATAATAAAAAAATATACAAGCTTTGGAAACAAAGTAGGCTCACCCAAATATCATGTCGTCTAGCTGGTCAACTATCTGAAGAGAAAGACCAAACTCTATATTTTCATCTGAAAAAAAATGTAAAAATATCGTGTAGTGAGTTTGACAACTAGTGAGCAGATAATACCTCCTATGACCTCTTAGGTCAACATATGGATGTACTCATATTTTAAAATTTGTTACATAGGCAATACAGTTATGAAATACATCTATATGGGACTCGCATTTCAAATATTCTCAAAATAGAGGATATTCATATATCCAAAACCATATACTGTACTGTATGATCATTAAACAAATATTGTTATGCATCAAAATATCTCACATGAAAATATTAGGAGGATCCCATATTAGAACCACCATATCCGAGTTTAGGCCCTTCCATACTTTGGTGGTGTAGGATTTTCCTAAACTCAACATTCCGCTGAGGTTTGCCCTACCACCATTCAAGAGGATATGTGAAGGGACTATAATATGGGTATTTCCCAAGCACACAGCAAGGGAGGCAAGTCACATATCATATAGTCGACATCTCGCCCAAATAGAAGGCATCCCGCTCTCCATCACATATCATATTTCGTGTGTTGGTCGTCACACGAGGTTAGCATCACCCCTGCTAGCTGAGGTATCAAGGTGCACCAAGGCTAACATCTCCTGCTATTAACAAACAGTGTTTCTAATAGGATTCCTCCACATAAATTATCATATGCATATATGTCATATCCTCCAATATAGAGTTTTTAGTATAATACAAACTTTCAGTCTCAGTACAGATTCATCTATCATAAATTTCGCAATCAGGGTTTATCACATGTACATGCCATTTTTGAAGGCAATCATATAGCTTTATAAATGGATGCGATGTGCACAATATATTTTCTTTATCATATAATGAGAAATACATTTAAAATCATATATTCAATGAGTTCAAATATCCATTTTTAAAACCATACTCTTCTTAAACTATATTTCAGATTGTAAACAATTCAGATAATTTTATCTATTTCAGAACTATATAAAAATATAAATAACTTGTAAATATAATCAATTATACATTTTAAGTTCAAGAAGAGCATAGGGTAAGTTATAGAAAGAATTATCTACTCATAGGGTAAGACCCCAGGTTGGACAGCCCCAAAATGCACTTTTCTAATCCGAATTTGACTAAATAGACCTAAAAAACGTGTTCGAAAGGTTCAAAAATGTAGGAACTGACTCCAAAATCACAAAATTTGGCATCCGAGAGCTTGGTCAACACTGGTCAACTTATGAGTACTATTCATAGTCAGAAAATACTACTCATCGCCGAGAATTGCTTTTCATACCTGCCAGGATTTTATTATTCACGACGCACAAAAAGTTGTCAGATGGCCAAAAAATTTCATATCGTAAGGTTTATCTAGCTACTAAATTAATCTACGGTGTTATATTTTCAATTTGAGGTCTCTACATAAGAGTTTCAGACTTTATCTTTTTCTAAGATTTTCTACTTTCGATCTGCGGCGATTCTGCGATTGATTTGAAAAATTATTCGATCAAAATCGTAGTATTCTCCGTCCTGAATCTAGTGGTATCCTTAGTTTTAAGATCGGAAGCCAATAGACGCTCCAATTCTAGAGAGAAAAATGGAGGTTACTATTCATACTATTTATCGGTTACAGAATCGGGATTGCATTCCTCTTCACGCTTCCGTCTCCCCCTCCCCATTTTCTTTCTTTTTATTTATTTATTATTATTATTTAATAATTAAATATTTAAATTTATTATTTTTATTTTTATTATATACATATAAATACTATTTTTATCCTAAAATATTCCAAAAATTTCTAAAAATTTACATTCTTATAAAACTTTAGTTAAACTCTTAATCATGACCTTTCTTGATAAAATTTTAATAAAACAAATCACAAAATAAATATCTTTATACATAATAAAAGAAAGAATATTTTTAAAAATAAAACAAAAATTTATTAGAGGCCAATATAGTTATTTTAAGAAAAAAAAATTATTTTAATTAAAAATATATTTACTTTTAGCAAAACAAATCATTTAAAATAAAAATATATATTTTTATCGTAAAAAATTATTATTTAAAAATTACGGGATATTACAAATATCCTATTTCTGAAACCCCCTATGAGCTATTTGTAGTAACCCCCACAGGAGAAAGGGTCTTAACTTCCTTTGTATGTAAAGATTGTCAGGTCACTATCTAGGAGAAAACTTTTTCTATAGACCTCATCTATCTACCTTTAAGAGGTATTGATGTCATTCTAGGGTTAGACTAGGTGTTTAGAAATTGGGTCTTGCTAAATAATTGCACCAAAACTGTTGAATTTCTACCTCCTATTCCACAAGAGGAGATGCGGTTATTGATGCTAAATGCCAATCAAATCAATTGGGAGTTAAATAGTGGAGTACTTGGTTACATTCTAGTGTGTTTATCAAACCTAGAAGTCGTACATGTAACATCCTTAATTTTGTTTCTTTTTTTTAATAAAAGTACATAAATATTTAATTAAGGAAATAAAACTTATTAAAAAAAATTTTGAAATCTAAGAAAAAATATAAGCCTTAGAAATTCTTCACCTTATGTGTATGCATAGAAAATGTTTCTCACATTAAGGGAATAAGTAAAGAGAGAAAACCTAATAGGAAAATATCATAAATAACATTCTAAAGAGAGGCGAAATTCTTGGGTAAGGAAAATAAATTTTTTAAAGTAATTAAAGGTCTTAAAATTTCAAGAAGATTGGATTAGGGTAATTTTTCCTAATTCAAGAGTTAGAGTTCCTAAGTTTAACATCGTTATCCATACATTGGGCCTTCACCTATGGACACTTCATAAAGTTTATTTTTCCACTTTACATGAGTTTCTAGCAAGCCAATTGGATAGCCCAAGTAAGAGATATAACATAGACTTAAACTAGGATATAAAAGTTGGACCAATAGCTCAAAAATCATGAAAATGTGACCAAGCCCTCCACAATATGTAGAATTTCTGCCAAAGTAAACGAAATGGGCAAGAATGATCCCAAATCCAAGAGGGAAAAATAAAAATCATATGATGAAATAATAATGTTATAATAATTAAGATTAGGTCACATGGCATTAGAACAAAACATTTATATCTTATAATAATAATTTCAGGATGTTATGTGATGATATAGTAGGTAGTAATACATGTCATTAGGAAAAAACATCTATATGTTACACTAATAATTTCAACAAGCCATGTGATGATATAGTAGGTAATAATACATGACATTGAGATAAAACATCCCAATCCTACACAAATAATTTCAGCCAAGAAAGGGAGACTCAAGGGCTGAAACATTTGCCAATTAGAAAGGCAAACCTATCATAATTGTGTGAGACAAAAGAAAATGGAAATGAATCCATAAATCAAAGGGACCTTGTCCCTTGTCTTTAGAACATTTTATCATGATTTTCAAATACAAATATCATTTTGCTATGCATATCTTGACTAAGGGAGAGGAACACAAGAACATGAGTTGTCTTCCTCCAAAAAATAGTCAAGTGCATCCTAATTGTGATAAGGTAGTGTAAATTAGGAAGAAAATGGAAGAGGACGTATTAAATATTGAACTAAATCCTTAGGAAGGGTTTGGTTAGAAAACTGAATTTCATAGTAACTAGGGAAGCTTCTATTTTCAAAATTTTGAAAATAATCGGTTAGGAATTAAAAGAAATGGTTACCATGAAAATTGTAGATATATGTCTCACATAATTTTAGCCACTGGAATCAACCAATTTGGATTTCAAATGAGGCAAATATGGTTCGATTAGTAGTAAGTAGTGGTCAGAAAATGGTTAACCAGATAAGAGTATGTTAGATAAGCTTTTGTGTTTGAATTTTTTGGAAAAATCCATATGGAACTAAAAGAAATGGTTAACATGATATATATATATATATATATATATATATATATATATATATATATATATATATATATATATATATATATGTCTCGAAAATTTTTTAATACTGAAATCACTCAATTTAGATTCCATATGAGGGAGATATGGTCAAATTAGTAAGTAATGGTCATAAACTAACTAACCAGGGAAAAAGCTGTTAAGTATACTTTTGTATTTGAGTTTTTGGGCAAAATATGTGGGGCATTAAAGGGAATTGTTAACATAATAAATATAGATATATGTCCTATAGATCAATAGGCTCTTAAATCACTTAATTCGGAGTCCATATGAGGGAGATATGGCTGATTAATGAGCACAGGTCAAAATCAATCTAGAATCCAGGGTGGTAAATATAAGCATTTTTATTTTTGAATTAGTTGGAATACTTTGAAATGAATATGAAGAAATGATAAACATAAAAGATATAGATAAGTGTCTTAGCTTTTTATAAGCTTTGGAATCACCACAATTGAAGTTTGTATGAGGGAGATATGGTTGAATAAGTGAGGAAAGGTCAGAGAACACGGCCAGGCTGTATTCTGGGTTGCTTTAGCATGGGTAGGCCATGTTCATGACTTTTTTTGAGTACGTTTGAAGTATTTTTCAAGCATGTCCATGTCCTAGAATATGGTCAACCCGTGTTGGGAGCTGGTAAAGCTTATTTTCAACATTTTTAACCATAAATGAACCTCATTAACTATAGGGTAATAATAGAAACCAAATTAGAGAAGAATGCCCCATAAATTTGTGAGACCGTGTGTTGGAAATGATATACGTAGGAGGAAAATAACTAGAGTTCAAGCATAAAGAAATTGAAAAGATGAAAATAATATTTAAGAAAGAAGAAGAATCTTATAAATGGAAATAATAAATAACTAAGCAAAAACCACCCTTATAACATTATAATTTCATCCAAGTGAAGGAGAGGAAAAACAGAAGCAAGGTAGAGTGATGAAAGGAGAGAAAGATAAGAGAAGAGAGGAAGGAAGAAGAAGGAGAAGTTTAAAGGACTATGTACTCAAGGTAAGTTAACTTAATCTCCACTTGAATCCATCTTTTCTCTTCATCCTTGGGGTTTAAAACTCACCCTCCCTCTCTTATTCAAGCTATTGGAAAAGCTAAGAGAATGAAGGAATCTTGACATTTCCTTCAAAAGGAAACAAGAAAAAGAATTCACTAAGTAAGTTAGGGAGATCTTTTGGTAGGTTTAACAATATCTCTTTTTGAAAAAAATCTTTGAAATTTATAACATTTATATGGGATTTTGATCCTAGAACTTTGATGAAATTTACAATATTTTTTACTTTGATGATTGGTCATGAATATTGCTATATCATGTTACATGTTGATCTTGTATACAATGGATGTTTTGAATACTTTGGTTGGTGTAGAAAGTTCTGCATAGGTATGGCTATGGGTGGTAAAATCATGAAAATATGACCAAACCTCCATGAGATGTAGAACTTCAACTAAAGCAAAGGAAATTGGAAAGAATGAGCTCAAATCCAAAAGGGAAAAATAAGAACCATGTGATGAAATAGTAGTGTAATAATAATCAAGATTACATCACATAGCATTAGGACAAAACATCTATATCTTATAATAATAATTTCAGCAAGCCATGTGATGATATAATAGCTTATACAGATGAACATGACATGATAAGCTATATTGATGATAATTATAATTTATTGTTGAACCAACTGAGATTTAATTTTCACTATATTTTCATATCAAGTTCAAAAGACTAAATATGCAGATATTCTCTATGACCGACTTTTAGCCTACGTTGGGTCGAGTTGGCTAAGATCTCGGTGAAGGTGCAACCACCCGCATCTGTATTCCAAGAACTGGTCAATATGGATGAATAAGATATAGATATATGTGTGTTTGATTTTGGTACGAATGTTTTTAATTAATGATATGTATGTGAACCCAAAATTATATCAATGTTAATGGTAAACCATAAACCTTAATTATACTTGGTTAATTTAATTGAATGTTATTATGAGTTATGTAATATCCCATAATTTTTAAATAATAATTTTTTGCGATAAACAAATATATTTTTTATTTTAAATGATTATGTTTTGCTAAAAGTAAATATACTTTTAGTTAAAATAATTTTTATTTTGCTTTAAATAAATTTTTATTTTATTTTTATAAATTTATTTCTTTTATTATGCATAAAGTTATTTTATATTATGATTTGTTTTATTAAAATTTTTATTAATAAAAATCATCATTTAAGAGTTCAACTAAAATTTTACAAGAATATAAATTTTTAAAATTTTTTGGGATACTTTAGGATGAAAAATAATATTATTATGTCTATAAAAATAATACTAATAAATTTTAACTATTCAATAATTAAATAATATTTATTAAAAAGAAGAAAGAAAATGGGGGGAGATGAAGCGTGAAGAGAAATCTGCGAAATCTCGTAACAGATGATTAGTATAAATAGTATTTTTTTTCTCTTCTCGATGTTTTCTCTAGATTTGAAGTGTCTACAGGTCTCTGATCTCAAAACTAAGGGTACCACTAGATTCAGGACGGAGAGTACTACGATTTTGGCAGAACAATTTTTCAAATTAGCTGTAGAATCACCACAGATCGAAAGTAGAAAATAGTAAAAAAAGGTAAATTCTGAAACTCTTATTTAGAGACCTCAAATTGAAAATCTAACACCGTAAATGGATTCAAGAAATAGATAAACCTTAGGATATGAAATTTTTCGGCCATCTGACAACTTTTGTGCGTCGTGAACAGTAAATTTGGTCTATATAAATAGTGATTTTCGCATGGTGAATAGTAATTCCGACCGTGAATAGTACCCATCAGTTGACCAGTGTTAACCAAGTTTACAGATGCCAAATTTCGTGATTTCGGAGTCATTTCTTAGGGTTTTAGACCCTCTAAAATCGTTTTCGAGGTCTATTATATCAAATTTAGATTGAAAAAGTATATTTTGGGACTATCCAATCTGGAGCCTTACCTTGTGAGTAGATAATTTTTTCTATGACTTACCCTATGCTCTTCTTGAAGTTTAAATGAATAATTGATTATGTTTACAAGTTATTTATACTTTTATATGTCTCTGAAATGGATTAAACTATTTGAATTATTTACAATTTGGTATATAGTTCAAGAAGAGTATGGTTTTGAAAATGGATTTTTGAACTTATTGAATATGCGATTTTAAATGTATTTCTCATTATATGGTAAAGGAAATATATTGTGCATGTGACATTGATAAAAAAAACTATAAAATTTCCTTGGGAATGAGTATGTATATGTGATTACCCTGATTGGAAAGTTTTTGATAGAGAAATTGTATTGAGACTGAAAATTCTGAATTTATACTGAAACCTCTATTTTGAATAATATGGCATATGTGTAAATAATGATTTTTATTGAGGAATCTTATTGGAAACACTGTTTGCTAACAGCAAGTGATGTTAGCCCTGTGCACCTTAATACCTCAGCTAGCAGGGGTGGTGCTAACCTCGTGTGACCACACACGGGATATGATATGTGAAGGAGAGCGAGATGTCTCCTACTTAGGCGATATGCCAACTATATGATATGTGATTTGCCCTCTCTTGTTGTGTGCTTAGGAAATTGTCCATATTAGAGTCCCTTCGCGTGTCCTCTTAAATGGTCGTAGGGCAAACCTTAGCTGCGATGCTGAGTTTAGGCAAATCCTACACCACCAAAGTACAGAAAGGTTTGAACTCTGATATGATGGTTCTGATATGGGATCTTCCTAATGTTTTCTTGTGAAATATTTCTATGCATAATAATATTTAAATAATGATCATATCGTATTGCATATGGTTTTGGATATCTGAATGTAATTTGAACTGAGAATATTTGAAATGCAGGTCCTATATGGATGTAATTCTAAATTGTAATTTTCTATGTGATAAATTTTAATATATGAGTACATCCATATGTTGACCTAAGAGGTCATAGGAGGTATTATCTGCTCACTGAATGGTCAAACTCACTACACGATACTTACATTTTTTTAGATAAGAATATAGAGTTTGATCCTACAGCTATGTAACCAACTAGGTGTCATACTTTCTGGGTGGGCCTATGTTACTTCCAAGGCTCAAAGTGTTTAAATTATTTTGTACTTGTATTCTAGAGTATGCTCTGAATGCCACAAGCAGATCCCTGCTTTGTTGTACTTTGATGTTATAGATTTTGTCTGTATATTGTGTATGCGTGGGAATAACTATTTGTAAAGAAGTGTATTATACATGTTATGGAAAATATATGTTCGTAAAGTATGTGTTTTATGTGCCCTAAAATTAAGGGAGTGACAAGTTAAATAGTTAGAAGTAAAGAGGTAATGACTTCATGGGATTTTACAAATACATATATATATATATATATATATATATATATATATATATATATATATATATATATATATATATATATATGTGTGTGTGTGTGTGTGTGCGTGCGTGTGTGTGTGTGTGTGTGTGTGTATGTAAAAAAAATAAAATAGAGTTGTTACATAATTAGTATCAGAGCAGGTCGATCTTAAATGATCAGTGGGTGGATGGTTATCTTAACCGATCTTATAGTGTCTTGAGTATGTTTATGGTTATGTTGTGTAGGGGATCAGTGATTTCATATAGGTAAGAAATTACTAATGTTTGCTATCTATATGCCTAGGTGGAGTTATGACTACTATAAACATTTTTGAACTAACTATTGAGCTTGATCAACTCAATAGTAGCATAACTCTATTTTTTGCCACAATAAGATATGGCACCATCGAGGAGGAACCCTGCAAACAATGCGAAAGAAAACTTGCACACCTTGGCTACAGTAATTTGAGACTAAGTGACAGCCACTAATCAAATTCTGCAACATCTCCAGAACACTAACAACCTGAATAGAGAAAATAATGCAAACAACCGGTTGGCTAGAAATGATAATGACCTATCTAAGTTCCTAAGAACCAGAACACCTTCTTTCCAAGGTGGCTATGACCCAACGGTAGCTGAAAGGTGGATAAAGGAATTAGAGAAGATCTTCGAGGTGATGGGATGCACTAATGAATAGCAGGTTATCTTTGCTGCATATATGCTGAAGGATGAAGCTGAGGGCTAGTGGCGAGCGGCCAAAAAGCTGCTAACTCACCAGAGGAGACAGATCACTTTGCAAGCGTTTAATGATATTTTCCTGGAGAAGTACTTTCCAAGTACTGTGCGAGCCGAGAAGGAGATCAAATTTCTCCAACTTTGATAGGGTAACATGTCAGTAGACCAATACATCGCTAAGTTTGAGGAGTTGTCTAAGTTCTCCTCTTACTTGAGGTTTAACCCTGATGAAGCATGGAAGGCTGTTAGGGGGTGTTTGGTACGCGGTAAGATTTTTCATTTCTTGGAATCATATTTCCTGGAAAACATGTTTCCTAGGAATGACAATTATTGGGAATGTACAAAATGCATTGGGTTGGATTTAAATATTTGTCGGGGAATCTTTTATTACTACGTTTGGTAATAATAGAACTTTCTTAAGAATTGTAACACTTTTCCAAAATTAGGAATTAAAGCAGGACTAAACCTAAAAATCAGGAATGTAGTGATAGTCTTGGAAATAAGGGAGTTTATGCCCTTGATAAATAAATCTAGACTTCTGGATAAGAGGTTAAGAGTAGTGGAGGAAGAGAAGCTGAGGTGAAACCTGTGGAAGAGGAAGAAAAGTTTCCTCAACCTTGGAAAAAGCATGAGGGGAAGAGGATATAGAGCTGGTAAGAGTCCATTAACTGTGGGTCCCCAACCTTTCCAACAAGACCTTACCACAATCAAGTACACTAAGTGCGAATGTATGCATGGTAATCAACCATGCTACATAAGACCAGATGTCTACTTCAAATGAGGACAAAATGGTCATTTTGCAAAGAACTGCCCACAAAATGTGGGGAAGCAGCCAGAATAGAAGCCTCAGGTAAACGGAAGGGATTTCACCCTGAGCGACCAAGAGGTATCTCAATCCTCCAAAATAATTCAAGGTACGTGCTACATCTATGGATTTACTCTTATATTGTTGTTTGACTCTAGTGGTAGTCATTCATTTATATTAGAAGAATGTATTAGGGAGTTTCAGTATCCTATTTCTGAAACCCCCTATGAGTTATCTGTAATAACCCCCACAGGGGAAAAGGTCTTATATTGTTGTTTGATTCTAGTGTTAGTCATTCATTTATATCAGAAGAATGTATTAGGAAGCTTCAGTATCCTATTTCTAAAACCCCCTATGAGCTATATGTAATAACCCCCACAGGGGAAATGGTCTTAACTTCCTCTGTATGTAAAGACTGTCATGTCACTGTCCAGGAGAAAACTTTTTTATAGACCTTGTTTGTCTACCTTTAAAAGGTATTGATGTCATTCTAGAGTTAGATTGGATGTCTAGAAATCAGGTCTTGCTAAATTGTTGCACCAAAACCGTTGAATTTCTACCTGTTAGTCCACAAAAAGAGATGCAGTTATTGATGTTAAATGCCAATAAAGTCAATCAAGTGTTAAAGAGTGGAGTACTTGGTTAAATTCTCTTGTGTTTATCAAACCTAGAAGTCGATCTAAAGCTTAATGAAATTCCAATAGCTAATGAATTTTCAAAAGTATTTTTACCAGATATTCCAGACTTAACTCCCGAGAGAAAGATATAATTCTCTATTGATCTCCTACCTAGGACATGGCCTATCTCTATTACACCTTATAGAATGGCCTTGAAGGAACTACAGGAACTCAAGAAACAGTTGGAGGAATTGTTAAATAAGCAATTCATTAGATCGAGTGTATCACCTTGGGGAGGTCTTGTATTGTTTGTTAAGAAGAAAGACGGGAGCCTGAGACTATGCATAGATTACAAACAGTTGAATAAGGTGATTGTAAAAAACAAGTGCCCTCTCTCTAGGATAGATGATTTATTGGATCAACTAAAGGGAACCTCCATCTTTTCTAAAATTGACTTGAGATCGAGATACCATCAGATTAGGATCGAGGAGGAGGATGTACCAAAAATAGCCTTCAAGACTAGGTATGGCCATTATGAGTTTCTCGTAATGCCCTTTGGGTTGACAAATGCACCTGAAATTTTCATGGATTACATGAATCATATTTTTTGACCCTACCTAGATCAGTTTGTGATAGTATTTATTGATAACATCTTGATATACTCTAATAGTGGGAAAGAACATAAACAACATCTTTGAATCGTGCTATAAGTGCTAAAAGAGAAAAAGTTGTATGCTAAATTGGAGAAGTGTGAATTTTGATTGATAGAGGTGAAGTTTCTCAGACATGTCATCTCCAATAGAGGGGTAGCCGTAGACCCTAACAAGATGGAAGCAGTGATTCAGTGGGAAAGACCAAAGACAGTTACAGAAGTTAAAAGTTTCTTGGGTTTAGCAGGATACTACAAGAGGTTTATACAAAACTTTTCTCGTATAGCCTTGCCATTGACTAAATTAACTAGGAAAGGAAGTCCTTTCAAATAAACTGATCAATGTGAAGCTAGTTTCCAGGAGCTTAAGACAAGATTGACCACTCCTCCTGTTTTAATTATTCTAGACCCCACAGGACATTTTGAAGTATATAGTGATGCTTCAAAGAAAAGGCTAAGGTGTGTATTGATGCAAGACAACATAGTAGTTGCTTACGCCTCTAGGCAACTAAGACCCCATGAAAGAAATTATCCAACCCATGATCTTGAATTGGCAACGGTGGTGCTTACCTTAAAGATTTGGAGACATTATTTATACAGAGCAACATTTAAAGTAAATTGTGATCATAAGAGTCTTAAGTACCTTTTTCATCAGAAGGAGTTAAATATAAGGCAACGAAGATGGGTAGAATTTCTTAATGACAAGTTTGAGATAAAGTATCATCCAGGAAAGGCAAATGTTGTAGTTAATGCCTTGAGTCAGAAATCTCTACACATGAGTCAGATGATAGTGTAAGATGTACATGCTAGAAGAGTTTTGAAATTTAAAGTTAGTCACTACCCTTACCCTAAAGAAGCTAATCATCAATGGGATGAGTATAGAGTGTGATCTTAGAGCCAAGATTAAAGAGGCTTAAACTCACAACCAATACTTACAAGATCACTAAAAACAAGATGATTTTTCTATCTCGAAAGATGGAGTAATCATATATCAAGGGAGGGTTTGTGTCCCTCAAGAACAAGAGTTGAGGATTAAGATTCAACAGGAAGCACATCAAAGTAAGTACATAGTCCATCATTGATCCACTAAAATGTATCAGGATTTAAAGAAGATGTACTGGTGGCCAGGGATGAAAAAGCATATTGCTAAGTTTGTGACAAAATGTTTAATTTATCAGAAGGTGAAAGTGGAGCATCAAAAGCCAGCAGGATTTTTACAACCTCTTGAGATCCCTGAATGGAAATGGGATAGTATTTTGATTTACTTTGTGGTGGGTTTACCTAAGACTTCAGTTGGACATGACTCTATTTGGGTAATAGTAGATATATTAACCAAATTTGTTCACTTTTTGCCCATAAAGATTAACTATTTACTGGACAAATTAGCCTAGTTGTACATCCAGGAAATAGTTAGACTGCATGAAATTCCCTTAAATATCATTTTTGATAGAGATCTGAGGTTCATATCAAGGTTTTGGATGGCGTTGCAGGAAGCTTTTGGAACCCAGTTGCAGTTCAGTAGTGCTTACCATCCTCAAACTAATAGGCAGACAGAACGAACCATTCAAACCCTTGAAGATATGCTGAAAATCTGGGTGATAGAGCAAGGTAAAGGATGGGATAAATACCTACCTTTAGTGGAGTTTGCTTATATTAATAGCTATCATTCTAGTATTAAAATGGCCACCTACAAAGCTTCATATAGTAGGAAGTGCCGATCTCCACTCTGCTGGTTTCAGGTAGGGGAAAAGAACTTTCTAGGTCTTGATCTAGTTCAATAAACCACTGAGCAAATAAGGATGATACGAGACAAAATACTTACAGCTCAGAATCAACAAAAGCGTTACTATGATAAGAGACATAGACCTCTGGAGTTTGAGGAAGGAGACCTTGTATTTCTGAAGGTTTTCCCTACTACTGGAGTTGGTAGGTTTCTCAAGACTAGAAAGCTAAGTCTGCGATTTTTAGGACCTTACCAAATTCTGAAGAAAGTTTGGACATCAAAATATCAAGGTATCCTCCCACCTAATTTGTCCAACTTGCATAATGTTTTCCATGTATCACAGTTCCAGAAGTATCTTCTAGATTCATCAAATGTAAAACAGAATGAACCAATCCAAATAAAGGAGAACATGACATACCAGCTAGTACCAGCATCTATATTGGACACTGACGTGAAGCAATTGAGGAATAAAACCATTCACTTGGTTAAAGTGTTATGGGAAGGTTTGACTCCAAAAGAATCAACTTGGGAGCTGAAAGAAGTCATAAGGAAGAAATATCCGCAATTGTTCTTATTAGGTAATTTCTAAAATTTTGAAGACAAAATTTCTTTTAAGGGGAAAGAAATGTAACATCCATAATTTCGTTTCTTTTATTAATAAAGGTACATAAATATTTTGTCACACCCCTAATGTTAGGGCACGTGAAACACATACTTTACGATCATATATTTTCCATAACATGTATATCACATTCCTTTACAGATAAGTATTCCCATGTATACACAATATATAGATCAAGTTTATACACATCAAAGTACAGTAGAAATAAGGATCCTGCCTGTGGCATATAGAGCATACTCTAGATTACAAATACAATACAATCCAAATAACGTGAGCCTTGAAAGCAATGTAGGCTCACCGAGGAATTAAGCAGCCTAGCTGATCACTTATCTGCATGACCAAACTCTATATCCTAATCTAAAAAAAACATAAATATCGTGTAGTGAGTTTGACAACTCAATAAGCAAATAAGACCTCTTATAACCTCTTAGGTCAGCATATGGATGAACTCATGTTTTAAAATTTATCACATAGAAAATTACAGTTTGGAAGTACATCCATATAGGACTTGTATTTCAAATATCTTCATTTCAAATGATAGTCAAATCTTCAACACCAAATACAGTGTAGCTTGATTATAGAAAAATATTGTAATGCAATAAAATATTTCACATGCTTTAAGAGGATTCCATATCAGAGTTCAACTCCTTCCGTACTTTGTCAGTGTGGGATTTATCTAAACTCAGAATCTAACTAAGGTTTGCCCCACCACCGTTCAAGAGGACACGGGAAGGGACTCTAATATGAGTACTTCCCAACCACATATCAAGGGAGGGAAAATCACATATCATCAATAACACATATAGGAGGCATCCTGCTCTCCCCAAATAACACATGACTCCTGTGTGTTAGCCATCACACGAGGTTAGCACCACCCCTGCTAGCTGAGGTGTCAAGATGCGCCAAGGCTAACATCACCTATTGTTAGCAAACAATGTTTTCAATAGGATTCCTCCATAAAATAATTGCATAAAACAATGTACTTTTCAAATAAGAATACTTTCCATGTTCAATTCCTTTTTCCACAATTTCCATATGGGTTATCAATTCCAAATACCCTTGAATAATCATTCTCAAGTAGTGAAATGCATATATGCAACCTATATTCTAGGGGTTCCAAATTCATGACATGTGAACATGTACAATTTCCATAAAGCCATATTTGAAAGGAATAACCAATACGTAAAGATAATCATTCATAAATTTTCAAGAGTTGAAAATGCAGCAATAAAATCATATGCTGCACCAATATCACAATCAAAGTATAAGAAAAATATAAAATAGATCATAGAAAGTATTATCCATTCACAGGGTAAGGCTCTAGGTTGGACAGCCCTAAAATGCACTTTTCCAATCTCAAATTGACTAAATAGACCTAAAAAACGAGTCCGAGGGTCCAAAAACCTAGGAAATTACTCCAAAATCGCATAATTTGGCCTCCAGGAGCTTGGTTAACAATGGTAACTGATGGGTACTATTCACGGTCAGAAAATATTATTCATCGCCGAAAATTACTATTCATACCCGCCGGATTTATTGTTCACGACGAGCAAAAAGTTGTTAGATAGTCGAAAAATTTTATATCCTAAGGTTTATCTAACTTCTAAATCCATCTACGGTGTCAGATTTTCAATTTGAGGTCTCTAAGTAAAAGTTTCAGAGTTTACCTTTTTATAAGATTTTCTACTTCCGATCTGCGACGATTCTGCGGCTGATTTAAAAAATTATTCGGTCAAAATCCTAGTAATCTCCATCTTGAATCCAATGGTACCCTTAGTTTTGAGATCGGAAGCTAATAGGCACTCCAGATCTAGAGAAAAAAATAAAGATTACTATTCATACTATTCATCGGCTACAGAAATTGGGATTTCGCAACCCTCTTCACGCTTCTGTCTCCCCCTCCCCCTTTTTCTTTCTTTTTATTATTATTATTTAATAATTAAATATTTAAAATTCATTATTATTATTTTTATTATTATTATTATTATATACATATAAATACTATTTTTCATCCTAAAATATCCCAAATTTTTTTACAAATTTACATTCTTATAAAACTTTAGTTGAACTCTTAAATCATGACTCAAGCAATTGGGGATATCTCTTTTCTGTATAATGTTTACTTTCTAGGAAATCTCTTCACTTGTGTGATTTTTTCATATAACTTTAACTGTAGGGATTTCCTTCAACTATAAGTTCTTCACTTGTTGATCAACAATAGACATTGATTTTTACTCATAATTAAGCCAAATTCTTGTCCAACTGAATTTCTTGGAATTAGATAGCATGAGAAGAATCTGATAGGTACTTCCTTAGCATTGATGTAAGAAAGATTGTACCAACATCACTTAATCCTAATGGCAAAGCCAGGCGATATATACTATGCATACTTTGTCCAAGATTTCAAAAGAGCCTATATACTAAATCTTAACTTTTTCCTTCTTTCCTTCAAGAATATTTGATCACCAACTAATAATTTCTAGTGCTCAACATTCATGGTCCTTATAGACTTTTGGCCTGTATTGAGTTGCTTGTATTCTTTTTCTAATCAATTTCACTTTATCAATGATATATTACCATAAGTCTGACTCTATTGAGTCATCTAACAGAAATTTTGTAACATCTCTTACATTAGGCTTTAAGTCATCTAATAACACTTTATTATAGGCAAATTCTGCTAAGGTATTTCCCTCCAAACTCAAATACATATGTTTGAATCATGCTCTCCAAATTAGTATGATCAATTTAAGTTAGTCATATTATATTTATTGTATGTTATTCCAAATTAGATTTCAAAAACTTAACTTTACTTAACTCACTCACCTATTAAGAGACCTACGATGTTTCATGTAAAACGTCAAATGGTGTCATTTGTATGTTGGCCTAATAATTACTGATAGGGGCAAGTTCAACAAAGGATAAATGATTTTCTCCAAAATTTCACCAAAATTATATAAAGATACATAAAACATAACTTCTAATGTATAAACACATCATTTAAATTTCCTATCAGCTATACTATAATCTAGCTAAGATCCTAAGCTTCCTGATTAGCTCTCTTGAAATAATATATTCAATTCTTACTTGCTGACATACCAAACAACGAAAAATATTTCACTTGTATCTTCTTTTTACCATTATACTAGTACAATTTTTTCATATCTTAGTATATCCTTATTGCCTTGGGGTTATCAATATTCAAAATCTATAACTTTTCTAAAATCTATTTTCTCAACATAATTCACATCCTAGATATATCCTAGATACTAGACTCAATTTAGCATGGTATAAACCTTTAACACAAATATCTTAATCACTTACATTATTTTCGGAGATGATTATCAAAATATTCTCCATATTTCCAAATTAAGAGTTCAAAGATTCATTTAAATCCTACTTCCCATATTTTATTTCTCAAGAACTTCAACACCACTAATTCTCTTGATTACATTCGTCAAAACACCATAAAGCTATCATCCGTCTATTCCTTTCAAACTTTTTCATTACTTTAACCTACTAACCACTTAAACATTATAATAACTGAGTTTCAAAAAACTAAATTAACTTTTCTTGTAATGAGGGTAAAGAACTTTGCATTTAATGCCAAAAATTAATAAAGGAAAATGTAGTAGAACAGACGAAAAGCATAATAGAGAACGGTGCCAAAATAAAAAGTCAAAAATTTGAGCAAAGCATTGAAAGAAAATTAAAATTGGTGGTCTTAATTCTTAAAAATCTGTAAACAAAATCTAGATGCTATATTCGACAAGAATCGGTGGTCGCAAGTTTTGAATATATGTGCCAAAATCTACTTTAAAGCTATTGGCATTCGGTGGAAAAGAAACATTTCAAAACTTATAAAAGTCTATGAAAAACAAAGAATACATAGTTAACTGGTAAGATGCAGTTGATTGCTTCAAAACAGATGTAATCAATCAACTATAAAATAAACCAGTCTAAATTAAAAATTCTCAAAATAGCTAATCGACTTAATAATACCGATAGTCGTCTATCAAGAACATTGGGAAAACAAAATAAATCATTTGATTGTCTCTCTTCAACAATTAACTTGTTTGCATTTTTACTTCTTTTTTTACAATTTCATCTATCACCTACAACATCTTTACAAGAATCAAGACATCAATTCTTCATCAATGACAACAAGAAAAAGAAAATTTTTGGTGTACCTTAATCTTATTCTCTTTATATGCTTAATATGGGTCACAGTCACAACTACTGTACATATGCATGTGTGTCGTCATTTTTGAAAATTTTCACCTTCAATTTAGCTGATATCCACCAATCACTCACATAGTTGTTCTAATAATGCTCGGTTTATTCGCATAGCTATTATAAGTGTGCCATTTTTTGAGTTCTATAAATGCACACGTTAGTATCTTTACCTTTATACTTAAAGTTAGGGAGAGTACAATTATGGAGGGAACTGCATTTCGTCAGTTTCAAAATATTTGTGTCTTTTGTGGTTCCACTCCTACAAAAGATGGAGAGTATGTGAAAGTAGCACAAAATTTGGGTATGGTACTGGCCAGGAGAAAAATTCATTTAGTCTATGGTGGAAGTAACTGTGGATTAATGGGATGCGTGTCTACAACTACACATGTAGAAGGATGTCAAGTTCTAGGTATTATTCCTACAGCTCTAGCTGCATCTAACATCATAGGAAAGACAATTGGGGAAGAATTTAGGATAGCTTCCATGCATGAGCAAATGCTAGAATGATGAGCAATGATGATGCCTTCATTGCCTTACCAGGTGGTTTTGGTACTTTAGAAGAGATTTTCCAAATAGTCTCTTGGGCACAACTAAATATGCATCACAAACCGATAGGTATGTTAAATGTTAATAACTTCTTTGATGGTTTATTGTCTTTTCTTGATTAAACTGTGGAACAAAAGTTTATCTCACACTCAGCACGAGGAATTCTCACCTCGGCTTCAAATGTTGGGGAGTTGATTAATGCTTTACAAGCATTTGTTCTTGTACTTGATCCAACTATGGCTCAAATAGATTGGAAGACAGACAACTACGAAAAGTGAAAATTAGACTTGGATCTTCATCTGTAACTATAATAAGACATGTACATTGTTGTACTGCTTCTACTTTCTCAGGGTCAACTTGGATACCATCTTGCTAGTCACATACCCTAAGAAAGTAACACTACTAAGTCAGAATTCGTATTTTGAGAACTTAGCATATAGCTGATACTCCCTTAGTGTTTGTAAAACTGTCTTCAAATGTTACTTATGATCCTCTGAACTCTCGAAACATATTAGTATATCGTCAATAAATGCAAAAATAAATTGATCCAGGAATGGTTTAATTACTATTCATCAAGTCCATAAATGCAGTTAAGGCATTTGTCAAACCCAATGACATCACTAAGAACTCATAGTGCTCATACCGAGTCCTAAAAGCAATTTTTTTTTGGAATATCTTCTTCCCTTATTCTCGATTGATGATATCCAAATCTCAAATCAAATTTTGAAAAATATTGAGCACACTATAGTTGGTCAAATAAATCTTCTATACGGGGTAATGGGTATTTATTACTCACTGTCACTTTATTCAATTATTTGTAATCTATGCATAGTCATAGTGATCTATTTTTTTTTTACAAATAGAATAATAACTCCCCAAGGAAAAGTATTAGGGCATATAAATTCCTTGTCTAACCAATCTTATAACTAATTCTTCAATTCTTTGAGTTCAATGGGTGCCATTCTATATGAGAATATAGACACTGGTTAGGTTCCAGGAAGTAAATCAATATTAAAATCTATTTCTCATTTTGAGAATAATCTTAGCAATTTCTCAGGAAACACATCAGGGAATTCTCTAACCACTAGAACTTGATCTATATTAGTGTATTTCATATCTATATCTTTGACCACTGTCAAATATCATTGGCACTATTTTGTAATAACTTATAGGCTACTAAAGCAGAGATTAGATTACTGGATATCTCACTACGATCTCTTTGTATCAAGAAAGAAGATTCTCCAGGAATATTAAATTTAATTATCTTAGGATGACATTCTAAAACGGCCTAACAACCAATCCATTTCTGATATCACATCAAAATCTACCATATCTAGACAACTGGGTAAAACATGTAACATCCCTAATTTCGTTTCATGTATTAATAAAAGTACAAAAGTATTCAAAGTAACATCCATAATTTCATTTCTTTTATTGATAAAGGTACATAAATATTTAATTAAGGAAATAAAATTTATTAGACAATTTTTAGATATCTAAGGAAATATAATCCTTAAAAATTCTTCACCTTACGTGTTTGTATAGAAATGTTCTAATATTAATAGAATAGGTAAAGAAAGAAAACTTAAGAGAAAATATTAGAAATAAACATGCTAAAGAAAGGTGAAATTATTAGGTAAGGAAGATAAATTTTTGTGAAGTAAGTAAAGGTCTTAAAATTTCAAGAAGATCGGATTAGGGTAATTTTTCTTAATTTAAGAGCAAAAGTTACTAAGTTTAGTATCTTCACCCATAAATTGAGCTTTCACCTATGGACACTTCATATAGAGTTTTTCTACTTCACATAAATTTTTAGCAAGCCAATAGGATAGCCCAATGAAGAAATAAAACATAAACTTGGACTAGGATATAGAAATTGGACCGATAGACCAAAAATCATGAAAATGTGACCAAGCCCATTATGAAAGGTAGAATTTTAACCAAAGTAAAGAAAATGGGCAAGAATAAGCCCAAACCCAAGAGGAAAAATAAAAATAAAAATTAAATTAAAGTGATGAAATAATGGTGTAATCAAGATTAGGTGATATGGCATTAAGACAAAAATTTAGCAAGTGGTATGATAATACAAGGCTTTAGGACAAAACATCTATATCCTACACTCATAATTTCAACAAGTGGCATGATAATACATAGCATTAGGACAAAACATTTCTATCCCACACAAATAATTTCAACCAAATAATGGAGATTGAAGGGCTAGAAATTTGCCACTTAAAAAGGCAAACCTATCATAATTGATTAAGACAAAAGAAAAAGTAAATGAATCCCTAAATCAAAGGGACGTTGTCCCATATCTTAAGAAATTATTATCATAATTTTCAAAATACAAATCTCCTTTTCCTATGCATATCTTGACTAAGGAAGAGGAAGACAAGAACATAAGTTGTTTGTTTTCCAAAAATTCAACCAAGTGTAACCTAATTATGATAAGGTAGACCCATGATCATGAAAGGTGAATTATTTGGTGGTCTATATAAGAAAACCCACCCTTACAACATTAGAATTTCATCCAAGTGAGGGAGAGGAAAAATAGAAGCAAGGTAGAGTGAGGAAAGGAAAGGAAGAAAAGAAGAAAAAGGAAGGAGAAGTCTAGGGGACTAAGTGCTTTAGGTAAGTTTAACAATATTTCTTTTTGAAGAAAAGTTTTGAAACTTGTAATATTTATATGGGATTTTGATCTTAGAACTTTTATGATTGGTCATGGATGTTGCTATATCATGTTACATATTATATATGTTTGAATACTTAGATTGGTGTAGATAGTTCTGCATGGGTATGGCTATGGGTGGCAGAATTTTAAACTTCTGTGTTTTAATTTCTGAGAACATTCTATAGGGAATATAAACAAATGGTTAACATAACAAATGTAGATTTATGTCTCACGGATTTTTATCCATTGGAATCATTCAATTTAGAGTTCATATGAGGTAGATATGGTCGATTAGTAAACAAAGGTCAGAAAATGGTTAATTAGGGAAGAATATGTTAGGATAGCTTCGGTGTTTTAATTTCTGGAAACATTCTATAAGGAATGAAAATAAATGGTTAAAATATGAATTATCGATATATGTGTCACGGAGTTTTAGCCACTGGAATCACTTAATTTTGGAATTTTTATGAGGGAGATATGGATAGATTAGTAGGTAGAGGTCAGAACCTATCCGAGAAGAAATAACCTATACATTGAGGGAGTAATATCACCTTGATTTTTTAATATTTCGCTACAATGTTCAACATAATAGTTTTAGATAATAGTTTTATATTGAAATTGACACTGAGATCACCTACATCAGAGTTAAATTGAGTGAGCTATGCTCTGATTAGTAAGAGAATGTTAGATAGGATGAAAACCTGCATCAAGAAAATAAAGAAATAAAATTAATATTTAAAAAAGAAGATGAATCTTATAAATGAAAATAATAAATGACTAGTATAGCCATAGCCATTGCCATTGTATAACCTTCTTACCATCTTAAGTGTGAAATTTTGACATGAAAATATTTTATAAAGTCATATTTGAAATGGTTATGTTCATGGCATGATTACTAATGATTTTTGGTAATAATTATATTTTGATGAACATACTTGTTATTGAAAGCATATTTTTGGCTATCATTGTGAAAAGAAAAAAAATGAGCACGGTCATATGGCAATCCGTGTGGTGCACTAGTAGGGGATGCCCTACCAACGGTTATGATCATGTTAATGAGAAAAGAAAGAGAAAGTGGACCATATCGGACGGAGCAAGAAAAGCCCGTACCGGAGAGTAGAAAATACTCACCCTGACCGGGGTAGCTTGATATGAGAATAAATTGATAGTCATCATATGATATTCTGAAAATAATTAATCCTGTCATACATGTCATTACTGTATGATTCTCGTGTGCATAGATATAGTGCATTCATGTGCCAAAGTTATTTACTATAGTTTATACAGCTGAATATGACGTGATGAGCTAATTCTCACTATATTTCCGTGTCATGTTCAGAAAATTAGTTATGCAGATTTTTCTATACCTCTGGCTTTTAGTGCACGTTGGATCGAGTTATTCTATGATGGGCGGATCCTAAATAAAATGTTTGTGGGCGAGTTGGCATAAATCCTGGTGAAGGTGCAACCAACCACACCCGAATCTCCGAAATTGATCAACCAGAATAAATAAGATGTAGATATTTATGTGTTTGAAATGTTGTACATACGTTTTAATTAATGATGTGTATGTGAACTTTATATTGTATAATAATAATAAAAAAGAAAAAAATTGTTACAAAACAAATATCATATTCAGAAACGATCATAATTGGCATTTCTCTCAGTTCTTTAAATTCTCTGGTACGCCTATCCCTTTCACTTTCAGGCAGTAATTAACCTATAGATACTTCATAAGATGCCACAATACTCAATCAATCTTATACTAGGAAATTTAACAAACTTGGAATAGAAAGGAAATTGAAAACCTATAGAATCTCTCAATAGCACCAAAAGTATAAATATGTCCGACTCATACCCATACTAAAGGTCCTACTAAAGAATCCTTTGCTCTAACAGCCACAGGGAAACCTAATGCACTGAAACCAACTTGTCATGTCCCTAATTTTAGGACATGCGAAACATATACTTTACGATCATATATTTTTCATAACATATATATTACACTCCTTTACTAATAGGTATTCCTATGTATACACAATATACAGATCAAGTCTATAAACATCAAAGTACAGTAGAAACAAGGATCCTACCTGTTTTGTTCAGAGCATACTCTAGAATACAAGTACAAAACAATCCAAATAACGTGAGCCTTAGAAGAAACGTAGGCTCACTCAGGGCAGCCTAGCTGATCGCCTATTGTAACAACTTTATTTATTTATTTATTATACATAGAGTTTACATACACATTATTAATCAAAACATACGTACAACATATCAAACACATAAATATCCACATCTTATTTATTCTGGTTGATTATTAATAAAAGAAATAAAATTAGGGATGCTACTTTGAATACTTTTGTACTTTTATTAATACATAAAACGAAATTAGGGATGTTACACCTATTTGCAAGACCAAACTCTATATCCTTATCTGAAAAAAATAAATATAAATATCGTGTAGTGAGTCTCACAAATTAGTAAGAAGATAAGACCTCCTATAACCTCTTAGGTCAGCATATGGATGAACTTATGTTTTAAAATTTATCACATAGAAAATTATAGTTCGGAAGTACATCCATATCAGACCCATATTTCAAATATCTTCATTTCAAATGATAGTCAAATATTCAACACCAAATACAGTGCAGCTTGATTATAGAACAATATTGTAATGCAATAAAATATTTCACATGCTTTAGGAGGATTCCATATCAGAACCACCATATCAGAGTTCAACCCCTTCCGTACTTTATCGGTGTAGGATTTACCTAAACTCAACATCCAACTAAGGTTTGGCCCACCACCATTCAAGAGGATACGCGAAGGGACTCTAATATAAGTACTTCCCAAGCACACATCAAGGGAGGGAAAATCATATATCATCAATAACACATATAGGAGGCATCTCGCTCTCCCCAAATAACACATGACTCCCGTGTGTTGGCCATCACACGAGGCTACCACCACCCCTGCTAGCTGAGGTGTCAAGGTGCATCAGGGCTAACATCACCTACTGTTAGCAATCAATGTTTCTAATATGATTGCTCCACATAATAATTGCATAAAACAATGTACTTTTCAAATAAGAATACTTTCCATGTTCAATTCTTTTTTCCATAATTTCCATAAAAATTTCCATATGGGTTATCAATTCCAATTACCCCTGAATCATCATTCTTAAGTTGTGAAATGCATATATGCAACATATATTCCAGGGGTTCCAAATTCATGACATGTGAACATGTACAATTTCCATAAAGCCATATTTGAGAGGAATAATATCCAATAAGTAAAGATAATTATTCATAAATTTTGAAGAGCTAAAAATGCAACAAGAAAATCATATGCAGCACCAATATCACAATCAAAGTATAAGAAAAATATAAAATAGATCATAGAAAGTATTATCCATTCACAAGGTAAGGCTCCAAGTTGGACAGCCCTAAAATGTACTTTTTCAATCTCAATTTAACCAAATAGACCTCAAAAATGAGTCTAGAAGATCCAAAAACCTAGGAAATTGCTCCAAAATTGCGCAATTTGGCCTCCAGGAGCTTGGTCAATATTGGTCAACTGATAGACTATTCACGATCAGAAATACTATTCACCGCCAAAGATCACTATTCAAACTCGCGCGAATTTACTGTTCATGGTGCATAAAAAGTTGTCAGCTGGCCGAAAAATTTCATATCCTAAGGTTTATCTAGCACCTGAATCCATCTACGATGTCAGATTTTCAGTTTTAAGTCTCTAAGTAGAAGTTTCAGAACTTACATTTTTCTAAGATTTTCTACTTTCAATCTGCGGTGATTCTGCAATTGATTTGAAAAATTGTTTGGTCAAAATTGTAGTATTTTCCATCTTGAATCCAGTAGCACCTTTAGTTTTGAGATTGAAAGTCAATAGGCACTCCAGATTTAAAGAGAGAAATAAATGTTACTATTCATACTATTCATCGATTATGGAAATCAGGATTTTGCATTCCTCTTCACGCTTCTGTCTCCCCCTCCCCCTTTTTTTTCTTTTTATTATTATTATTTAATAATTAAATATTTAAAATTTATTATTTTTATTTTTATTATATACATATAAATACTATTTTTTATCCTAAAATATCTCAAAAATTTCTAAAAATTTACATTCTTATAAAACTTTAGTTGAACTCTTAAATCATGAATTTTCTTGATAAATTTTTTAATAAAAAAATCACAAATAAATATCTTTATACATAATAAAAGAAAGAATATTTCTAAAAATAAAACAAAAATTTATTAGAGGCAAATATAATTATTTTAAGCAAAATAAAAAATTATTTTAATTAAAAATATTTTTTTTAGCAAAACATAATCATTTAAAATAAAAATATATATTTTTATCGTAAAACATTATTATTTAAAAATTATGGGATATTACATATTTAATTTTGGAAATAAAACTTATTAAACAATTTTTCGATCTAAGAAAAAATATAAGACTTAGAAATTCTTCACCTTATGTGTATGCATAGAAAATATTTCTAACATTAAGGGAATAGGTAAAGAGAAAATCTAACAGGAAAAAAAATTAGAAATAACATCCTAAAGAGAGGCGAAATTCTTGGGTAAGGAAGATAAATTTTTGAAAGTAAGTAAAGGTCTTAAAATTTCAAGAAGATTGGATTAGGGTATTTTTTTTCCTAATTCAAGAGCTAGAGTTCTCAAGTTTAACATCTCTACCCAAACATTGGGCCTTCACCTATGGACACTTCATAGAGTTTGTTTTTCCTCTTCACATGAGTTTCTAGCAAGCCAATTGGATAGCCTAAGTAAGAGATATAACATAGACTTGGACTAGGATATAGAAGTTGGACCGATAGCCCAAAAATCATGAAAATGTGACCAAGCCTCCATGAGATATAGAACATCAACCAAAGCAAAGGAGATGGGCAAGAATGAGCCGAAATCCAAGAGGGAAAAATAAGAACCATGACATGAAATTGTAGTGTAATAATAATCAAGATTAGGTCACATGTCATTAGGACAAAACATCTATATCTTACACTAATAATTTCAGCAAGCCATGTGATGATATAGTAGGATGTGACGATAGAGTAGGTAATAATACATGACATTGGGACAAAATATTCCGATCTTACACAAATAATTTCAACCAAGCAAGGAAGACTCAAGGGCTGAAAATTTACCACTTAGAAAGGTAAAACTATCTTACTTGAGTGAGACAAAAGAAAAAAGAAATGAATCCCTAAATCAAGGGGACCTTGTCCCTTGTCTTAAGAACATTTTATCATGATTTTCAAATATAAATCTCCTTTTGCTATGCATATCTTAACTAAGGGAGAGGAAGACAAGAACATGAGTTTTCTTCCTCCAAAAAGCAACCAAGTGCATCCTAATTATGATAAGGTAGACCCATGATTATGAAAGGTGAACCACTTGATTGTTTATTTAAGCAAAACCCAACCTTATAATGTTATAATTTTGTCCAAGTGAGGGAAAGGAAAAAAAAAAGGTAGAATGAGGAAAGGAGAGAAAGAGAGGAAAATAAAGGAAGCAAGAAAAAGGAGAAGTCTAAAGGACTAAGTACTCAAGGTAAGTTAGCTTAATCTCCACTTGAATCTATCTTTTCTCTTTATCCTTGGGGTTCAGAACTCACCCTCCCTCTCTTATTCAAGATGTTGAAAAAGCTAAGGGAATGGAGGAATCTTGCCACTTCCTTCAAGAGGAAACAAGAAAAAGAATTCACTAACTGAGCTAGGGAGATCCTTAGGTAGGTTTAACAATATCTCTTTTTGAAGAAAAGCGATGAATTTTATAACATTTATATGGGATTTTGTTCCTAGAACTTTGATGAAATATACAATATTTGCTACTTTGATTATTAGTCATAGCTGTTGCTATATCATGTTAAATGTTGATCTTGCATGTGATGTATGTTTGAATACTTAGGTTGGTGTGGAAGGTTCTGCATAGGTATGGTTATGGTTGGCAAAATTTTAGAGTTTTGTGCTACTGTTATGTATATTTAAATGTGGTGAAAATTGATGGGATATGGTTAGATTGATAAAATGAATATGGCCTTAAACACCTAGAAGAAGACCATGGGAAATTGCTATTGGGAATACCCTTAATAATAAATAATTTGATTTTCTATTTTCTTGAGAAGAGAATGATGGAATAAGTTAAATTAAGTGTAAGGAATCTAACTAAAATTTTGAAATGAGTAATCTTATGGTTAGATATAAATTAGGAATAGAATGGAAAAGAATGTAATAAAATGATGAACTAGAACCTTAGGAAGGGTTTGGTTTGAAAACTGGATTTCAGAGTAACTAGAGAAGCTTATGTTTTTGGAATTCTGAGAAGAATCGGTTAGGAATTAAAAGAAACAATTAATATTATAAATGTAGATATATGTCTCACAAATTTTTTTTGGCACTGAAACCACTCAATTTGGATTCCCTATGAGGGAGATATGATCAGATTAATAAGTAGTGGTCAGAAACTAGCTAACCATGGACGAATCTGTTAAGTATGCTTCTGTGTTTAAATTTCTAGGCACATGTGTAGGGTTTTAATAGAAATTGATAATATAATAATAAAGATATATGTCTCACGGATAGGCTCTGAAATCACTTAATTTGGAGTCCATATGAGGGAGATATAATTGATTAATGAGCAGAGGTCAGAATCAGTCTAGAATCCAAGGTTGTAAATATAATCGTTTTTATTTTCAAATTTATGGGAATTTTTTGTTAGGAATCTGAAGAAATGTTAAACGTGAAAGATGTAGATAATTTGTCTTAGGTTTTTATGGGCTTTGAAATCACCTTAATTGGAGTTTGTATGAGGGAGATATGGTTGAATAGGTGAAGACATGTCACAGAACATAGCCAGGCCATGTTCTATGTTGCTTCAGCACGTGTAGGCCATGTTCATGGCTGTTTTTGAGTACGTTTGAAGTATTTTTCAAACATAGCCATGATGGGAGCTGATAAAGTTTATTTTCAATATTTTTATACCCTAAATGAATCTCATTAACTATAGGGTAATAATATAAACCAAATTGTAGAAGAATGCCCTATAAAATTTGTGAGAACATGTGTTGGAAATGATATAAGTAGAACAAAAGTAACTAGAGGCCAAGCATAAAGAAAATGAAAAGATAAAAATAAAATTTAAGAAAGAAGAAGAATCTTATAAATAAAAATAATAAATGACTAGTGTAGGCTCTAGCCATTGCCATTAACTAAACTCCTTACCATTTTATGTGTGAAATTTTGACATGAAAATATTTTATAAATTGACATTCAAAAATGGTTATCATCATGGATGAATAAGATGTAGACATATATGTGTTTGATTTTTGTACGGATATTTTTCATTAATGATGTGTATGTGAACCCAGAACTAAATTAGTGTTAATGGTATACCATAAACCTTAATTATGTTTGGTTAATTTAATTGAATGTTATTATGAGTTAAATAGTTAGAAGTAAAGAGGTAATGACTTCATGGGATTTTACAAATATATATATATATATATCTGTGTGTGTGTGTGTGTGTAAAAAATGGAGATGTTACACTGGTTGCACTCAATGATTTTTTTGAAGGGCCACTAACAAGTAAGGTTGCTTATATGGAATTATCAATTTCTAATACTACTCTTTTACCTTCTTTTGTGCAAGATCCTACTCCTGAATTGAAGCCACTTCCTGAACACCTAGGGGAAGGAGAAACACTTCTTGTTATTATCTCCAGCAAGCTTGAAGCTGATCAGGAGGAGAAATTAATTCAAGTTCTTAAATAGCACAAAACTACAATAGGATGAACCATAGCAGATCTTAAGGGGATAAGCCCTTCCACATATATGCACAGAATATTAATGGAGAAAGGAGTTAAACCATCTAGACAGCCCTAAAGAAGGCTAAATCCGCCCATGATAGAGGTAGTGAAGAAGGAAATTCTTAAACTGTTGAAGGTTGGGGTAATATACCCAATTTTAGACAGTCATTGGGTGAGCTCAGTGCAAGTGGTTCCCAAGAAAATAGTAATAACTGTGGTAAAAAATCAGAATGAGGAATTGGTACCTACTCTAATTCAAAATGGTTGGAAGGTTTGTATAGATTATAGAAAATTAAATTCTGTCACCTGAAAATACCATTTTTCTTTACCTTTTATTGATCAACTACTTGAAAGGTTAGTTAGTAAACCTTACTATTGTTTTCTTGATGGATATTCAGGCTATTTTCAAATTACAATTGCTCCTAAAGAGCAGGAAAAGACAACCTTCACTTGTCCATTTGAGACATTCGCATATAGGTCTATGTCGTTTAAGCTTTGTAATGCCCCTGCTACTTTTCAAAGGTGTATGGTTAGCATATTCTCATATTACCTTGAAAAATTTATTGAGGTATTTAGGGATGATTTCTCCGTTTATGGGGATACATTCGATGATTGTTTGTATAAACTTTCATTAATTTTGAAAATATGTCAAGAAACTAACCTTGTTTTAAATTTTTTTTAAATGTCATTTTATGATTGAACAAGGTATAGTTTTAGGCCATATTGTCTCCAAAAGGGGAATAGATGTAGATAAAACAAAATTTGATATTATACAAACTCTAACTTATCCCACTTTTGTGTGGGAAGTTCATTCTTTTCTTGGCCATGTAGGTTTTTATAGAAGATTCATAAAGGATTTCTCCAAGAAAGCAACACCAATGTGCAAATCGCTTCAAAAGGATGTCTATTTTGAATTTGATGAATACAAGGAAGCTTTTGACAAATTGAAAGAGTCTTTGGTTTCAGCTCCAATCATCTAAGCACTAGACTTGAACCTCCCTTTTGAAATTATGTGTGAGGCTAGTGATCATGCAGTTGGAGCAGTACTTGGCCAAAAAGTCAGTGAGGCATCTCATGTGATATATTATGCCTCTAGAATATTGAATAATGCCTAGAAGAATTATACCACCATTGAAAAAAACTCTTAACTGTTGTCTTTGCATTAGAAAAATTTAGATCATATTTAATATGTACTAAAATTATTGTTTTTACCGATTATGTAGCTTTGAGATACTTGGTAATGAAAAAGGAGACAAGACCTAGGATAATCAAATGGGTGCTACTACTTACAAAATTTGATTTAGAAATTAAAGACAAGAAAGGGTCTGAAAATAATGTAGCAAATCACCTAAGCTGCCTGACATATGTGGAAGAGAAACTGAAAATTGAAGAATCATTTACAGATGAAAATTTATTTTCAATTTCTGTTCATATGCCATGGTATACAAATATTGTAAATTAGTTGGCTACTAATCAATTACCTTTGTTTTTATCAGGGCAGCTAGAAATAGAATCAAGAGTGATGCCAAATATTACATATGGGATGATCCTTACCTGTGGAAGCAATGCTCATATCAAATTATAAGAACATGTATTCCTAACTCTGAAGTTCTATCAATTTTTAACATTCTGCCATTCTTATGCATGTGGAGGATACTTTGGGGCAAAAAGGACAGCAAAGAAAGTGTTAGATTGCAGTTTTTACTGGCCTACGCTATTCAAAGATTCATATCATTTTTGTAAGTCATGTACAAACTATTAGAAAACAGGTAATATATCTAGGAAAAATGAGATGCCACAAACATCAGTATTATTTTGTGAAATTTTTTATGTTTGGGGTATTGATTTCGTGGGACTTCTTCCTTTATCATCTAGATATAGTTATATTTTGTTGGCTGTGGATTATGTCTCAAAATGGGTGAAAGTTAAACCCACTAGAGCTGATGATTCTAAAGTGGTTGCATATTTCATTAAATCCCATATTTTCTCTAGATTTAGGATCCCAAGAGCATTGATAAGTGATAGGGGGACACATTTTTGCAATAGAACTATTGCAGCCTTATTAAAAAAATTATAATGTCACTCATAAATTGTCAACTGCATACCACCTCCAGACTAATGGGCAAGCTAAGGTATCTAACAAAGAAATCAAAAATATCTTTAGTAAGATAACAAATCCCAACTACAGGACTTGGAGTCTCAGATTAGATTATGCTTTATAGGCATACAGATTAGCCTATAAGACCACAATTGGTATGTCTCCATACAGGTAAGTATTTGGCAAAACTTGTCACCTTCCAGTTGAATTAAAACATAAAGCATATTGGGGCTATAAAGAAATTTAACATGAATCTGGAAGAAAGTGGAGAATACAGGAAATTGAAGCTTCAAGAATTTGAGGAAATTAGAAACAAGGCCTATAAAAATGCAAATATTTATAAGGTAAAAACTAAACTTTTACACAATCGTATGATTTCACGCAAGAAGTTTACTAAAGGACAGAAAGTCCTCCTCTATAATTCCAAGCTCCGATGTTTCTAGGTAAGTTTCTTTGTAGATGGAAGGGACCATTTATTGTTACTAATCTTTTCCTTCATGGTGCAGTTGAAATAAAAAGCATGGATAATCATAATAGCTTCAAAGTCAACTAGCATAGGCTTAAACCATGTTATGAAGGATTTCAGTAAGAGGAACTACAATGGATAACTCTTCAAGATCCTCCTTGATTTTATGAGTTTATGTTGAACCAACAACGTAAAACAAAGATGTTGGTTAAGAGGCTTAAACCATAATGCCGCAACGCTTAATTCCCAGATAAGGCGAGTGCCGTAGCGCTCTCTATAAGAAGCTCGTGCACCTCTCGTGCCATTCCTCCATCCCACACCATTTTTCATTTATTCTCACCCCCATCACCATTCCTTGCATCCTATCACTTCTAATAGGCTCTAATTACGTTTCTTTACTTGGATTAAGTTATTTTGCAATATTAATCATATCTTTCAAGCAATTAGGTGAGAATCTTTGAGGTTTTTAAGGGTTTCCAAGGCATCTCCACCCTCCATATTCTTGGCAGCAATTCCATATCAATTAGGTTTGAAATTGTTCCCATTATCTACTGTTAGTGATATCATCACTACTTTGCTCATAGAGTGCATCAAATTGGGACTCCAACTTGGGAATTCATCACTCATTTTTCCAAAACTCAAGAGTGCACACCAAATGCTCGACAAAAATCCCCAGTGAGCTTTCCAAGATTAAATGGCTCCTAAAACTTCAAAGTTTGCCTTCTCCAAAAGGAAAAATAAAGCATATGACCCTTTAACATTTAATAGCACAACATTTGTAAGTGAAGAAATCTATTAGCACCATGTCAAGGTGGTGATTTATAAACCCATCATTCTTGAGAGAGGTTTCATTGTCACCACTGGGCTCCCTCATAGAGACAATATCCTCTATAGACATTGGGAGATTTTCTGTAAGAATCCAGAACCAGGGGTCATACCCGTGGTACAAGAGTTTTACTTCAATGCTATAGTCTATGAACGTCATAAAGCACGAGTTAGAGGAAAGATGGTGCAGTTCAATCCACATGCCATAATGAATTCTACCCTCTGCCTGACATTGAAGATGATGAATACTCTGCGCTTCTTCGATCAAACATTGATTTTGAAGACATTATTTGCACTCTTTGCTACGAGGTGCTTCTTGGAAATTGGATAACAATGGCCAACCAGTATATTTTGACAAGGCAAATATAAATAAAATGGCTCAAGCCTATCATTATTTCATGACCACAAGATTCATGCCCAGCTTGAACATGAGTTAAGTCAATAGGGACAGGGCCATTCTGATTTATACTATACTAAAGGGTTTTTCTATTGACATAAGGAAACTCATCCACCGACAAATGCTAGGTTGTATTAGTTCTCGAGGCGGCTACTTTTTTGCCCTTAGTTTAATCATTGGTCTATATGGGAATGCTGGGGTAAGATAGGACTCCACTAAGGCTCTCATCCAACCAATGAGACCTATATCCTACAAGGACATACAAAAATATAAAGGACACAAGGAAGCTGTAGAGGAGGAGTTAAGCATTCAGCCATTGGATACAGAGGAACCTGGAAGTAGTTTAGCTCCACGACTAGCCCAGCACACCATTGACGATTTATGGGAGCGAATGGAGATCCTCACCCATCAAATGAATGATCTAGCCCTCTACCAATACTCCATAGCACAGCACAACAATGCATGCTTCAGCCAGCTAGCCCATGCTCTAAACCTTCCTATAACATTCTCGGCGCCTCCTGAACGCCCTTTATGCCTGCACCCGAGCAAGATGAGATGGATGGCAATAATTAATCAAGGAAGTTCCATCGGACCCCTCCTCTTTTTATTACTTGTCTCTCTTATTTTATTCTTTTCTATTTTACATTAGGGACAATGTAAATTCTTAAGTGTGGGGGGTTACTTTATGATTCAGCTGGATAACTATATAATAAATCATATATTTGTGCACTATTTAATTTACTGTGTGCTACAGTAAACTTCTATTATCTATGTGTAATAACTCCATTTAAGTAACAATTTTTTTTAAATACCATGAAGTTATTACCTCGTTACAACTTAACTCAAAATAACATTTATTTAATTTATACAATACAGAGTTTACATACATATCATTAATCAATAACATCCGTACAAAAGTCTAACACAGATATAATTACATCTTATTCATCACTGTTGACCAGTTTCGGAGATACGGGTGCGGGTGGTTGCACCTTCACCGGGATCTTAGTCAACTCGACCATAGACACCATATATATTACTGGGATCAGCTCAAAATATAGTAACTCAATTCAACATACGCTAAAAGCCAGTGCGATAGAGAAAATCTGCATAATTATTCTTCTAAAAATGAAATGGAAATATAGTGAGAATTAAATCTCAGAAAGTTCAACAATAATTCATTATCAATAAAACTCATCACGTCATGTTCATCTGTATAAACTACAGCAAATATCGTTGATCAATTGAATGCACTATATCTATGCACAAGAGAATCGTATAGTAATGAAATGTATGACAGGATTAATTATTTTTAGAATATCATATGATGACTATCAATTTATTCTCATATCAAGCAACCCCGGTCAGGGTGAGTATTTTCTACTCTCCAGTACGAGCTTTTCTCGCTCCGTCCGACATGGCCCGCTTTCTTTTTCTTTTCTCATTAACATGATCATAACCGTTGGTAGGGCGTCCCCTACTGGTGCACCACACGAATTGCCATATGACCGTGCTCATTTCTTTTCTTTTCACAACAATAACCAAAAATATGATTTCAATAACAAGTATGTTCATCAAAATATAATTATTACCAAAAATCATTGGTAATCATGCCATGAACATAACCATTTCAAATATCACTTTATTAAATATTTTCATGTCAAAATTTCACACTTAAGATGGTAAGAAGTTCATACAATGGCAATGGCCATGGCATATACTAGTCATTTATTATTTTCATCTATAAGATTCTTCTTCTTTTTTAAATTTTAATTTTATTTCTTTATTTTCTTGATGCAGGCTTTCATCCTATTTGACCTTCTCATACTAATCAGAACATAACTCCTTCAATTTAACTCCGATGTAGGTGATCTTGGTGTCAATTTAAAGATAAAACAATTAACTAAAACTATTATGTTGAACAGTTTAGCAAACTATTAAGAAATCAAGGTGATATTATTTCTGAAAAGTACAAGTTATTTTTTCTCGGGTAGGTTCTGACCTCTACCTACTAATCTGTCCATATCTCCCTCATTAGAATTCTAAATTAAGTGATTCCAGTGGTTAAAAATCCGTGACACATATAGAAATAACTTTTATGTTAATCATTTATTTTAATTCCCTACACAATGTTCTCGGAAATTAAAACACAGAAGCTATCCTAAAATATTCTTCCCTGATTAACTAAATTTCTGACCACTACATACTAATCAGACCATATCTGCCTCATACGGACTCCAAATTGAATGATTCCAGTGACTAAAAATCCGTGACACATATATCTATAATTCTTATGTTAACTATTTATTTTAATTTCTTACAGAATGTTCCTAGAAATTAAAATACAAAAGCTTAAAAGTTTGCCACCCATAGCCATACCTATGCAGAACTATCTACACCAGCCTAAGTATTCAAACATACATAATATGTAACATTATATAGCAACATCCATGACCAATTATCAAAGTTCTAAGATCAAAATCTCATATAAATATTACAAGTTTCAAATCTTTTCTTCAAAAAGAAATATTGTTAAACTTTCCTTGAGCACTTAGTCCTCTAGACTTCTCCTTCCTCTTTCTTCCTTTCTTCCTCTCCTTTCCTCACTCTACCTTGCTTGTATTTTTCCTCTCCCAAACTTGGACGAAAATTATAATGTTGTAGGAGTGGGTTTTGATTAAATAGACCACCAAATAATTCACCTTTCATGATCATCGATCTACCTTATCACAATTAGAATACACTTGGTTGAATTTTTGGAAAACAAACAACTCATGTTCTTGTCTTCCTCTTCCTTAGTCAAGATATGCATAGGAAAAGGAGATTTGTATTTTGAAAATTATGATAATATGTTCTTAAGATAAGGGACAAGGTCCCTTTGATTTAGGGATTCATTTCCTTTTTCTTTTGTCTTAATCAATTATTATAGGTTTGCCTTTTTAGGTGGCAAATTTCTAGCCCTTGAATCTCCATTATTTGGTTGAAATTATTTGTTCGGGATAGGAATGTTTTGTCCTAATGTCATGTATTATAATACCACTTGCTAAAATTATGAGTGTAGGATATAGATGTTTTGTCCTAAAGGCTTGTATTATCATACCACTTGCTAAAATAATGAGTGTAGGATATAGATGTTTTGTCCTAAAGCCTTGTATTATCATATCACTTGCTAAATTTTTGTCTTAAAGCCATGTAACCTAATCTTTATTATATTATCATATGATTTATTTTATTTTATTTTTTCTCATGGATTTGGGCTTATTCCTACCCATTTCCTTTGCTTTGGATAAAATTCTACCTTTCTTTAGAGGACTTGGATGCATTTTCATAATTTTTGGGCTATCGGTCCAATTTCTATATCCTAGTCCAAGGGCTTGCTAGAAACTTATGTGAAGTGAAAAAAACTCTATATGAAGTGTCCATAGGTGAAAGTCCAATGTATGGGTGAATATGTTAAACTTAGTAACTTTAGTTCTTGAATTAGGAAAAATTACCTTAATCCAATGTTTTCTTGAAATTTTAAGACCTTTACTTGTTTCCAAAAATTTATCTTCCTTACCCAAGAATTTTACATTTCTTTAGTATATTATTTCTAATTTTTCCTCTTAGGTTTTCTCTCTTTACCTATTCCATTAATGTTAGAACATTTCTATGCATACACGTAAGGTGAAGAATTTCTAAGGATTATATTTCCTTAGATATCCAAAAATTGTCTAATAAATTTTATTTACTTAATTAAATATTTATGTACCTTAAAAAGAAATGAAATTAGGGATGTTACTTTGAATACTTTTGTATTTTTATTAATTCATGAAACAAAATTAGGGATGTTACATTTCTTTCCCCCGAAAAGAAATTTTGTCCTCAAAATTTCAGAAATTACTGAATAAGAAAAATTTCGGATATTTCTTCCTCATGACTTCTTCTAGCTCCCAAGTTGCTTCTTTCGGAGTCAAACATTCCCATAACACCTTAACTAGGGGAATAGTTTTGTTCTGCAATTACTTCATGTCAGTGTCCAATATAGATGCTGGTACTAGCAGGTATGTCATGTTCTCCTTTATTTGGATTGATTCATCTCGTATCACATGTGAGGAGTCTAGAAGATATTTCTGGAGCTGTGATACATGGAAAACATTATGCAAGTTGGACAAATTAGGTGGGAGAGCAACTTGATATGCTAACGTCCCTACTTTCTTCAAAATTTGGTAGGGTCATAAAAATCGCGGATTTAGTTTTTTGATCTTGAGAGACCTACCAACTCCAATGGTCGGAGAAAGTTTTAGAAATATATGGTCCTCTTCCTCAAACTCCAGAGGTCTATGTCTCTTATCATAGTAACTCTTTTGCCGACTCTGAGATGTGAGCATTTTGTTTCGTATAATCCTGATTTGTTCAATGGTTTGTTGAACTAGATCAGGACCCAATAAGTTATTTTCTTCTACCTCAAACCAACATAGTGGAGATCGGCACTTTCTACCATATAAAACTTCAATAAGGGGCCATCTTAATACTAGAGTGATAGCTATTATTATAAGCAAACTCTACTAAAGGTAGGTACTTATCACATCCTTTACCTTGCTCTATCACACAGGCCCTCAACATATCTTCTAGGGTTTGAATGGTCCGTTCTATCTGCCCGTCAGTTTGAAGATGGTAGGAAGTACTGAACCTCAACTGAGTACCAAAAGCTTCCTGCAACGCCTTCCAAAACCTCGACGTGAACCTCAGATATCTATCTAAAATGATATTTAAGGGAATTCCATATAGTTTAACTATTTCAATGAATGTACAACTGGGCCAATTTGTCTAGTGAATAGTTAATCTTTATGGGCAGAAAGTGAGCAGATTTGGTTAATCTGTCAACTATTACCCAAATAGAGTCATGTCCAACTGAAGTTTTAGGTAAACCCACAACAAAGTCCATCGAAATACTGTCTAATTTCCATTCAGGAATCTTAAGAGGTTGTAGAAATCCTGCTGGCTTTTGATGTTCCACTTTCACCTTTTGAAAAATTAAACATTTTGCCACGAACTCAACAATGTCCTTTTTCATCCCTGGCCACCAATACATCAGCTTTAAGTCCTGGTACATTTTAGTGGATCTAGGATGGACTGAGTATTTACTCTGATGTGCCTCTTGCAGGATCTTGGTCCTCAACTCTCGTTCTTGAGGGACACAAATCCTTCCCTGATACATGATTGCTCCAGTTTTTGAGACAGAAAAATTATCATGATCTTTATGATCCTGTAAGTATTGATCGTGAGCTTGGGCCTCTTTAATCTGGATTCTAAGATCACTCTCTATACTCAACCCATTGATGATTAGCTTATTTGGTGTAAGGGTAGTGGCTAGCTTCAGATTTCAAAACTCCTCTAGCATCTGCATCTCATACACCATCATCTGACCCATGTGTAGAGATTTTTGACTCAAGGCATCAGCTACAACATTTGCCTTTCCTGGATAATATTTTATCTCCAACTTGTAGTCATTGAGAAATTCTATGCACCTTCGTTGCCTCATATTTAACTCCTTCTGATCAAAAAGGTACTTATGACTCTTATGATCACAGTATACTTCAAATGTTGCCCCATACAAATAGTGTCGCCAAATCTTTAAGGCAAACACCACCGCTGCCAATTCAAGATCATGGATTGGATAGTTTCCTTCGTGGGGTCTTAGTTGCCTAGAGGCGTAAGCAACTACTCTTTTATCTTGCATAAGCACACACCCTAGCCCTTTCTTTGAAGCATCACTATACACTTCAAAATGTCCTGTAGGGTCTGGAATAATTAAAACAGGAGGAGTGGTTAGTTTTGTCTTAAGCTCCTGTAAACTAGCTTCACATTGATCAGTCCATTTGAAAGGACTTCCCTTCCTGGTCAATTTAGTCAATGGCAAGGTTATACGAGAGAATTTTTGTATAAACCTCCTATAGTATCCCGCCAAACCCAGGAAACTTCTGACTTCTGTAACCGTCTTTGGTCTCTCCCACTGAATCACTGCTTCCATCTTGCTAGGATCTACGGCTACCTTTCCTGGTTGCACCTTCACCGGAATCTTAGTCAACTTGACCATAGACACCATATATATTACTGGGATCAGCTCAAAATAGAGTAACTCGATTCAACATACGCTAAAAGCCAGTGCCACAAAGAAAATCTGCATAATTATTCTTCTGAACATCACATGGAAATATAGAATTAAATCCCAATAAGTTCAACAACAATAATTCATTATCAATAAAGCTCATCATGTTATGTTCATCTGTATAAACTACAGCAAATATTGTTGGTCACATGAATGCACTATATCAATGTACATGAGAATCGTACAGTAATGACATGTATGACAGGATTAACTATTTTTAGAATATCATATGATGACTATCAATTTATTCTCATATCAAGCTACCCTGGTCAGGGTGAGTAATTTCTACTCTCCGGTACGGGCTTTTCTCGCTCCGTCCGACATGGCCCGCTTTCTTTTTCTTTTCTCGTTAACATGATCATAACCGTTGGTAGGGCGTCCCCTACTGGTGCACCACACGAATTGCCATGTGACCGTGCTCATTTCTTTTCTTTTCACAATAATAGCCAAAAATATGATTTCAATAACAAGTATGTTCATCAAAATATAATTATTACCAAAAATCATTGGTAATCATGCCATGAACATAACCATTTCAAATATCACTTTATAAAATATTTCCATGTCAAAATTTCACACTTAAGATGGTAAGAAGTTCATACAATGGCAATGGCTATGGCATATACTAGTCATTTATTATTTTCATCTATAAGATTCTTCTTTTTTAAATATTAATTTTATTTCTTTATTTTCTTGATGCAGGTTTTCATCCTATCTGACCTTCTCTTACTAATCAAAACATAACTCCCTCACTTTAACTCTGATGTAGGTGATCTTGGTGTCAATTTAAAGATAAAACAATTATCTAAAACTATTATGTTGAATAGTTTAGCGAACTATTAAGAAATCAAGGTGATATTACTCCTGCAATGTACAAGTTATTTCTTCTCGGGTAGGTTCTGACCTCTACCTACTAATCTGTCCATATATCCTTCATAAGAATTCCCAATTAAGTGATTCCAGTGGCTAACAATCCGTGACACATATAGCAATAAATTTTATGTTAATTATTTATTTTAATTCCTTACATAATGTTCCGAAAATTAAAACACAGAAGCTATCCTAAAATATTCTTCCCTGATTAACCAAATTTCTGACCACTGCATACTAATCGGACCATATCTGCCTCATACGGACTCCAAATTGAGTTATTCCAGTGACTAAAAGTTCGTGACACATATATCTATAATTCTTATGTTAACCATTTATTTTAATTTCTTACAGAATGTTCCTTGAAATTAAAATACAGAAGCTTAAAAGTTTACCACCCATAGCCATACCTATGCAGAACTATTTACACTAGCCTAAGTATTCAAACATACATAATATGTAACATTATATAGCAACATCCATGACTAATTATCAAAGTTCTAAGATCAAAATCTCATATAAATATTATAAGTTTAAAATCTTTTCTTCAAAAAGAAATATTGTTAAACTTACCTTGAGCACTTAGTCCTCTAGACTTCTCCTTCCTCTCCTTTCCTCACTCTACCTTGCTTCTATTTTTCCTCTCCCTCACTTGGACGAAAATTCTAATGTTGTAGGGGAGGGTTTTGCTTAAATAGACCACCAAATAATTCACCTTTCATGATCATCGGTCTACCTTATCACAATTAGGATACACTTGGTTGAATTTTTGGAAAACAAACAACTCATGTTCTTGTCTTCCTCTTCCTTAGTCAAGATATGCATAGGAAAAGGAGATTTGTATTTTGAAAATTATGATAATATGTTCTTAAGATAAGGGACAAGGTCCCTTTGATTTAGGGATTCATTTCCTTTTTCTTTTGTCTTAATCAATTATGATAGGTTTGCCTTTTTAGGTGGCAAATTTCTAGCCCTTGAATCTCCATTATTTGGTTGAAATTATTTGTGTGGGATATGAATGTTTTGTCCTAATGTCATGTATTATCATACCACTTGCTAAAATTATGAGTGTAGGATATAGATGTTTTGTCCTAAAGCCTTGTATTAACATACCACTTGCTAGAATTATGAGTGTAGGATATAGATGTTTTGTCCTAAAGCCTTGTATTATCACACCACTTGCTAAATTTTTGTCTTAAAGCCATGTAACCTAATCTTTATTATATTATCACATGATTTATTTTATTTTATTTTTCCTCTTGGATTTGGCCTTATTCCTACCCATTTCTTTTGCTTTGGATAAAATTCTACCTTTCTTTGGAGGGCTCGAACACATTTTCATAATTTTTGGGTTATCGTTCCAATTTCTATATCCTAGTCCAAGTCTATGTTTTATTTCTTGTTTAGGTTATCCAATGGGCTTGCTAGAAACTTATGTGAAGTGAAAAAACTCTATATGAAGTGTCCATAGATGAAAGCCCAATGTATGGGTGAATATGTTAAACTTAGTAACTTTAGTTCTTGAATTATGAAAAATTACCCTAATCTAATGTTTTCTTGAAATTTTAAGGCCTTTACTTTTTTCCAAAAATTTATCTTCCTTACCCAAGAATTTCACCTTTCTTTAGTATATTATTTCTAATTTTTCCTCTTAGGTTTTCTCTCTTTACCTATTCCATTAATGTTAGAACATTTCTATGCATACACGTAAGGTGAAGAATTTCTAAGGATTATATTTCCTTAGATATATAAAAATTTTCTAATAAATTTTATTTTCTTAATTAAATATTTATGTACCTTAAAAAGAAACGAAATTAGGGATGTTACTTTGAATACTTTTGTATTTTTATTATTTCATGAAACAAAATTAGAGATGTTACACTATGCACTTTTATTCCAGTTATTAAACGGAATGAGCATGTGAACTTATCTGAATCTTAACTATTTAAATTGCTAATAACTCTTGAGAGACGTAGGAAGGTCATGGTTATATGTAATTTTAATTTCTTTGCAAATTATTATTACCCACTTTTTTTAGAATCTTAAAACTATTTTGCACAATAACTTTGGGCATTTAATTTGTCTTTTACTTAGAGAAAGTTTATATAACTCAAAATATTTTGTGTTTATATATGCAATATAAACACACAACTGCACGTATCGCAACCAAGTAATAAAATGATTAGTCAGTATCGTCCCGTGGGGAATTGTAACCAAAATTTACTATAGAAGATTGACCCGTGAATGCAATAGCAAGTAAGATAATGAACTAAGTAAGGAATACTAAAATGATATCTTGCAATACACTAGGTTAACAGAAGAAAATTAGATAATAAGGACAATTAGGTTTGCTTTAGGGTTAACATGAAATCCTGCACTTATTTTGTAACATCCCTAATTTTGTTTCTTTTATTAATAAAGGTACATAAATATTTAATTAAGGAAATAAAATCTATTAAATAATTGGTTAAGTATCTAAGGAAATATAAGCCTTAGAAATTCTTCAACTTATGTGTATGCATAGAAAAATTTTCTAACATTAAGGGAATAAGTAAAGAAAGAAAACTTAATAAGAAAAATTTAGAAATAACATACTAAAGAAAGTTGAAATTTTTAGGTAAGAAAGATAAATTATTTGGGAAGTAAGTAAAGGTATTAAAATTTCAAGTAGATTGGATTAGGGTAATTTTTTCTAATGCAAGAGCTAGAGTTCTTAAGTTTCTAACAAGCCAATTGGATAGCCCAATCAAGAATAAAACATAGACTTCGACTAGGCTATAAAAGTTGAACCGATAGCCCAAAAATTATGAAAATGTGACCAAGCCCTCCATGAAAGGTAGAATTTCAACCAAAGCAAAGGAAATGGGTAAGAATGAGCCTAAATCTAAGAGGGGAAAAAATAAGAATCATGTGAGGAAATAGTAGTGTAATAATAATCAAGATTAGGCCATATGGCATTAGGACAAAAAATCTATATCCTACATTCATAATTTCAACAAGTGGGTAATAATACATAGCATTATGACAAAACATCATTATCATACATTAATAATTTCAGCTAAGCAAGAGAGACTCAAGGGCTGAAAATTTACCACCTAGAAAGGCAAACTTATCATACTTAAGTGAGACAAAAGAAAAAGGAAATAAATCCTTAAATCAAAGGGACCTTGTCCCTTGTCTTAAGAACATTTTATCATAATTTTCAAAATACAAATCTCCTTTTGCTATGCATATTTTGACTAAGGAAGAGGAAGACAAGAACATAAATTGTCTTTTCCCAAAAAACAATCAAGTGCATCCTAATTGTGATAAGGTAGACCCATGATTATGAAAGGTGAACCATTTGATAGTTTATTTAAGTAAAACCCACCGTTATAACAATATAATTTCATCCAAGTGAGGGAAAGTAAAAACATAAGCAAGGTAGAGTGAGGAAATGAGAGAAAGAGAGGAGAAGAGAGCAAGGAAAAGGAAGGAAAAGTCTAGAGAACTAAGTACACAAGGTAAGTTAGTTTAATCTCCACTTGAATCCATCTTTCCTCTTCATCCTTGGGGTTCAAAAACTCACCCTCCTTCTCTTATTTAAGCTGATAGAAAAGCTAAGGGAGGGGAGGAATCTTGCTACTTCCTTCAAGAGGAAATAAGAATAAGAATTCACTAAGTGAGTTAAGGAGATTTTTAGGTTGGTTTAACAATATCTCTTTTTGAAGAAAAGCTTTGAAATTTGTAACATTTATATGGGATTTGATCTTAGAACTTTGATGAAATTTACAATATTTTCTACTTTGATGATTAGTCATGGATGTTGTTATATCATGTTACATGTTAACTTGCATATGATGGATGTTTTGAACATTTCGATTGGTGTGGAAAGTTCTGTATAGGTATAGCTATGGGTGGCAAAATTTTAAGATTTTTATGATGCTATTTTATATATATGAATGTGGTAAAAAATTGATGGAATATGATTAGATGTAAATTAGGAAGAAAATGGAATATGACATAATAAAATGGTAAACTAAAACCTTAGGAAAGGTTTTGTTAAGAAACTGGATTGTGGAGTAACCAAGGAGGCTTTTGTTTTTGAAATTCTGGAAAGAATCGGTTAGGAATTAAAAGAAATGATTAGCATGAAAAATATAGATATATGTCTCACAAATTGTTTGCCACTAGAATAAATAAAATTGGAATCCATATGTGAGAGATATGGTCAGATTAATAAGCAATGGCCAGAAACTCGTTAACCGGGGAAGAATCTGTTAGGTAAGCTTTTGTGTTTGAATTTCTAGGATCAATTTGTAGGGAATTAAAAGAAATACTTAACATGAAAAATACATATATATGTCTCACGAATTTTTAGTCACTGGAATCATTCAAATTGAAATCAATATGAGGGAAATATGGTTAGATTAGTAAGCAAAGGTCAGAAACTAGTTAACCAGGGAAGAATTTGTTAGGTAAGCTTCTGTGCTTGAATTTTTGGGCAAAATATGCAGATAATTAAAAGAAATAGTTAGCATAAAAAGTGTAGATATATGTCTCACAGAATTTTAACCACTGGAATCATTCAATTTAAAGTCTAGATGAGGGAGATATTGTCCGATAAGTAGAGGTCAAAACCTACTCAAGAAGAAATAACATTGAATTTGAGGGAGTAGTAACACCATAATTACTTAATATTTCACTAAAATATTCAACATAAGGGTTTTAGAGGATTTTCTTGTGTTTTAATTAACACCAAGATCACCTCAATCAAATTTAAAATGAAGGTGTTTTGCTCTGTTTAGTAAGAGAGGAAAATAATATTTAAGAAAGAAAAAGAATCTTATAAATGAAAATAATAAATTACTAGTGTATGTCATAGCCATTGCCATTACATGAACTCCTTACCATCTTAAGTGTGTAATCTTGACATGAAAATATTTTATGAAGTGATATTCGAAAATGGTTATGATCATAACATGATTGCATTTTACCAACGATTTTTTGTAGTGATTATGCTTTGATGATAATTTATGGCATGTGAATATAAAGAACATACTTGTTATTGAAATCATATTTTTGGCTATTAACGTAAAAAGAAAAGAAACGAATACGATCACATGGCAGTCCGTGTGGTGCACCAGTAGGGGACGCCTGTAACAACTCCATTTTTTTTACATATATACATGTATATATTTAAAATCCCATGAAGTCATTACCTCTTTACTTATAATTACTTAACTCAAAATAACATTCAATTAATTTAACCAACCATAATCAAGGTTTAAGGTCTATAATTTTGAGTTCACATACAAATCATTAATCAAAACGTACGTACAAAAATCAAACACATATATGTCTACATCTTATTCATCCATATTGACCAATTCCGGGGATACGGGTGCAAGTGGTTGCACCTTCACCGGGATCTTAGCCAACTTGACCCAACGTATGCTAAAAGCTGGTCATAGAGAATATCTGCATATCTAGTCCTCTAAACATGATATAGAAATATAGTGAGAATTAAATCCCAATAGCTTCAACAATAAATTATAATCATCATTAATATAGAACATCATGTCATGTTCATCTGTATAAGCTACAACAAATATCTTAGGTCACATGAATGCACTTTATCCATGCATATGAAAATTGTATAGTTATGACATGTATGGCATGAATAACTATTTTTAGAATATTATATGATGCTATCAACTTATTTTTATACCAAGCTACCCTGGTCAGGGTTAGTACTTCCTACTCTTCAGTACAGACTTTTCTCGCTCCATCAGACATAGCACACTTTCTCTTTCTTTTTTCATTAACATAATCATAGTCGTTACTAGGGCGTCCCCTACTGGTGCACCACATGGACCGCCATGTGACCATGTTCGTCTATTTTCTTTTTTTTTCTTTTCACATTAATAGCCAAAAAATTTATTTTAATAACAAGTATGTTCATTATACTCACATGCCATAATTTATCATCAAAGCATAATCATTACAAAAAATCATTGGTAAATTACAATCTTGCCATGAACATAATCATTTTCGAATATCACTTTATAAAATATTTTCATGTCAAAATTACAGTATATCTTAGACTGATTCTGACTTCTACTCATCTTCAGATTCCTTACTAATTATTCCCAGCAAATCAAAAACAAAAATGCTTACATTTACCACCCTAGATTCTAGACTGATTCTAACTTCTACTCATTAATCAGCCATATCTCCATCACATGGATTCCAAATTAAGTGATTTCAAAGCCTATAGATTTGTGATACACACACACACACACAGATATATATATATATATATATATATATATACATATTATGTTAACAATTTCCTTTAATTCTATACAAACTTTTTCCATAAATTCAAACACAAAAGAATTCTTAACAAATTCTTCCCTGGTTAGCTAGTTTCTTATCTCTACTTACTAATCTGACCATATCTCCCTCATATTGATCCCAATTTCAATGATTCTAGTGGCTAAAAATTCATGATCCATATATCTATATTTATCATGTAAAGCATTTCTTTTAATTCCCTATAGATTTATCCCAAAAATTGAAACACAAAAGCATACCTAACATATTCTTCCTTGGTTAACCATTTTCTGACCACTACTTACTAATCGAACAATATATCCCTCATCTGAACTCTAAATTAGGTGATTCTAGTGGCTAAAAATACGTGAGACATATGTCTACATTTTCATGTTAACCATTTCTTTTAATTCCTAACCGATTCTTCTAAGAATTTCAAAAATAGAAACTTCCCTGGTTAGTCCGAAATCTAGTTTCCTAACCAAACCTTTCCTAAGGTTTTAGTTCATCATTATATTACGTCCTCTTCCATTTTCTTTCTAATTTACATCTAATCATATTCCATCAATTTTTTACCACATTCAAATATACAAAATAGCAGCATAAAAATCCTAAAATTTTGCCACCCATAGCCATACCTATGCAAAACTTTCCACACCAACTGAAATGTTCAAAACATTCATCATATGCAAGATAGCATATAACATGATATAGCAACATCCATGACCAATCATCAAAGTAGCAAATATTGTAAATTTCATCAAAGTTCTAAAATCAAAATCCCATATAAATGTTACATATTTTAAAGCTTTTCTTCACAAAAAGATATTTTTAAACCTACCTAAATATCTCCTTAGCTCACTTAGTGAATTCTTTTTCTCGTTTCCTCTTTAAAGAAGTAGCAAGATTCCTCCCTTCCCTTAACTTTTCTAGTAGCTTAAATAAGAGAAGGAGGGTGAGTTTTGAACCCTAACGATGAAGAGAAAATATGGATTCAAGTGGAGATTAAACTAACTTACCTTGAGTACTTAGTCCTCTAGACTTCTCCTTTTTCTTCATTCCTTTCTTCTCCTCTCTTTCTCTCATTTCCTCATTCTATCTTGCTTCTATTTTTTCCTCTCCCTCACTTGGACAAAATTATAATGTTATAAGGGTGGATTTTGCTTAAATAAACTATCAAGTGGTTCACCTTTCATGATCATGGGTCTACCTTATCACAATTAGGATGCACTTGTTTTTCATTTTTTGGGAAAGATAACTCATGTTCTTGTCTTCCTCTCCTTTAGTCAAGATATGCTAAGGAGATTTTTATTTTGAAAATCATGATAAACTATTCTTAAGACAAGGGCCAAGGTCCCTTTGATTTAGGGATTCTTTTTCTTTTTCTTTTGTCTCACTTAAGTATAATAGGTTTGCCTTTCTAGGTGGCAAATTTCTAGCCCTTGAATCTCACTTGCATAGCTGAAATTATTTGTGTAGGATAAGGATGTTTTGTTATAATACCATGTATTATTACCTACTTGTTGAAATTATGAATGTAGGATAAGGATTTTTTTCCTAATGTCATGTATTATAACCAACTTGTTGAAATTATGAATGTAGGATATAGATGTTTTGTCCTCATGCCATGTGACATAATCTTGATTATTATTACACTACTATTTCTTCACATGATTCTTATTTTTCCCTCTTGGATTTGGGTTCATTCTTACCCATTTTCTTTGCTTTGGCTGAAATTATACCTTTCATGGAGGGTTTGGTCACATTTTCATAATTTTTGGGCTATTGGTCCAACTTTTATATCCTAGTCCAAGTCTATATTTTATTTTTTGCTTAGGCTATCCTATTGGCTTGCTAGAAATTCATGTGAAGTAGAAAAACTCTATATGAAGTGCCCATAGGTGAAGCCCAATTTATGAGTGGAGATGTTAAACATAGTAACTCTAGCTCTTGAATTAGGAAAAATTACCCTAATCCAATCTTCTTGAAATTTTAAGACCTTTACTTACCTCCCAAAAATTTATCTTCCTTACCCAAGAATTTCGCCTCTCTTTAGTATCTTATTTATAATTTTCCAATTAGGTTTTCTCTCTTTACCTATTCCCTTAATGTTAGAAACATTTTCTATGCATACACATAAGGTAAAGAATTTCTAAGGATTATATTTCCTTAGATATCTAAAAATTGTCTAATAAATTTTATTTTCTTAATTAAATTTTTATGTACCTTTATTAATAAAAAAACGAAATTAGGCATGTTACATTAAATATTTATGTACCTTTATTAATAAATGAAACGAAATTAGGGATGTTACAACGCCCTACTAACAGCTATGATTATGTTAATGAGAAAAGAAAGAGCAAGTGTGCCATGTCAGACAGAGCGAGAAAAGCCCATACCGGAGAGAAGAAAGTACTCACCCTGACCGGGGTAGCTTGATATGAAAATAAGGTTATAGCCATCATTTGATATTCTTAAGATAGTTATCCATGACATACATATCATTACTGCACGATTTTCATGTGCATAAATAAAGTGCATTCATGTGACCTAAGATATTTGTTGTAGTTTATACAGAAGAACATGACGTGACAAGCATTATTGATGATGATTATGATTTTTTGTTTAACCTACTAGGATTTAATTCTCACTATATTTTCATATCATGTTCAAAAAACTAGTTATGCATATTTTTCTTTCGCTCTGACTCTTAGTGTATGTTGGATCGAGTTACTCTATGTTGGGCAAATCCCAGAAGTTAATAAGGTGTTTGTAGTCGAGTGGACTAAAATTCCAGTGATGGTGCAACCACCCGCACCCATATCTCTGGAATTGATCAACATGGATGAATAAGATGTAGATATTTATGTATTTGAGTTTTGTACGAATTTTTTAATTAATGATGTGTATGTGAACTCAAAATTGTATCAGTGTTAATGGTAGACCTTAAACCTTGATTATGCTTGGTTAAATTAATTGAATGTTATTATGAATTAAGTAATTAGAAGTAAAGAAGTAATGACTTTATGGGACTTTACAAATATGTATACTAAAAAAAATAGAGTTGTTACGCGTTTTGCTCTGACTTTGCTGTAACAAGCGCTCTAGTAACCAGTTTTATATTTTGAATAGGTTTCTTCCAGAACTACCATTCCCTGTCATTCTTGAGGTTGGTTTCATATATTCTTATATAAATCCAACCTAGAGAACTACACTTGATACTCTAAAACTATTGGGTCATACGAGACAACTATATATTCCTATATAAGTTGCGCATTGGCTTTTCACCAACCCGTAACATTCAAACTTTGTCTAACCTCCATTTAACCTTCCAGGTTAAATGTTAATTCCAGCATTCTACTATTGAGGATCATTCAATGATAGAGGTTAAGAAATGCACAAATTAGTTTGAATATCAAGAGCAATACTAAATAGAGTCATTTATTCACTTAAAATATGCTTAAGGTTCATCTCAACCCTTCTGTAAACCTAGCTGTAGGATTAGCCTAGCACCATACCCAAGTTATTTACAAATGACAACATCATAACAGCCATATGCTAAGAAAAAAATACAGTAGAAACAGAGACAGCAAAATAACAGAAGCACGAAAGGAAAGGAAGAGTTCTGTGAAAGGATCATTTTTCTCCCTCAACCAGCTGCTCCTTCTTCTTAGCCCAGCCAACAGCGTCTACCTCCTCTACCCGATGGGTTCCCAATGGAACAATATCCTCCTTTTCTATGCATTCCCATCCAAAAATAGGAGTTGTTCTTAGGTGTCTATTTTTCCTCCCTATTCATGTGTGTTTCTCTTTTCTCTTTCCAGCCTTTTATAAGCTAAGGTTATGGTCCTGGTGAGGTGGCCTCTTTTTCAGCTTTTTCTCCTTCTAGCCTACACTCCTGTTAGTGCTCTTTCCTCCACGTTCAGTAGTGGAAACTGTAACATCCCTAATTTCATTTCATGTATTAATAAAAGTACAAAAGTATTCAAAGTAACATCCATAATTTCATTTCTTTTATTGATAAAGGTACATAAATATTTAATTAAGGAAATAAAATTTATTAGACAATTTTTAGATATCTAAGGAAATATAATCCTTAGAAATTCTTCACCTTACGTGTATGTATAGAAATGTTCTAATATTAATGGAATAGGTAAAGAAAGAAAACCTAAGAGGAAATATTAGAAATAAACATGCTAAAGAAAGGTAAAATTCTTAGGTAAGGAAGATAAATTTTTGTGAAGTAAGTAAATGTCTTCAAATTTCAAAAAGATTGGATTAGGGTAATTTTTCCAAATTTAAGAACAAAAGTTACTAAGTTTAGTATCTCCACCCATAAATTGGGCTTTCACCTATGGACACTACTTATAGAGTTTTTCCACTTCACATGAATTTCTAGCAAGCCCATTGGATAACCTAAACAAGAAATAAAACATAGACTTGGGCTAGGATATAGAAATTGGACCGATAGCCCAAATATTATGAAAATGTGTCCAAGCCCTCCAAGAAAGGTAGAATTTTATCCAAAGCAAAGGAAATGGGTAGGAATAAGCCCAAATCCAAGAGGAAAAATAAAATAAAATAAATCATGTGATAATATAATAAAGATTAGGTTACATGGCTTTAAGACAAAAATTTAGCAAGTGGTGTGATAATACAAGGCTTTAGGACAAAACATATATATCCTACACTCATAATTCTAGCAAGTGGTATGTTAATACAAGGCTTTAGGACAAAACATCTATATCCTACACTCATAATTTTAGTAAGTGGTATGATAATACATGACATTAGGACAAAACATTCATATCCCACACAAATAATTTCAACCAAATAATGGAGATTCAAGGGCTAGAAATTTACCACCTAAAAAGGCAAACCTATCATAATTGATTAAGACAAAAGAAAAAGGAAATGAATCCCTAAATCAAAGGGACCTTGTCCCTTATCTTAAGAGCATATTATCATAATTTTCAAAATACAAATCTCCTTTTCCTATGCATATCTTGACTAAGGAAGTGGAAGACAAGAACATGAGTTGTTTGTTTTCCAAAAATTCAAACAAGTGTATCCTAATTGTGATAAGGTAGACCGATGATCATGAAAGGTGAATTATTTGGTGGTCTATTTAAGCAAAACCCACCCTTACAACATTAGAATTTTCGTCCAAGTGAGGGAGAGGAAAAATACAAGCAAGGTAGAGTGAGGAAAGGAGAGGAAGAAAGGAAGAAAGAGGAAGGAGAAGTCTAGAGGACTAAATGCTCCAGGTAAGTTTAATAATATTTCTTTTTGAAGAAAAGTTTTGAAACTTGTAATATTTATATTAGATTTTGATCTTAGAACTTTAATGATTGGTCATGGATGTTGCTATATCATGTTACATATTATGTATGTTTGAATACTTAGGTTGGTGTAGATAGTTTTGCATAGGTATGGCTATGGGTGGCAAACTTTTATACTTCTGTTTTTAAAATTCTGGGAGGAATTAATAAGGAATTAAAACAAATGGTTAACATGAAAAATGTAGATGTATTTCTCGTGGATTTTTATCTACTGGAATCACTCAATTTGGAGTCCATATGAGGTAGATATGGTCTAATTAGTAAGCAAAGTTCAGAAAATGGTTAATCGGGGAAGAATATGTTATGATAGCTTCTGTGTTTTAATTTCTGGGAACATTATGTAAGGAACTAAAATAAATGGTTAACAAACGAATTATAGCTATATGTGTAACAGATTTTTAGCCACTAGAATCACTCAATTTGGAGTCCATATGAGGTAGATATGGTCCGATTAGTAAGCAAAGGCAGAAAATGGTTAATCAGGGAAGAATATGTTAGGATAACTTCTGTGTTTTAATTTTTGGGAACTTTCTATAGGGAATTAAAATAAATGCTTAACATACGAATTATATCTATAGGTGTCACGGATATTAAACCACTGGAATCACTCAATTTGGAGTCCGTATGAGGTAGATATGGTCCTATTAGTAAGCAAAGGTCAGAAAATAGTTAATCAGGGAAGAATATGTTAGGATAGCTTCTGTGTTTTACTTTTTGGGAACATTCTGTAGGGAATTTAAATAAATGGTTAACATAATAATTATATCTATATGTGTCATGGATTTTTAGCCACTGGAATCACTCAATTTGGAGTCCATATGAGGTAGATATGATCCGATTAGTAAGCAATGGTCAGAAAATGGTTAATAAGGGAAGAATATGTTAGGATAGCTTCTGTGTTTTAATTTTTGGGAACATTCTGTAGGGAATTAAAATAAATGGTTAACATAAGAATTATAGATATATGTGTCGCGAATTTTAAGCCACTAGAATCACTCAATGTGGAGTCCATATGAGGTAGATATGATCCGATTAGTAAGCAATGGTCAGAATATAGTTAATCAGGGAAGAATATGTTAGGATAGCTTCTGTGTTTTAATTTCTGAAAACATTTTGTAGGAAATTAAAATAAATGGTTAACATAAGAATTATAGCTATATGTGTTACGGATTTTTAGCCACTGGAATCACTTAATATTGAATTATTATAAGGGAGATATGGACAGATTAGTAGGTAGAGGTCAGAACCTACTCGAGAAGAAATAACATGTTCTTTGAGGGAGTAATATCACCATGATTTGTTAATATTTCGTTCAAATGTTCAACAAAAGAGTTTTAGCTAATTTTTTGGTCTTTAAATTGATATTAAGATCACCTAAATCAGAGTTAAATTAAGGGATTTATGCTCTGATTTGTAAGAGAAGGTTAGACAGGATGAAAACTTGCATAAAAAAAAATAAAGAAATAAAATTAATATTAAAAAAAAAGAATCTTATAAATGAAAATAATAAATGACTAGTATATGACATAGCCATTGCCATTGTATGAACTTCTTACCATCTTAAGTGTGAAATTTTGACATGGAAATATTTTATAAATTGATATTTGAAATGGTTATGTTTATGGCATGATTACCAATGATTTTTAGTAATAGTTATATTTTGTTGAACATACTTGTTATTGAAAGCATATTTTTGGGTATCATTGTGAAAAGAAAAGAAATGAGCACGGTCACATGGCAATCCGTGTGGTGCACCAGTAGGGGACGCCCTACCAACGGTTATGATCATGTTAATGAGAAAAGAAAGAGAAAGTGGGCCATGTCGGATAGAGCGAGAAAAGCCCATACCGGAGAGTAGATAATACTCACCCTGACCGGGGTAGCTTGATATGAGAATAAATTGATAGTCATCTTATAATATTCTGAAAATAGTTAATCATGTCATACATGTCATTATTGTACGATTTTCATGTGCATAGATATAGTGTATTCTTGTGACCAAAGATATTTGCTGTAGTTGATACAACTGAACATGACGTGATGAGCTATATTGATGATGATTTATTATTGAACTTACTGAGATTTAATTCTCACTATATTTTCATATCATGTTCAGAAAATTAGTTATGCAGATTTTTCTATGGCTCTGGTTTTTAGTGCACATTGGATCGAGTACTTTATGTTAGGCAGATCCCAGAAGCAAATAAAATGTTTGTGGTCGAGTTGGCTTAGATCCCGGTGAAGGTGCAACCACCCGCACCTGTATCTCCGGAATTGGTCAACCATAATAAATAAGATGTAGAATTTTATGTATTTTATATGTTGTACGTATGTTTTGATTAATGACATTTATGTAAACTCTGTATTGTAAAAATTAAATAAATGTTATTTTGAGTTAAGTTGTAACGAGGTAATAACTTCATGGTATTTAAAAAAAATTGATACTTAAATGGAGTTGTTACAGAAACAGCACCTTCTGTGGCAACTTATTGCTCCTTCTTCCACGCTGAGTAGTAGAGACAGCACCTGCTATAGCAGCCAAGTGTTTAGCCCACCTGCAGCGTACCACATAGAATCAGTAGCAGTACATCGAGAAATACCTATCATAATTCGGCTTGCATGCCCTTTTTACATGCAATGCAACAAAATTTTACAATTAGTGCAATGGGTGTTCTCATCTTCAGGCGATACAAAAGCAATATCTAATAAGGGAGAATTAATAATAAACCAGCCAAAATGCAAAATAATAAGCATAAGGAAAGCATAAAATAACTCTACTAAATTAGAGTTAACAAATCCCCCCAAACATAGAGTCTTGCTTGCCCTCAAGCAACTTCTTCTATCCACTTAGAATCTCACCCTACGCTACAGCCCCTAAACAAGATCGGTTTCATGAAGCACTGCTATTGGTTCTCATCTCTCATAGTTGTTTCTAAAGAGAAACTACTGCATGCTAGCTTTTCACATTCTTAATCCTCAACCAGGACTTCCCTAGAAAATGTGTGTGCATTATGGTTAGTCCTTCAAGAACCATTTGAGTCAAAATCAGTTAAGGTCCTATGGTTTCATATGCTAATCTATCAAGTCTCTCTCTAGTAATGCAAGGATACCAACTAATCATAGGCAAAAAGATTATAGTAAAATCAGGGCATTTATGACGGTAATACCAACTTGTTTATTTTTTTTAGGTCATTTGTGTCCTTTGAAGCAAATGCCAACATTTGTGATGAAAGCACCCAGTACTCAACACTATCACCTTTAGGAAATTTCCTACTCATACCTCTCATGTCACTATTTTACATAAGAGTACACATGGGGCTCATGCATACCCCTGGTTACTAAGTAATAGTAGAGGCATTAGAGTGGCAACTTTCTTTCTTTTCCCCTAAACTTAAGCCCTTTTCTAACATAGATTACATTGCCACTTGAGTTTGTGCCTCCTTTTGTTATGTTATCCAGCAATTTGTTTCAAGAGATTCAAAATTAGTTCTAAAATCCTAGGTCTACCTTTCATAAAAAAATTTCAAGTTTTTCTCACTAAAGACTAACCATAGTCTAGTGCTCATAAAGGAAAAGTTCCAAATTGTAAGAAGTCAGTATCCAAAATTTTCAATCATTTCCAACCTTTCTTCATAGAGTTTCCTTGAACCAATAACATGCTACAAGAAAATACACAACAGACTTCCTCTCTTTTTTATATGCAAACAAAATATGCTTACCTAATTTTTAGACTATACTAATTTCCAGACCAAACTAGCATGCATTTGTAGGATTATTACAACACACAAAACACCAGAAACAAAGAAGAGCCAACAAAACCAAAATGCATTTAAACCCCCCCCCACTCAATGATTAGCAGTGCCTTCATTGTTACCAAATTGCATAACGTCAACAAAATTTAAATGATCACTAATCCTACTAGGGATGTCCAATTAAGGCAGACTAGGCAGTATGTAATACTAAAATAGAACAACAAAGAAATAGAAATGAAAACAATAGTGGGAGGAGCTTCCTTGAAATGCATGCAGGATTGTTGCAGCAAACTTGTGGCATCAACCTCGTCAAGAGTTTGATGCACTCTGAAGTCCACTCCTCTATTGGACTGATTTGTTCAGGCTTAAGAACTTGCTTTTTCCCTTCTGTTGTGATGCCCTTTTTATTACAATCGATTCCTCAACCTCTGAGGACTCTTCTTCCTCCTTAGCCCTTTGTGGGCTCTTTTCGTTTCCTTTGCCCTAGGGAGGTTCTTGTTCCTCTTCACTCTGTAGCTCAAGTTCCCCATTTTCTTGCCCAAAAGGAGTGCTCAATATACCTGTAAAGAATTGAGGGAAGAGAAAAAGTACTTGAAATTTTGCTCCAAAGTTTTCTGCAAGGCAATGTCTTTCTAGTGCTGATACTGCCAGAACTTCTACTGATGCTTCATGAAGATGGCTTGCTATTTTAGGATGGATATTTGCTACTTTAGGAGTAAGTTTAATCTCTCCTCTGCTTGTTGGTGGTGGCTCAAAGTTATGGATGCTTGTCTTCCAGTGTGTGGGGGTTCTTGGGTGTGTGCAGGTGGATCTTGTTCACCTTTATCTTGTACAATTCATGCTATGGCTACAAAATTAATTGCACCTCCCAGCCTAAATATCTCTTCCTCCGATGAGACTGGGACTTTGCTAGCCAAGCATAGCAAGGTAATCAAGGAAGGGAAAAGTAGGCTGCCCTTCTTTTGATTGGCACACACCTTAATTTGTTCAGAGATAACTCACCCCATGTTGATGGCTCTCCCCGATATGATTGCATACACCATAGCCACCCGATCTCGATTGACAGTTTTCCTGTGAGTAGAGGGGCAGGAGACGGGTCTTTGGAAAGTGGTACCATATCTTTGCAGGTAGAAGCAAAGATGCCCTATTCACCATTAAGGCCCATTGGGAAGACTTATCCCATGTTGTTCCCGGTATACACACCCTCTGCAACATTTCTTCCCAGTCCTTTTCTTTCAGAGAGTCCAAGTAATTTTCGTAGTCATCTTCTTCGTCATTCAACTGGTAGGCAACGTTGATAATGTAGGAGTTAAACGGCACCCGAATTTCTTTTACCCTCTCCCAGTCTACATTATCTTTCAAGAAATTAGCGTAGAACTCCCTCACCAATGGAATCACGGCAAACTGAGGGTGTTTAGCAAAGTTCTTCCAACCCTTCTACTTTACCAACGCTACAACATACTTCGGTACTCCCAAATCGTCGGCATTTGTAAAGGTGAAACCTTTCTCCCCACAAAACATTTTTTGAACTGTTTCCTCGTCATATCTCTTCTGAGTCTCCTCTGAAATAAATTTATTTACCTTGCTAGCCTTCTTAGTGACTATCTTCACTCTTGGCATGGTTTGTAGATGAAGGATGTTCAGAGATAAAGTACGAACCTTCCTTAGAGAAGTTCTCAGAACACATAGGAGCAAATCCTGGCTACGAGCACAACGAGGGCCTCTAGGGCTTCCTCACAGTTGCATCGACTACAGGAGTTGAATAAGTACTCTGTAGTTGGCTGAGAGGGAATGGGGCTTCGTGTCTTAAGAATGCCTTTTAGCTTTCTCGCTCTCCCCTTTTTTTATGACTGGGCTTAAAATGTTGGGCTCCATTTTTTTCTTCATGCCATTCTTTTCAAGGCCAGCATTATCACTATGGCCTAATTTTGTTCTTTGTCTTGCCAGAGGAGGACTCCTTGCTTCATAGGAAGCCATTGCAGCAATTCTGTGGCAATTCTTTTTCTTCATTGGTTGCTATAGAGTTGTCTTTGCTATGGCAATTCTATGGCAAATTGTTGTGAACTACAATTTCAAGTCTGATGGCCTGAAAAGTTTAACACATTAAAATTAAAATCAAAATTCAAGCTACTTAACTATCCAATGAAATGTAAAATCACAAGTATGGGTTGCCTCCCATAAGCGCTTGTTTTATAGTCAACAGCCCGATTACTTCCCTTTCATCCTTCTTGTAATTGAATTGAGGTGTATTGGCATTCCACATCACCTCCAAGGTAGTTTTTTATCCTATGTCCATTTACCTTGAATGTTCTCCTCGACTTTTCTTCTTCCAATTCAACAGCTCTGAATGGGAAAACTTTATTAATGCGGAAAGGACCAGACTAGCGAGATCTCAACTTTCCAAGGAATAGAGTCAATTTGGAATTGAACAACAAAACTTGATGTCCCACTTCAAAGTCCCGTGGATGTATTTTCTTTTCATGCCATAGCTTGGTCTTCTCTTTATAGAGCTTAGCATTCTTATAGGACTGCCTATGGAACTCATCCAATTCATTCAGCTGCAGCATTCTTTTCTCTCCCGTAGCCTCTAAATTCAAATTAAAATTCTTGATTGCCTAGTAAGCCCAATGCTCTAGCTCCACTGGCAAATGACAAGCCTTGCCAAACACTAGCTTATATAAAGACATTCTCAAAGGTGTTTTATAGGCTGTACAATAAGCCCATAATGCGTCATCCAACCTTGAAGACTAGTCCTTTCTCATTGGGCCAACCATCTTTCCTAAGATTCTCTTGATTTCCCTGTTTGAAATTTCAGCTTTCCCACTGGTTTGGGGATGGTATAGAGTTGTCACCTTATGTTTAACCCCATACTTAGCCAGTAATGCTTCAAACTTTCTATTACAACAGTAAGACCCTCCATCACTGATGATCGCTCTTAGAGTTCCAAATCTGGTGAAGATGTTTTTCTTCAGAAATCTTGTGACAACTTTTGCATCATTGGCTGGACAAGCTCTTGCTTCCACCTACTTTGAAACATAGTCAACAGCAACCAGAATATATTGATTCCCAAAACTCGAAGGAAATGGCTCCATGAAATCGATTCCCTATACATCAAAAAATTTTGCCTCCAAAATGTTGTTCAAAGGCATTTCATGTCTTCTTGATATATTCTCCACTCTTTGGCACCTATCACATTGCATCACGAAAGAGTGTGCATCATTAAATAATAAAGGCCAATAAAACCCTACCTACAATATTTTGCTTGCAATCTGGACTCCTCCAAAGTGGCCTCTATAGGGTGAGGCATGGCATTGCTATAGGATAAACTCCATTTCTTTCTTCAGAATGCATCTCCTAATCATCTGGTCAGCACACTACTTAAAGAGATATGGTTCATCCCAGTGGTAGGATTTTACCTCATGTAGAAATTTTTTTTCTGTTGTGATGTTAAATCTAGTGGGAGCATCCCATTCACCAAGTAATTCACATAATCAACATACCATGGCATATGAGTTTGGGATATCATAAGAAGTTGCTCATCCAGGAACGTCTCATTAATTTCCTCTGCATTTTCTCTGTCTTGTTCAAGTCTAGAAAGGTGGTCAGCTACTTGGTTCTCTGTTCCCTTTCTATCATTGATTTCCAAATCAAACTCTTGTAATAGAAGTACCCATCGGATAAGTCTTGGCTTTGAATCCTTCTTCTTCACTAAGTGTTTGATGGCAGAGTGGTCAGTATACACAATCACCTTTGTGCCAACTAAGTAAGATCTAAACTTTTCAAAGGCAAACACAACTGCAAGTAGCTCCTTCTATGTTACAATGTAATTGAGTTAAGCCCCTTGTAATGTCTTGCTAGCATAGTATATGGAGTGAAACACTTTGTTCCTACACTGCCCAAGAACAACTCCCAAAGCTACATCACTTGCGTCACACATGAGCTCAAATGGTGAAGTCCAATCTGGTGCCACAATAATAGGTGTTGTACTCAGTTTCTCCTTAAGATCACAGAATGCTCTCATGCAAACCTCTTCGAAGCAAAATGCTCTGTCTTTCTCGAGTAGATTGCACAGAGGCTTAGCAACCATTGAAAAATCCTTAATGAACCATTTGTAAAATCATGCATGCCCAAGGAAGCTTCTAATACCCTTCACTAAAGTGAGGGGAGGTAGCCTCTCAATGATCTCCACTTTGGCCTTATCAACTTTTAGCCCCTTTTGAGAGATTTTGTGTCCCAACACTATTCCTTCTTTCACTGTGAATCGACACTTCTCCTAATTCAATACAAGGTTTGTCTCCTCACACCTTTGGAGAACTTTAGCTAGATTTTCCAAACACAAGTCAAAAGAGTTTCCAAAAATAGAAAAGTCATCCATGAAAATTTCCACAAACTGCTCTACCATTTCAGTAAAAATTGCCATTATGCATCTTTGAAAGGTGGCTGGAGCATTGCATAGCTCAAATGGCATTCTCTAAAATTTGAAAGTCCTATATAGGCACGTGAATATGGTCTTGTGCTGGTCCTCGGGTGCTATGGCAATCTGGTTGTACCCCGAAAACCTATCCAAAAAGTAGTAGTACTCCCTTCCAACAAGCCTATCTAACATTTGGTCAATGAATGGCAAAGGAAAATGGCCATTTTCTAGTGGTCTTGTTCAGATTCCTGTAGTCCATGTAAATTCTCCAACTAGTGACAACTTTGGTTGGGATTAACTTATTATTTTTATTTTCTACCACAATCATCCCTCTTTTTTAGGAACACATTGAATTGGACTAACCTTGGAGCTGTTTGATATATGGTAGATAATTCCAGCACCTAACCATTTAATGATCTCCTTCTTTACCACATCCTTCATTATCAGATTGAGCCTTTGTTGAGCCTTAATGGACCCTTTTTCATTGTCCTCTAATAAAATCTTATGCATACAGAATGAATGACTAATGCCTTTAATATCAGCAAGTGTCCACCCAATAGCTCTTTTAATTTTTTTCAACACCATGACTAATTGGCTCTCTTGCTCCTCCGTCAAAAGTGCAAAAATAATTATAGGTAGAGTAGCTGAATCACCTAAGTATGCGTATTTCATATGTGTAGGTAATGGATTCAATTACAAAGTTGGCGGTTCATCTACTGATGCCTTTGGTAGCTTCAATTCCAGGGAAGACATGTCCAACGACTCAACCATTGATAAAGGAAAAATTTGAGTGTTTAATGGTTATATTTTATCCTTTAATTAATAATAAACTTGTGATTATTTCCCTGCTTTTGGTTATACTTTACTTTGGATACTACTTTGGTTGGTTTTATGCTTGTAGGTGAGCAAAAGAGGCTAAGAAGCAAAGGAAAACACTCATGAGAAGTGCCATATGGACTTGGAACATGCTGAGGAGGGAGCAAGAACGCAACCCTGAAGAAATTGGCAAATTCTAAGCTTGGCAGCCCCCAACATGGCCAGGTCGTGCTTGGTGTGCATAAAGCACGGCTAGGCTGTGCTCTAAGCCAAAGATGGAGAAAAGTGCCAGAATCTAGCCCGAAGCACGACCATGCTTCGTGTCCGTACACACGTGATTTTTAGGGTTTTGAGCAACCAAGATGTTATATATACATAGGGGAAACGCAGGGAGACGGATCGAGAGACATCCAAACACTTACACCCATTTTAGACTCAATTTTTAGGCTTAGAAAATACTCTTAGATTATTAGGTTTTTACTAGAATCATTGTTGAATTTATGTTCTAGAGTAGGATTTACAGCAATTGAAGAATTGGTTTTCATCTTTACATTCTACAAACTAGGTTTCATCTTTCTACTTTAGTTCTCTACTTCTACTCCTTATCTTGAATTGTAATGAACTTGAATGATTTACTTAATGAATATGATTTTGGTTTATGTTTCTATGATGTGTGAGTAGATATTGATCTAGGGTTTCGGTAAACCCACTTATGGTATGATGATACTACATTGTTGAGTTAAATATTGGAACCCTAATTGTGATTACTTCTAGATTAATTTCGATTAGCTATGAAATGGCATAATAGAGTGACCAATGTTGCAATCAAACTAAGACTCTTCCCTTTCTCACTCTAAGATAAGGCAAAGAGTTGGTTAACTTCACTCAATACTGACTCTATCACTACTTGAGAAGATTTAGCTTAGAAATTTTTAGCTATGTTCTTTCCATTAGCTAAGATGACAAAGATGCAAAATGACATCATGTCCTTCATGCAATTTGACTTTGAATCATTATATAACGCTTGGGAGAGATACAAGGATTTTCTTTAGAGATGTTGTTGAATTAAATTTATTAGTACTACATAAGTGCACATATTGACTAGTAGTACAATGGATGAGTTGCATGTTGTCTCTCATAGGAAATACCTAATTTCAATTAAGTACCATACCTTTGTTCCTTTAATTTTATCTAAGCAATCAAAACTAAGATTTTTGAAAAGAAAATGATTAAACCAACAAAATCAAATACAGTGATAAATTCAATTTCTAAACAACCTCAGTATTCAATTTCACTCAATTAATTCATCTAACCTTCCCTATTTCCTGTCATTATGTCTAACATCTTGAATTATTAACCAAAACCCTATAATGCCTATAAAATTGTACTCAAGATACATAAACCTATTTATTCCTAAGATAACCCTCTTTATCGGCAAGTAATCGAAGAATAAGTCATATAGCATGCATAAGCTCTTTCAAATTATGTAAGAAATAAAAGTATATCCCTATCCATATGCAAATTAACTAGTTCGCTTCTAGGATAATAGTGATTAAATTCACATTGCATCATTCAATGGTCAAGACGATCAGTTACTTTAATTGATGAATAACCAATTCTCTCCTAAATAACTAATTGGTGGCCAATCAATTAGAGGTAATAAGAATATAATTATGAAAATAATTAAATTGACATCACTCATAAGTAAGGAAAAGAGTTCAGAATTAAACTATATAAAAGAAAGCCATTGAACACTTAGGACTAAAATCTAATACATAGAAAGAAAAATCAACATTCTAATCATAGAAGAGTTCATTATAATCCATGAATGAGAAGAGTAGAGGAGAGAATAACAGAATTTTCCAATTCTTTAAACCCTAGAAAAACGTCCAAGTGCTTAGTTTAGAATCCTCCTTTGTTGTGCCATTTCTTCATTATTTATTTTCCTATTCCTTAGCCTCTAATTTAGCATTACCTAAGAAATTACACAAGAAAGATTCACTTATTTCTTATTTAACAAATTATCAGCAAAAGATAAGGAATTAAGCTCATATTCACTTAAAGGATAAGCAAAACCACAACAAAAGATGGGTAAAAATAACTACTAATAAGAAGTTATTAGATGCCTTTAGCATGGGATGCCAAAATCGCTTCAGGTGCAAACCTTTTACAATGGATTGTTGTAACAACACAATATTACAACAGAATAAAAATATCTTAGAATAGTGAGAATAAAAATAACTAGATGCTTTGTGGTTATTAGATTTTCTTATGAGTGAAAATAAATTAGGAATAATAACTATTTATGGGTAGCAAAGGTGATTTATGGGTAGCAATAAAAGAATATAGTGGCAATAAAAGAATAGAGTGGCAACTCATGGTGCATTTATGGGTAGCAAAAGTGATATTTTGCTGGTTAGAAATCAGAGAAGGAAGAAGCATAAGCAGTAGTAGAAAGTGTAGAGGGAGAGAGAAGGGAAGAAGAAGAAGAAGAAGAAGAAGAAGAGAGAAAAGATGTGTGGATTCAAGGTAAGTATAACCCATGCTCTACTATCTTATCTTCCTCTTTCCTTCTTCTTTAGTTAGTAACTCATTCCTGCCTTGATGGAATGCAAAATAGAGTATCTAAAATTAGGAAGATAGGATAGGCAAAGAAGGAAACTAGGTCTGAAGCAAGAAGAGAATGCTTTAAGGAGAATTTTTGGGGTAGGTTTCATAGTGAACTATATTTTGAAAACTCTGACATGATGCAGAGTTTGGAAAATATTTTGTTGTTTTCATGAAATTTTCATCTCTTGTTCTCACAGAAGATTCTTCTATATGAGTTGTGTAACAACTTTTTTTTTATTATACAATATAGAGTTTACATACATGTCATTAATCAAAACATATGTACAACATATCAAACACATAAAAATCTACATCTTATTTATTCTGGTTGACCAATTTCGGAGATACAGGTGTGGGTGGTTGCATCTTTACCGTGATCTAAGCCAACTCGACCACAAACATTTTATTTGCTTCTGGGATCTGCCCAACATAAAGTATTCGATCCAACATGCACTAAAAACCAGAGCCATAGAAAAATCTGTATAACTAATTTTCTGAACATGATATGGAAATATAGTGAGAATTAAATCCCAGTAAGTTCAACAATAAATCATCATCAATATAGCTCATCACGTCATGTTCAGCTGTATAAACTACAATAAATATCTTTGGTCACATGAATGCACTATATCTATGCACATGAGAATCGTACAATAATGACATGTATGACAGGATTAACTATTTTCAAAATATCATATGATGACTATCAATTTATTCTCATATCAAGCTACCCTGGTCAGGGTGAGTATTTTCTACTCTCCGGTACGGGCTTTTCTCGCTCCGTCCGACATGGCCCACTTTCTCTTTCTTTTCTCATTAACATGATCATAATCGTTGGTAGTGCGTCCCCTACTGGTGCACCACACGGATTGCTATGTGACCGTGCTCTTTTCTTTTCTTTCCACAATGATAGCCAAAAATATGCTTTCAATAACAAATATGTTCATCAAAATATAACTATTACCAAAAATCATTGGTAATCATCCCATGAACATAACCATTTCAGATATTACTTTATAAAATATTTTCATGTCAAAATTTCACACTTAAGATGGTAAGAAGTTCATGCAATGGCAATGGCTATGGCATATACTAGTCATTTATTATTTTTATTTATAAGATTCTTCTTTTGTTAAATATTAATTTTATTTCTTTATTTTCTTGATGGAGGATTTCATCCTATCTAACCTTCTCTTATTAATCAGAAAATAACTCCCTCAATTTAACTCTGATGTAGGTGATCTTGGTATCAATTTAAAGACAAAACAATTTTCTAAAACTCTTATGTTGAACAGTTGAACGAAATAATCATGGTGATATTACTCCCTCAAAGAACATGTTATTTCTTCTCGGGTAGGTTCTGACCTCTACCTACTAATCTGTCCGTATCTCCATCATAATAATTCTAAATTAAGTAATTCTAGTGGCTAAAAATCTGTGGACATATAGCTATAATTCTTATGTTAACCATTTATTTTAATTCCCTACAGAATGTTCCCAGAAATTAAAACACAGAAGCTATCCTAACATATTCTTCCCTGGTTAACCATTTTCTGACCATTGCTTACTGATCGGACCATATCTACCTCATATGGACTCCAAATGGAGTGGTTCCAGTGGCTTAAAATACGTGACACATATAGCTATAAATCTTATGTTAACCATTTATTTTAATTCCGTATAGAAGGTTCTCAAAAATTAAAACACAGAAGCCATCCTAACACATTCTTCCCTAATTAACCATTTTCTGACCATTGCTTACTAATCGGACCATATCTACCTCATATGTACTCCAAATTGAGTGATTCCAGTGGATAAAATTCCGTGACACATATAGCTATAATTCTTATGTTAACCATTTATTTTAATTTCCTACAGAATGTTTCCAGAAATTAAAACATAGAAGCTATCCTAACATATTCTTCTCTAATTAACCATTTTCTGACCAGTGCTTACTAATCGGACTATATCTACCTTATATGGACTCCAAATTAAGTGATTCCAATGGGTAAAAATCTATTAGACATACATTTACATTTTTCATGTTAACCATTTGTTTTAATTCCTTACCAATGCTTTCTAGAATTTTTAAAAAAAAGCATAAAAGTTTGCCACCCATAGTCATACCTATGCAGAACTATCTACACCAACCTGAGTATTCAAACATACATAATATGTAACATGATATAGCAACATCCATGACCAATCATTAAAGTTCTAAGATAAAAATCTAATATAAATATTACAAGTTTCAAAACTTTTCTTCAAAAAGAAATATTGTTAAACTTACATTGAGCACTTAGTCCTCTAGACTTCTCATTCCTCTTTCTTCCTTTCTTCCTCTCCTTTGCTCACTCTACCTTGCTTCTATTTTTTTCCTCTCCCTCACTTGGACAAAAATTCTAATGTTGTAAGGGTGGGTTTTTCTTAAATAGACCATTAAATAATTCACCTTTCATGATCATGGGTCTACCTTATCACAATGAGGATACACTTGGTTGAATTTTTGGAAAACAAACAACTTATGTTTTTGTCTTCCTCTTCCTTAGTCAAGATATGCATAGCAAAAGGAGATTTGTATTTTGAAAATTATGATAATATGTTCTTAAGATAAGGGACAAGGCCCTTTTGATTTAGGGATTCATTTCATTTTTCATGATGGGTTTGGTCACATTTTTATGATTTTTGGGCTACCGGTCCAATTTTTATATCCTAGTCCAAGTCTATGTTTTATTTCTTGCTTAGGTTATCCAACGGGCATGTTAAAATAATTATGTGAAGTGGAAAAACTCTATATGAGTTGTCCATAGGTGAAAGCCCAATTTATGGGTGGAGATACTAAACTTAGTAACTTTAACTCTTAAATTAGGAAAAATTACCCTAATCCAAACTTCTTGCAATTTTAAGACCTTTACTTACTTCACAAAAATTTATCTTCCTTACCCAAGAATTTCAACTTTCTTTAGCATGTTTATTTCTAATATTTCCTCTTAGGTTTTCTCTCTTTACCTATTCCATTAATGTTAGAACATTTCTATACATACACATAAGGTGAAGAATTTCTAAGGATTATATTTCCTTAGATATCTAAAAATTGTCTTATAAGTTTTATTTCCTTAACTAAATATTTATGTATGTATATCCATAAAAGAATCAAAATTAGGAATGTTACTTTGAATACTTTTGTACTTTTATTAATACATGAAACAAAATTAGGGATGTTACAAGTTGTTAAAGTAGCCATATGTAAACCTATGTTTGATGTATATGTATATTATATATTTCATGGTTGAATCTCTGTTTGTTTTGCTTTAGTTTTATGGTTAGAATTGGTTTGGGTTGTTATCATGTAGGCTAAAAATGTAGGGATATACACATATATATTATAATATAACAAAGTTTAAGAGTTTTAGGGGATTAAGAGCCCAAAGAAGTGGTTAAAAAGTTAGTTTTTTTTATTATAGGACTGAAATAAGGTACTGCGAACACAAAGCACGGTCGTGTCTCAAGACATGACCAAGCCATGTTTTGTGCAACTTCAGGACGAGCATGCCTAGTCAGAACACGACCAAGCCATGTTCCATGCTTCTTGGCGTGTCATGGGCAAAATTATTAGGTTTCAAGCATAGCTGTGTTATGGAGCACGCCCAGGCCATGTTTAAGGCTAGTTTTGAGTTGGAAACAAGATAAATGGGGCTATAAAATAAAATGAGATGACAATCTCAATAGCTAGCAAATTTTTCAGAAAAATAGTATACATTCCATTCCTTAAAACATCTCAATTTATTTCACTAAAACATAAGCACTAACCATACATACATACATCATCTTGGTCACACTAGGGACCCATAACATTTTGGTCTACTTACCCAATGCAGACACATACCTCCATACTTACAAAGGGTTATGCATCTCTTATTATTGGGCAATCGTGGGGGAAATGGGGCTTACTTGGCACACTTTGTGCACCCCCTAATTCCCGAGAATGCATACATAACATATCTTTAGACCATCATTCATCATAGCATAAAAGTCAGGCAACTAGTGAAAATTGATAAATTCAAGTTCATAAACATAAAAAGTGTTTTAAGGAAAAGCTAGCTACCTCAATTCCAGCACAATCACTTCCTTTCCAAGGCTGCCAAGGTTACTGCCAGCAACTCAAACTAAAACATATAAGAACTTTTGGTTAATGCATGCATATTAGCACCTAAAGTCATAAATCTCCAGTGTAAGAGCTTCTGCTCCCCAAAACAAAACTATGATTCTGTTGAGAATTGGGGTTATTATTAAATATGACAAAAGTTCTCTAAAAAATTTAAAATTTTGTATGGAGGTACCTTTACATGTGTATTTTATTTTGTGGTTCTCTCAGCCCTTAACTCTTCCATTCAACCCCAAGAACTACCTCCATAACCCAGAACAGTGCAGATTAGTTTCAGTTCCATTTCTATTCTGTTTTACATTCAATTGGATTAGTAAAACTTCTTCAAAATTTGTAATATTTTATATGAAGCATCCTAGATATGTTATATAATCACTATAAAATTTTTAAGTAAAACATAATTCATTTGACCCCTCGAATAACTCAATTTTTAAGGTTGTCCCCTGTTATGGTCGGTTCTGACTCATTTCCTGTCCTACCTAATTTCTACATTTTATTATATGCCTTAACCTGCCCAAAAGTCTCTAAAATTTGGCTGGATCCTTAATTAGGATCCCTATAACATTTCATAAAAGTTTCATACAACAATTCAACATCTAACCCCTTCAATATTTTGTATTTCCATTAACAGCCTAAGCTGTCCAATAGATTGTTCTCAACACTGTTTGGGAATATAAAGGATTTCTCGATTTTTGGTAGGTTTAACATTAACCTTTCCATGGAATTTCATATATTTTGAATGATCTAAAAGGGTTTCTAATATCCTATTTTGATTATGCATGATGCATATTTATGCTTAGCCATGAAGAGTGAGAGTTTGGGTGCATAGATAATACATGTTTTTGCTGAAACTGGCTTGAAAAGGGTAAAAATCTATGCTCTGAATGATTGGTTTTGGTTGTTATGATTTATATTGAATTTAAAAATATGTTTAACATATAAGTTTTAGTCCTATTTCTTATCTTTCTAAAGCCTCTAGAATCACCTTAATTGGTTTTGAAATGAAAGAGGTGTGTCTTGATGAGTGAAGATATGTCAGATCTAACTTGCTGAGTTACACACTATTTTCTAACACCTTTTCCCCTATTTCTATTTCTAACTTGTCAAAGTAGTAAACATAAAAGTTGTATATAATTGTTTTAACTTTCCATAGACACCAAAATCACCTTAACCGAAGTTAAAATGAGGTAGTTATAGTCTTTTTAGTGAGAGAGGGTCAGGCTGGACCAAAATCTAGAATGCAGAAAAACCCGAATCACGACCGTGTTTCAGGACACGGCTAGGTCGTGCTTCGGGATGTTTTTGATTTTTGCATCTCATTTGTCACATTCCCAAGCACTGCTTGGCTATGTTGGGAGCTATTTTTAGCTATAAATGGCATAAAATGAACCCCATTAACTACAAGATAATTAGATAAACTAAATTGAAGAGGAATGTCTTATAATCCTTGTGATATAATACTAGTCTTCACTACTTTTTGTGATGATAACCTTAATATACATTGTGTACTAATGCATATTTGTTAATGATGAAGATGATGATGTAATGCATATGATATTGTATCAATGCATGATAGTTAGATGATATGATGTATGCATTGTCACTTAATGGTAAGTGTATTGATACATATTTGTTAAATGATGATGTGATGATGATAATAAGTATGATAAAGATGATGTACTTGACTAACGCATAACCTTATAATGGCGGTTGTCACGTACCCTACTGACTAGCATCTTATTTTCATACATCCACATCATAGTATGTTCCACTTAAGGGAATTTGGTATTATATGTAACATCCTTAATTTCGTTTCTTTTATTGATAAAGGAACATAAAAAAAAATTAATTAAGGAAATAAAATTTATTAGACAATATTTTAGATATCTAAGGAAATATAGTCCTTAGAAATTCTTCACCTTATGTATATGCATAGAAAATGTTTCTAACATTAAGAGAACAAATAAAGAAGGAAAATCTAATAGGAAAGAAATTAGAAATAACATACTAAAGAGATGCAAAATTCTTGGATAAGGAAGATAAATTTTTAGAAACAAGTAAAGGTCTTAAAATTTCAAAGAAACATTGAATTAGGGTAATTTTTCCTAATTTAAGAACTATAGTTACTAAGTTTAAAATCTTTACCCATACATTGGGCTTTTACCTATGGACACTTCATATAGAGTTTTTCCACTTCACATAAGTTTCTAGCAAGCCCATTGGATAACTTAAACAAGAAATTAAACATAGACTTGGACTAGGATATAGTAATTTCACCAATAGCCCAAAAATTATGAAAATGTGACCAAGCCCTCCAAGAAAGGAAGAATTTTATCCAAAGCAAAGAAAATGGGTAGGACAAGCCCATAATGGGTAGGAATAAGCCCAAATCCAAGAGGAAAAATAAAATAAAATAAATTAGATGATGATATAATAATAAGAATAAAGATTAGGTTACATGGCATTAAGACAAAAAAAATTTAGCAAGTAGTGTGATTCTACATTCATCATTTAAGCAAGTGGCATGATAATACAAGGCTTTAGGACAAAAACATCTATATCCTACACTCATAATTTTAGCAAGTGGTATGATAATACATGGTATTAGGACAAAACATTCATAGCCCACACAAATAATATCAACCAAATAATGGAGATTCAAGGGCTAGAAATTTGCCACCTCAAAAGGCAAACCTATCATACTTGTTTAAGACAAAAGAAAATGGAAATGAATCCCTAAATCAAAGGGACCTTGTCCCATATCTTAAGAACATATTATCATAATTTTCAAAATAAAAATCTCCTTTTCCTATGCATATCTTGACTAAGGAAGAGGAAGACAAGAACATAAGTTGTTTGTTTTCCAAAAATTCAACAAAGTGTATCCTAATTGTGATAAGGTAGACCCATGATTATGAAAGGTGAATTATTTGGTGGTCTATATAAGAAAACCCACCCTTACAACATTAGAATTTCGTCCAAGTGAGGGAGAGAAAAAAAATAGAAGCAAGGTAGAGTGAGGAAAGGAGAGGAAGAAAGGAAGAAAGAGGAAGGAGAAGTCTAGAAGACTAAGTGCTCCAAGTAAGTTTAACAATATTTCCTTTTGAAGAAAACTTTTGAAACTTATAATATTTATATGAGATTTTGATCTTAGAACTTTTATGATTGGTCATGATGTTGCTATATCATGTTACATATTGATCTTGCATGTGATGTATGTTTGAATACTTAGGTTGGTGTAGATAGTTCTGCATGGTTATGGCTATGGGTGGCAGAATTTTAAGCTTCGGTAATTTAATTTCTGGGAACAATCTATAAGGAATTAAAATAAATGGTTAACATAAGAATTAAATATATATGTGTCCCGGATTTTTACCCACTGAAATCATTCCATTTGGAGTCCATATGAGGTAGCTATGGTCTGATTAGTAGTCAAAGGTCAGAAAATGAATCATCAGGGAAGAATATGTTAGGATAGCTTCGGTAATTTAATTTCTGGGAATTATTGGTAAGGAATTAAAATAAATGGTTAACATAAGAATTAAAGATATGTATGTCATGGATTTTTAGCCACTGGAATCATTCAATTTGGAGTCCACATGTGGTAGATATGGTCCGATTAGTAAGCCAAGGCAGAAAATGGTTCATCAGGGAAGATTATGTTAGGACAGCTTTTGTATTTTAATTTCTGGGAATTATTTGTATGGAATTAAAATAAATGGTTAACATGAACCTTATATATCTATGTCTCATGGAAATATGCCCACTGGAATTATGCAATTTAGAGTTCATATGAGGTAGATATGATCCGATTAGTAAGCAGAGGTCAGAAAATGTTTATTCAAGGAAGAGTATGTTATTAATGTTTTAGTTTTTGAATTTCTGGGAATATTCTGTAGTGAATTAAAATAGCGCGCCAACATAACAATTATAGATATATGGCTCATGGAATTTTACCAACTGGAATAACTCAATTTGAAGTTCAAATTTGAGAGATATTGTCTAATTAGTTAGTAAAGGTCAGAACCTAAATGAGAAGAAATAATACTAAATTTAAAGGAGTAATAACACCACAATATCATACTATTTTGTTGATATGATTAACATAATAGTTTTAGATAATTGTCTTAGCTTGTCATAGACACTAAGATCATCTTAATCGGAGTTAAAATGAGAGAGTTATGCTCTGATTTGTAAGCAAAGGCTGTGTTAAAAGTTAGTAAAACCTATTTTCAATATTTTTCTACCCTAGATGAATTTTTAAGGTAATAGTAGAAATCAATTTGAGGAAAAATGCTCTATAAAATTTGTAAGAACATATGTTGGAAATGATATAAGTAGAAATAAAATGACTAAATGCCTAGACATAAAGAAAATGAAAAGAATTATTCTAGTTACTGGAAAAAAATTGTGATTTGTGAAAAGTGCATGTCTAAGGAAAGCTCTGGCAAGGAAAGACTTGGTACTTAAGCGTGTCCATTAGTGACCCACCTCTCTTTTCTGGGAACTTTCCTGGTGCGCTGTTTACAGACTACAATTACTATCCAGTTATCGAGGTATTAGTGTGAAATTTTGACATGGAAATATTTTATAAAGTGAAAATTAGAAAATGATTATATTCATGGCATAATTTCAGTTTACCAATGAATTTTGAGAATGATTATGTTTTGATACATTATGGCATGAGAATATAATGAACATACTCGTTATTGGAATCATATTTTCGGCTATTAATATGAAAAGAAAAGAAATGAGCACGGTCACATGGTAATCTGTGTGGTGCACCAGTAGGGGACGCCCTACCAACGGTTATGATTATATTCATGAGAAAAGAAAGAGAAAGTGTGCCATGTCGGACGGAGCGAGATAAGCCCGTACCGAAAAGTAGAGAATACTTACCCTGACCGGGGTATCTTGAAGTAAGAATAAGTTGATAGCCATCATATGAAATTCGAAAAAAATAGTTATTCATGCCATACATGTCATAACTGTATAATTTTCATGTGCATGATAAAGTGCATTCATGTGACCTAAAGATATTTTCTGTAGTTTATACAGCTGAACATGACATGATGAACTATAATGGTAAATTATGATTTATTGTTGAACTTACTGGGATTTAATTCTCACTATATTTCCATATCATGTTCAAAAGATTAAATATGCAGATATTCTCTATGACACTTATTATCTCTGTACGTTGGATCGAGGTGCCCTACCTTGGGCAACTTCCAGTTATTTCAGATATAACTGTCGTAGATGTAACTGAGATTCCGGTGGACGTGCCACCCGAATCAGTGTCCCCGGAAATAGTCGATATAGATGATTAGAACTAATATGTATCTTTGTACAAATGTTTGTAAAATAATGGTGTGTAGTTTGTAAAATAATAGTGTGTATGGAAACTCAGTATTGTATAAATTAAATAAATGTTATATTGAGTTAAGTTGTAACGAGGTAATAACTTCATGGTATTTTAAAAAAAAAAATTACATAAATGGAGTTGTTACATTATACATTTTCTTTTTATCTATACATTTCTAGCAATGTCTACCTAGCCCATAACTTAACCTATTCACTTATATTGTTTGTTATCATTCTTTGGAAAGAATAAAAGTTCTTCATGCTATCCCAAGCATTTTCAAATTTCATTTCCTTATAGGCAACTAACTAGGCATGATATGTATTACTTACAACAAAAGGCTCTCATGCCATAAAAGAAAATGGTACATTCCATAACTTATATTACATCACATTATAAGCTGTCTAAAAAGGAATTAGCACTCATCTAGGCTATCCCACATATATTACACAACCAAAGAAAATATAATCCATTTCCATAATCAGATGAGTCAACCTTGAGACCCTTATTGCTCACTTCTTGTTGGAGTACCTGGAATGTGATTATCTGGACATAAAATAAAATGAGATGACAATCTCAATAGTTAGCAAATTTTTCAGAAAAATAGTACACATTCCATTTCTTAAAACATCTCAATTTATTTCACTGAAACATAAGCACTGACCATACATACATACATCATCTTGGTCACACTAGGGACCCATACATTTTGGTCTACATACCTAATGCAGTCACATATGGTCATACCTGCAAAGGGTTATGCATCTCCAATTATTAGCCAATCGTGGGGGGAATGCGACTTACTTGGCACACTTTGTACAGCCCATAATTCTCGAGAATGCATACATAACATATCTTTAGACCATCATTCATCATAGCATAAAAGTCAGGCAACCAGTGAAAATTGATAAATTCAAGTTCATAAATATAAAGAGTGTTTTAAGGAAAAGCTAGCTACCTCAATTCCAACACAATCACTTCACTTCCAAGGCTGTCAAGGTTACTACCAGCAACTCAAACTAAAACATATAAGAACTTTTGGTTAATGCATGCACATTAGCACCTAAAGTCATAAATCTCTAGTGTAAGAGCTTTTGCTCCCCAAAACAAAACTATGATTCTGTTGAGATTTTGGGTTATTATTAAATATGACCAAAGTTCTCTAAAAATTCTAAAATTTTGTATGGAGGTACCTTTACATGTTTATTTTATTTTATGGTTCGCTCAGCCCTTAACTCTTCCATTCAACTCCAAGAACTACCTCCATAACTCAGAACAGTGCATATTAGTCTCAAGTCCATTTCTATTCTGTTTTGCATTCATTTGGATTAGTAAAACTTCTTCAAAATTCGTAATATTTTATATGAAGCATCCTAGATATGTTATATAATTACCACAAAAATTTCAAGTAAGAAATAATTCATTATCCCCTCGAATAACCCAAGTTTTAAGGATGTCCCCTGTTATGGTCGGTTCTGACTCATTTCCTGCCCTACCTAATTTCTACATTTTATTATATGCCTTAACCTACCTAGAAGTCTCTAACATTTGGTGGGATCCTTAATTAGGATCCCTATAACATGTAATAAAATTTTCATACATACATTCAACATCTAACCCCTTCAATATTTTGTATTTCCATCAATAGTCTAAGTTGTCCAGCAAATTGTTCTCAGCACTGTTTTAATTGTAAAATGCCTAGTTGTAGGTTCTCAAAAATCACGAAAGTTTCCAAAATGGATTATGAATATTTTAGGACTTCTCTCACCAAAAATTAGAGAATTTAAAGGCTATTTACTAAATTTACTAAGCCAATATTTTCATGTGCTAAAAGGTTTCTATGTTCTCAACCTAACCCTTCTGTGCTCTATGACCTTTACTCACTAATCAGACCCTAACTCACTCATATGGACTCAAAATTTGGTGATTCCAATGGCTATGTAACCATGAGAAATATATCTATAAATTTCTTGTTAACCATGTCTTCATATTCCTTATAAGTTAGTCCCAAAAATTCAAAAACTAAGCTATTCTTCACCAGCCTAAATTCCAGACCAGATCCTGACCACTCATCACTCCCTGGAGTATAACTCTCATTTTAAGTCTGATTGATGTGATTCCAAATGCTATGGATATCTAAGACATAGGGCTACAACTTCTATGTTGAACACATTTTCATATTTTAGGCAGAAAGTCATCCATGAAGAGCCTAAACGTAGCCTAATAAACTCTAAACCGGATTTTTATAAGAAGACACACTTACCTTGTGCAAACCTACTCCTATGGCTCTCAATTTGCAGCTTGCTTCTCCTCTTGGTTTTCTTTTCAACTCAGCCATGTTTCTTGCACCAAATATGGGGTGAACAAAGCTTCAAACCTCAGCACTCACTCTCACTCTCACTGCCTTATGGTGAAGGAAGAAAAACTCTCCATATGTTTATGGTTCTTTCACTCTCTTCCTCCTCTCTCAGCCTTCTTCTTCTTCCTAGCTGCTCTCTCCCTCTTCCTTCCTCTTGCCTCTTCAGTTTTTTACTACTTCCCTCTCTCATTTCTCCCGCTGGCGTGAGGCAAGGTTAGGTATTTTCTGCTGCACCAGAGATGCATGTTGCTAACTGCTTATGGTTGCAGGGATTCCTTGGATTTTGCAAGGTAGGGTAGTGGGTTTTTCTACTGCTTCTCCACGTAATAGCATGCATGTATATCTATACTATAATATACTCTATAGGTGGTGGGTGCATGACATGTAAAAGGGACCTCTGCTGCCACACAACCTGCCTGCGTGAGTGCTTCTACTTTCTGGCGTGAATCAGCTGCAAATGGGGCATGAATTTTGCTGCTTGTGGGCGTGTGTTTCTGCTTGTCTCATGGAGCAAGGGATGGCATGAATATGCTGCCATGTGAGGGCATGATTCTGCTTGGTTTATAGAGCAGGGGATGGCGTGAATATGCTGCCATGTGGGATGTTTTCTCTGCTTGCATGTGGCGCCGATTCTACTATCTAATGGAGCATGATTCTACTGGCTTTTTAGGGCAAGGTTGGACATGAATCCTGCTGGCTTTTGGACGTGTTTTTTGTTTGGCTTTGTGGAGCAAGGATGGCGTGTTTTCAACTACCATGTGGGTGTGATGCTGCTTCCTTTATGGAGCATGTTTCTGCTTGTATTCTTCTCACTGCCTATGCATTTTTAACCTACCAAAGCTATTGGTGTTTTGTTTCAAATTCACGTGCATGCATGGGTGGATATATATATATTATGATATGCATGGTATAAATGAGAGGAAATAGATATATATATATATATATATATATATATATATATATATATATATATACATAACGCTTTTGCTTTTGTATGTGTAAATATATATATTATAATGTGCATGGTGGAGGTGAGAGGAAATATGTATATATATTGATATATGTATTGTATCACATAATGCTTCTTCCTTTGCTAATCCTAAATTAGTAGCATCCTAAGGAATATGTTTGTATCCTATTCCTCTCATTTATGCTCTAAACATATTTTTATTTATATTACTTCTAACTATGAAATGGTACCACATATTTTATAAAGACTTTATTGTCAACAATTACACATTTTAATTCTTGTTCCTATATGTCTTAATTTATTACTAATCCTAGATTAGTAATGTCTAAAAAAATGTATTTGTATTCTCTCTCCATCCATTATGATCCTAAGAATCTTAGTTATATGATTCAACATTAACTATGTCCCTATTTTATACTTGCCTTATAATCATATAACTAAGCATCTTAATCACTTGTCATATGTATTTTCTACTCATCCTTAAATTTATCTAACTTTATTAGAGGCTTAGGATGTTACAGAATAGATTATTCAACAAAAATAAAGATAAATGTGAGTGCAGCTGAGTGCCCTCCACTTTTATGGTCCTAGTGAAGGCTTGAGTATTGATCGTTAAAGTTGGTACCTTAGCCCTCCATTTTTGCATATGTAAAGACAAAAAGTGCAATTATCAATATTTCTTACATAAGATCTTCATTTGCATGTGTAATTGATCCAAATGAGCGTATAAAGTCCCTAATTACATAGGGTCCAAAGGGAACCTCTACTCTTTGGCCATGACTGCCCTACTTATGATAAAGAGGTTAGATCATTCAAGACAACATTGTACCATGTTACCACCAAATCTAGGAAGTATTTATGGTGCCTACTATAACAACCTCAAATTTTTATTCATCCAAAATTTACCCAAAAATATTTATAAAGTTATAGAAGAAAAGTGGAAGGTGTATGAAGCAGATTAAAGAAGCATTTGTAGTAAGATTGATGATGGAGTACATAAGTGTTAATGTGGCGCCAAGCCAAAGAAAGACGGAATAAAATGAGCAAGGATTAATTCTATAAAAATTTGGATGAGAGGCATTATCGCAAACATACTTTTAAAAAATATTGCTAAAGGAGGAACAAGTGCATTTGTATTTTTAAGAACAAAATAAAACTAACTAAAAATGCCATATAATGAAATATTAAGAAAATCAAATGTAAAATGGTAGACAAGGAATTAAGTCATGAAAACTGGGGATGTAAGTCTCACTAATTATGATTAAAAAATGAATTAAAGAGAAATTAAGTGAATGGAATATCCAAACATGCCTTAGGGATATGCTTAAGGGACACCTCACTATCTTAATTATAATTTAGGATAGCTTATTAGGAAATTAGTAAGCTAAATATGGGGATAAGGAACTTAAAGTCAGCATGAAGCCAATTAACACTTATGCTAATAAGAAAATGGCACTACATGTTGTCTAGCTCCCCAAGTGGCCACGGAAGGCACCAAGGATCCTCCATGCTTCAACCAAAAGGAATAACACTGGGAAATTAATAGCAACTATAAGATTCAAAGGAAATAAACCAAATAGTTAAGATGCAAGGCCATAGTTACTAAGGGCCAGATTAGAAATTAATATATAATCATTACATTTATAAAAATATATCATCTCCTTGCTCACCAAGTCGATAAAAGGGGGATCTATTTGTGATAAACCTTTTCCATCCAAAAATGTGAAAACAAAACCAGCAAAGAGAGAGAGAGAGAAAAGAAGGAAGTTAGCAGAAACTTTGAAAAGGAAGAAAGAAAGAAGAAGAAGGAAGTGTGAGAACTTGGCCAATAAAGGTAGGTTTAATGGTGTTCTCCTCTTACAAACTGATTTTTTTGGTAAGCTAGAATAATTTTCTAAGTAACTCCCTTGAATTTTTCTAGTTGTGTATTCATGGGAAAATTTTCTAGTTTTTTACCACCCAAGCTAGTCATAAGTATAATATGTCTTAAAATCACCAACGTTATAGATCTATGTCTTAGCATTTTATATCCTTTAAAATCACCTTAATCGGACCTCATATGATAGAGTTATGTTCCAATTATTGGTGACAGGTTAGGAATCAACTCGTGTATAGCGATGGTCACGACACATTATTTATTTGTAGAATTAATCAAAGTGGTAAACATAAAATTTGTAGAGAATTGTCTTAATTTTTTGTAAGCACTTGAATCATTTTAATCAGAGTTTCTATTAGGGAGTTAGGGTCTGATTAGTAAGGAAACATCAGGATACAACCATGTCGTATTTTTGGCTGATTAAGAGCTTGGGCATAAGGCAACTTTAAGCACGACCATGTCCCAAGGCACAGCCAAGCTGTGCTTGATACTGAAGTTAATTATAATAACAGGTAAAATGATATAATGCATGAAAATGATGATATTAAAGATAAGATGAGACATGCTAGAATGAATTGGCCAATACATAACTTAAAATGAAGTGTATGTATATACATGTACGTAAGTAAGATTTTGGTTAACAAATGGATTAGTAAATGATAAGAAATGGGTGCTTATGAGCAAGAATTGTAATATCCCTAATTTCGTTTCTTTTATTAATAAAGGTATATAAATATTTAATTAAGGAAATAAAATTTATTAGATAATTTTTAGATATCTAAGGAAATATTAGCCTTAGAAATTCTTCATGTTATGTGTATGCATAGAAAATATTTCTAACAATAAGCAAATAAGTAAAGAAAGAAAACCTAATAAGAAAAATTAGAAATAACATACTAAAGAGAGGCGAAATTCTTGGGTAAGGAAGATAAATATTTGAGAAGTAAGTAAAAGTCTTAAAATTTCAAGAAGATTGGATTAAGGTAATTTTTTCTAATTCAAGAGTTAAAGTTCTTAAGTTTAACATCTCCACCCATACATTGGGCTTTCACCTATGGACACTTCATATAAATTTTTTCCACTTCACATGAGTTTCTAGTAAGCCAATTGGATAGCCCAAGCAAGAAATAAAATATAGACTTGGACTAGGATATAGAAGTTGGACCGATAGCCCAAAAATTATGAAAATGTGACCAAGCCTTCCATGAAAGGTAGAACTTCAGCCAAAGCAAAGGAAATGGTTAAGATTAAGTCCAAATCCAAGAGAGAAAAATAAGAACCATGTGAGGAAACAGTAGTATAATAATAATCAAGATTAGGTCACATGGCATTAGGACAAAACATCTATATCCTACATTCATAATTTCAACAAGTAGTTAATAATACATGGCATTAGGACAAAAAATATATATCCTACATTCAAAATTTCAACAAGTAAATAATAATACATAGCATTATGACAACACATCCTTATCCTACATAAATAATTTCAGCCAAGCAAGGGAGACTCAAGAGCTGAAAATTTGCAACCTAGAAAAGCAAACCTATCATACTTGAGTGAGACAAAAGAAAAATGAAATGAATACCTAAATCAAAGGGACCTTGTCTCTTGTCTTAAGAAAACTTTATCATAATTTTTAAAATACAAATCTCCTTTTGCTATGCATATCTTGACTAAAGGAGAAGAAGACAAGAACATGAATTGTCTTTCCCCAAAAAACAACCAAGTGGATCCTAATTGTGATAAGGTAGACCTATGATTATGAAAAGTGAACCACTTGATAGTTTATTTAAGCAAAATCCACCCTTATAACATTATAATTTCGTCCAAGTGAAGGAGAGGAAAAACATAAGCAAGGTAGAGTGAGGAAAAGAAAAAAATAGAGAAGAAGAGAAGAAAGAAGAGAAAGGATAAGTCTAGAGGACTAAGTACTCAAGGTAAGTTTGCTTAATCTCCACTTAAATCCATCTTTCCTCTTCATCCTTAGGGTTCAAAACTCACCCTCCTTCTCTTATTTAAGCTACTAGAAAAGCTTAGGGAAAGGAGGAATCTTGCTACTTCCTTCAAGAGGAAACAAGAAAAAGAATTCACTAAGTGAGTTAGGGAGATCTTTAGGTAGATTTAACAATATATCTTTTTGAATAAAATCTTTAAAATTTGTAACATTTACATGAGATTCTGATCTTAGAACTTTGATGAAATTTACAATATTTCCTACATTGATGATTGGCCATGGATGTTGCTATATCATGTTACGTGTTGATCTTGCATGTGATGGATGTTTTGAATACTTCGGTTGATATGGAAAGTTCTGCATAGATATGGCTATGGGTGGCAAAAATTTAGGACTTTATGCTGATGTTATATATATTTAAATATGGTAAAAATATATGGAAGATGGTTAGGTTGGTAAATTAAGTATGGCCTTAAACACCAAGGAGAAAACCAGGAGAAATTTCTGTTGAGAAACACCCTTAATAATGCACGATTTGATTCTGCTTTTCTTTTGAAGTGGATGATGGAATATGTTAAATAAAGTAAGAAATATGTTGAGATGAGTAATTCTATGGTTAGGTGGAAATTTGGAAGAAAATGGGAAGATTAATTAATACAAGGATGAAGTAGAACTTTAGGAAAGGATGGGCTAAAAAAACTAGATTTCAGAGTAACTAGGGATACTTTTGTTTTTGAAAGTATGAAAAGAATCAGTTAGGAATTAAAAGAAATGGTTAACATGACAAATGTAGATATATGTCTCACAGATTTTTAGCCATTGGAATCACCCAATTTGAAGTTCAAATGAGGGAGATATGGTCTGATTAGTAAGTAGTGGTCAGAAAATAGTTAACCAGGGAAGAATCTGTTAGGTAAGATTCTGTGTTTGAATTTCTAAAAAAAATATATAGGGAAATAAAATAAATAACATGAAATATATATATATATATATATATATATATATATATATATATATGTCTCAAGAAATTTTATCCACTGGAATTATTAAATTTGGAATCCATATTAGGAAGATATGGTCAGATTAGTAAGCAGTGGTCAGAAACTAGCTAACCAGGAAAGAATCTATTAAGTATGCTTTTTTGTTTGAATTTTTGGGCAAAATATGTAGGGAATTAAAGGAAATTGTTAACATAATAAATATAGATATATTTCTCACAAATCTATAGGCTCTGAAATCACTTAATTTAGAGTCCATATGAGGGAGATATAGCTGATTAATGAGTAAATATCAGAATCAGTCTAGAATCTATAATGGTAAATGTAAGCGTTTTTGTTTTTGAATTTCTAGGAATAATTCGTAAGGAATCTAAAGAAATGATAAACATACAAGTTGTAGATAAGTGTCTTATATAGGCTTTGGAATCAACTAAATTGGAGTTTGTATGTGAGAGATATGGTTGAATTAGTGAGGAAAGGTCGTAGAACACGGCTAGGTCGTGTTTTGAGTTGCTTCAGCACGGGTTGGCCATGTTCAGGGCTCTTTTTGAGTATGTTTGAAGAATTTTTTAAGTATGACCGTGTCCTGAAACATGACCAGGCCGTGTTGGGAGCTGGTAAAGCTTATTTTCAACATTTTTCTACCCTAAATGAACCTCATTAACTATAGGGTAATAATAGAAATCAAATTGGAGAAAGAATGTCGTATAAAATTTGTGAGAACATGTGTTGGAAATGATATAAGTAGAAGGAAAGTAACTAGAGGCCAAGCATAAAGAAAATGAAAAGATGAATATAATATTTAAAAACGAAGAATCTTATAAATGGAAATAATAAATAACTAGTGTATGCCCTAACCATTTCTATTGCATGAACTCCTTACCATCTTAAGTGTGTAATTTTGACATAAAAATATTTTATAAAGTTATATTTAAAAATAGTTATAATCATGACATGATTGCATTTTACCAATGATTTTTGGTAGTGATTATGCTTTGATGATAAATTATGGCATGTGAGTATAATGAATATACTTATTATTGAAATCATATTTTTGACTATTAACGTGAAAAGAAAAAAGACGAGCACGGTCACATGGTGGTCCGTGTGGTGCACCAGTAGGGGATGGAAATAAGTTGATAGCCATTATATGATATTCTGAAAATAGTTATTCATGCCATACATGTCATTACTGTACGATTTTCATGTGCATAGATAAAATGCATTCATGTGATCTAAGATATTTGCAGTAGCTTATACAGATAAACATAACGTGACGAGCATTATTGATGATGATTATGATTTATTGTTGAACCTACTGGGATTTAATTCTCATTATATTTTCATATCATGTTCACAAAACTAGTTATACAGATTTTTCTACGGCTCTGGCTTTTAGTGTACGATGGATCAAGTTACTCTATGTTGGGCAAATCTAAGAAATTAATAAGGTATTTATGATCGAGTTGGCTAAAATCTCAGTGACAGTGCAACCACCCGCACCCGTATCTCCAGAATTAGTCAACATGGATGAATAAGATGTAGATATTTATGTGTTTGCACTACAAGAAAAAGAAAATTCAGTGACGAGTTTTCAATGGCGACTAAAAAAGTTGTCACTGAAAGATACCATTCAGTGGCGACTTATCAATGTCATCACTGAAAGGTAGATTTTCAGTGATGACCCTAGTAAGTCGTCACTGAAAGATACCTTTTAATGGTGACTAAGCTTAGTCGCCACTAAAAGGTTGACTCTTAATAAAAAAAGGCGGCAAAATCATTTACTTCCCGCGAACCCTCCTCTTTTTTTCTTCATTTCTTCCTCCCGCGAACACCCTCCTCTTTGTTTGCTTCATTTCTTCCTCCCGTGAACCCTATTTCTTCCTCCCGCGAACCCTCCACTCTGTTTTCTTCATTTCGTCCTCCCGTGAACTTTATTTCTTCCTCTCGTGAAACCTCCACCCTCCACGAACCAAAGAGAGTTGCACAAAAAACCCACCACATTTGCCGTAGAAAAACCCATCGTGAAGCTCTTATATCCCCCAAAATCATGAACCATTGTCGAGGTGGCTACCATGAAGATCAATGTTCCACTCTAGTTTGCCGTAGCACAGTAGAGAAGCATCTCAAGTGAGTATTTTTTCCAATTCATCTTTGTATTGTGATTTCGATTTGATTCAGTTTTTGGGTTCCTTTAATTCTTTGTTTTTGTACTGTCTTAGAACTCTCTACCCACAAAAAAGAGTCACACAGAAAACCCCATTGTGTTTGCAGAGAGACCCATCCTACGTCGTGAACCATTACCCGGGTGGCTGTTGTGAAGAGCAATGTTCTACTACAGTTTGCCGTAAGACTATAGTGAAGCATCTTAGGTGAGTATTTTCTCCAATTTTTCTATGTATTTTCATTTACCTTTGATTTAGTTCGGGGGTTTCTCTTTTTTGGTTGGATTTGATGCGTTTGGGGGTTTAGTTTTGGATTTGAGCTGGGTTTTGTTTTGGTATTATACTTAGTTTAATCTTTGGCACCAATTTCAGATGTTGGGTATTTTTTCCAAACCTCGAATAAGTTATTGAGTGGGTAATAGGATGACAAATGATGCTATTATTTGTTGTCACCTTATGGTTGCAGAGCTCCTGTCATATGTTATCAGTTGGAAAGTTTGTTACAAAGGCAAAAACTTGCTCTTTTAAGATTAAGGTTTAGTATTGCAATTAAGACAGGGACAATAAGGTACTTGGTGGTGCTATGTTTTAAGCACATTGCGAAGATGCAAAAGCTAGCATCCAAGTCAAACATTTTTTTTATTTTAATTGATTTTATTGGTGAGACAGGTGAGCTAATTTAGTCATGCTTCTAGTTATGGGATTCAAGTTGTGGTCTTTGGTTTTTTCTTTTATTCTAGTTTCTTCCTGCAGAATGCAGCAAAGCAGTTTATAGTGCATTTGCTTTAATCATTTCATCATTTCATTTCTATTAAAAACAGAGGTGTTAAAAGCTGTTTGGATGAATTTTACCATTTTCATTTCCTCATAATTAGATGTGCATTTGTTGACATAGTGTTTCTCAAACATCTTGTATGAACAAGTTTATGATTTTTTTTCTTTTTCTTTTTCTTACTTAGTTTTATATGATGTTGGTATGAAATATCTCCTAGACCTAGTAAGCATTCTATGCAAATTTTGTGATTGGGTTTCTTCCATCTTTTTGTTTATAATTTTTATTTAGGCTATATGAAACAATCAGTAGGATTTATGAACTTGTTACTTGATTCTATGAGTGACTGAGTGATGTGCCCCTAGACCTTCGCCTTCTAATTATGTGAAAGGCATAAATTATTTAAAGTGTCACTTTCTGTTTTGCATTCACAGCCATATCATACTTCCTACTCAGAGACCTCTGGGTACTATTTTTGCCATAATTGGGCAATTCTCTTGTAGAGTACTTTGGAATTTGGTCCTATCCATAGAATCTGTTGATGTTTATTGCATAAGACCTTTTTTCTGGAACCTTCATCACTCTGAGTGAAGACATGGATTAATATTATAAGTTAGTTCATACATGACATGGGTTAATATTATATTTAAGTCTAGCTGCACAATTAGATTGAATATAGTATTGGATAAGTACATACCTTCTTCTTCACTATCTTTACCATTTCATGTTAGATATCCTAATCAATGATATGCTATTTCTAAATGTAAATGATGGATGCAACCTAAATGTAAATCATGGATGCAACCTAAATGTAAATGATATAGTACTGGTAAATGTAAATGTAAATAATATATTACATCCTACTGAATATAGTACTGGTTTTAGTGATAATCATGGATACAACCTAAATGTAAATGATATCCTGCTCAATCTTCTACTCAATATTCTACTATTGTTTCTCTTCTACTTGAACTTGGACAGCCATGAGAAAGGAGATACATGAGAGATAAATAAGGGTCTAGATGAAGGTGGTGGAGAAGATTTTCTTCTACCCCAACTCATTATTTTGTTGCTGACAAGATAGAATTCTAGTGTTTTAACTTGGTTAAGGTTGGAAAGGAGAAATGAGCAAAAGAACTTAAATGCAAGATGCTAGTGGGAGAGAATCGTAGCAGTTAATTAGAAGGAGGGTTAGGGTGCTAAATAGGGATGTGGGTTTCTCAATATTCAACTACTGTTTCTCTTCTACTTGAACTTGGACAGCCATGAGAAATGGATGCAACCTAAATGTTAATGATAGATATGTATCTTTATATGTTTACTATTAACTTTCATCTCCCATAATGTGGTCAAACAATGTGGATAGGTCATAATTAAAGTTCTTGAACCAGCCAAGTTTTTTGTTCTTCACTATGATTTAAGTGAATTATAATATTATCTTAGTGTCTCTTACACCTTAAACTTAGAGATTATATATTAGATAGATTATTCTCTTCTTTATTATATCTCTTTAATGCAAAACTTGTTTGGAATAGTTTATACTTTCTTAGAGCATATAAGAAATTTCTTCCAACAAGTCTGAACATTGCCAACCAACAGTATAATACCTTGCCACCACAAAATTAATAAGGATACCGCAATCATACTCTAGAATAATATCTATTATATGTTTATTCTAGATCAACTACAGGGCATAAATTAAAGATAATGCCTCAACAATTGAAAGATTAATAACATGAACTATTGCACAACCATCTAAAACAGAACCTAAAGAATTTTGACAAATAATTCCTATTCCAACCTACTTTGAAGAGCTATAAGAAGATCCATCAATATTAATTTTAAGTTTCCCAATGAGAGAAAAAGTCCACTGGAAACAATCTTGGAAAACCCATTCACATCTTGCTTTCCATATAAACCAACATGTAAAAGCAATAAGAAATTTGACCTTCTCATCCAAATCCTTCATTTAAACAAACATCTTAAAACACCATAAATCAAAAAGATCCACACACATGTTTTTGAAACAGAACCACAACCAATAGGTTATGGTTCACTTTATTTTTGGAATAGAATGAAGCCCAACTTTGAAGTACTAGAATTACAAAGTGGTTAATTATTTAGTAAAGTTGTAAATTGATAGGACTTTGATGATGGCTAATGGATGGTTTCCCATTGAAGAGCATAACATGAAATTTTTCATCCTTATTAAGTCTAAAGTTGTAGGCCCTCATTCTATACTATTTTGTTGGAACCTTATCTAGAGTTCTAGACCAATGGTTTGAACTCATTTCTTTGTTGGATCATCTATGCATGGAAGACTAATGATATTGCATGCTCTCTTACATAACAAGTTTCATCCTAGGATTCTGATAAATGAACATGATCTTAACTACCTCTTTGTATTTATCTTTCTCTAATAGTTTTGGAAACATGTGTCCATTTTTTGTACATTTGGCAACACGATTTCATTTTATTTCAGCACTATATATACACTTTATTGTGCCTAAATACTTTGTTATTTTTCTTTTCCAATTGCTCACTTTGACTCTGGCCAAAATTATAGGAAATTTAATGGATAAGAGTTGGTTGAAAATTGGAAATAGAGCTTATCGAAGGTACATAAAAGGAGTGGATGAATTTCTTGAGTAGGCATATAGTCAACCGAGGGTGGGCAGTAGAATAAAGTGCCCATGTAAAAAATGTAGAAACGTGGTGTTCAAGGTTAGACATGAAGTACGGTTTGATATGTTAAAGAATGGTTTTTGGCAATCTTACGAGGTTTGGGATTGCCATGGAGAAGTTGCAAGGACAACTTCATATCCCATTAATGAAGGGAATGCTCATTTAGAAACTTTGTTGAGGTGGATGATATTACTGTAATGATACACGATGCATACGGAGTTGCAAACACAGAGGAGATGAATACTAATGTAGAAAAAAATGAAGAGCCAAATTTTCATGCAAAAAAGTTTTATCAATTACTGCAAGATGCCAAAAACAAGTCTATATCCAAGTTGTGAGAAAGTGTCAAAGTTATCGTTCATTGTTAAGCTACTTAATTTAAAGTGTTTTAATCATTAGAGCAATAAGTCTATGGACATGTTGTTAGACTTATTTAAAGAAGTACTGCCAGAGGGTACCCAAGTACCTAATTCCTATTACGAAGCCAAGAAGATTGTTCAAGACTTGGGGTTAGACTACACAAAAATAGATGCATGTCAGAATGACTACATTCTGTACAGGAAAGAACATGCTACTGCACAATCAGGCCTTACGTGCAAATTGTCTAGATGGAAATCAAATGGGCAGATAGACAAAAAAGAAGCACACAAAGTGTTGCGCTATTTTCCAATAAAACCTAGGTTGCAAAGACTATACATGGCAACACACACTGCAAAAGACATGAGATGGCATAGAGAAGAACATGTAGATGATGGTGTGTTAAGGCACCCAGCTGACTCCATTGCTTGGAAGTCTTTTGATGAGCAATATCTTAATTTCTCAATGGATCCTAGAAATGTTAGGATGGGGTTAGTAAGTGATGGGTTCCAACCATATGGAAATATGAGTGCCAACCATAGTATTTGGCCAGTTGTTCTTGTGCCATATAACTTGGCCCCTGGAAATGTATGAAACAATCGTACTTCATGATGACACTTCTTATCCCAGGCCCTAAGTCTCCAGGAGACTATATAAATGTATATTTGGAACCAATGATTGATGAACTTAAAGAATTGTGGGAGGTGGGACTGGAGACGTATGATGCTCATTCACAGTCAAATTTCAATATGCGAGCTTCAATCATGTGGACAATAAATGATTTTCCTGCGTATGGCAGTCTTGCAGGTTGGTCAACAAAAGGAAAATTGGCATGTCCTTGTTGCAACAAAGATACTCACTCTGTATCATTAAGAAGCAAATTATGTTATATGGGCCATCGTCGCTTCTTGCCAGCTAATCATCTTTGGCGGTGGAATAGGAGGGCATTTAATGGTAAAGTAGAAATCAATGACGCATCGACGTCTTTAACTGGTGAAGAAGTGCTTCAACAACTAGAACTCTTACCCAATGTGACGTTTAGAAAAGGGAAGAAGCGAACACGCGACCAGTCAGCTGTTACTTATAATTGGAAGAAGAAGAGCATATTCTTCCAACTGCCCTATTAGAGCACACTTTTACTGCGACATAATCTTGATATCATACATATTGAGAGAAATGTGTCAGACAACATTGTGTCAACGGTGATGGATATGGCTGGAAAGATGAAGGACACAGTAAAAGAGCCGCTACGATTTGGTGGACATGGGAATTAGGCCAGGTTTACACCCTATTGAGCAAGGAAATAATATTTTACTACCAGCGGCATCTTATATGTTATCACCACAAGAGAAGTTGAAGGTCTACAACATTTTAGCCTAGTTAAAAGTTCTTAATGCATTCTCTTCAAACATTTCAAGATGTGTCAATGTGGCAGAGAGAAAGATATATGGACTAAAGTGTCACGACCATCACATATTATTGCAAGAGGTATTTCCAGTTGCGATTCGTGGGTTGTTGCCTAAGGAGATGAGTGATCCTATAGTGGAGTTGGCGTAATTTTTCAAGATTCTGTGCTCAAAATGCTTAACCATAGAAGACTTGGATTCAATTGAAAAACAAATTGTCATTACCTTGTGTAAATTGGAAACTGTGTTTCCTCCAGCATTCTTTGATGTCATAGTCCATCTTCCTGTCCACTTAGCAAGAGAGGCAAAGATTACAGGGCCTATCCAATATCGTTGAATGTATCCAATTGAGAGGTAACACTAGCAAACCTATACTAATTTATTAAGCTGTGTTGTGTAACAACTCCATTTATGTAAATGTAACAAAAAAAAATTTTATATTTGTAAAATTACATGAAGTTATTACTACTTTAATTCTAACCACTTAACTCGTAATAATAATCACTTTAACCAAGCATAATTTTTATTAACAGTAATACAATACTGAGTTTCCATACACACCATTATTTTACAAACATTTGTACAAAGATACATATTAGCTCTAATCATCTATGTCGATTACTTCCGGGGACACTGGTGCGGGTGGCACCTCCACCGGAATCTCAGTCACATCTACTACAGATACATCTGATATAACTGGTAGTTGCCCAAGGTAGGGCACCTCGATCCAACGTACGGAAATAATAAGTGTCATTGAGAAAATCTGCATTATTCTTCTGAACATGATATGGAAATATAGTGAGAATTAAATCCCAGTAGGTTCAACAATAAATCATAATTTACCATCAATATAGTTCATCATGTCATGTTCAGCTGTATAAACTACAGAAAATATCTTTAGTCACATGAATGCATTATATATATGCACATAAGAATCATACAGTAATGATATGTATGACAGGATTAACTATTTTCAAAATATCATATGATGGCCATCAACTTATTCTCATTTTAAACTACCCCGGTCAGGGTGAGTATCCTCTACTCTCCGATACGGGCTTTCTCGCTCCGTCCAACATGGCACACTTTCTCTTTCTTTTCTCATAATCATAATCATAACCGTTGGTAGGGCGTCCCCTACTGGTGCACCACACGGATTGCCATGTGACCATGCTCATTTCTTTTCTTTTCACAATGATAGCCAAAAATATGCTTTCAATAACAAGTATGTTCATCAAAATATAACTATTACCATAAATCATTGGTAATCACGCCATGAACATAACCATTTCAAATATCACTTTATAAAATATTTCCATGTCAGAATGTTACACTTAAGATGGTAAGAAGTTTATACAATGGCAATGGCTATGGCATATACTAGTCATTTATAAGATTCGTCTTCTTTTTAAAATATTAATTTTATTTCTTTATTTTCTTGATGCAAGTTTTCATCATATCTAACCTTCTCTTACTAATCAGAGCATAACTCCCTCAATTGAACTCCGATGTAGGTGATCTTGGTGTCAATTTCAAGATAAAAAAATTATCTAAAACTATTATGTTGAACATTGTAGCGAAATATTAAGAAATCAAGGTGATATTACTCCGTAAATGTACAGGTTATTTCTTCTTGGATAGGTTCTGACCTTTACCTACTAATCTGTCCATATCTCCCTCATATGAATTCCAAATTAAGTTATTCTAGTGGCTAAAATTCCGTGACACATATACCAATAATTTTTATGTTAACCAATTATTTTAATTCCCTACAGAATGTTCCCAGAAATTCAAACACAAAAACTATCCTAACATATTCTTCCCTGATTAACCATTTTCTGACCTTTACTAACTAATCGGACCATATCTACCTCATATGGACTCCAACTTGAGTAATTCCAGTGGCTAAAAATCTGTGACACACATATCTATAATTCTTATGTTAACCATTTATTTTAATTCCATACAGATAATTCCCAAAAATTAAAATACAGAAGCTATCCTAACATATTCTTCCCTGATTAACCATTTTTCTGATCTTTGCTAACTAATCGAACCATATCTACCTCATATAGACTCCAACTTGAGTGATTCCAGTGGCTACAAATTTGTGACACACATAGCTATAATTCTCATGTTAATTATTTATTTTAATTCCATACAGATAATTCCCAGAAATTAAAATACAGAAGCTTAAAATTTTGCCACCCATAGCCATACCTATGCAGAACTTTCTATACCAACCTAAGTATTCAAACATACATCACATGCAAGATCAATATGTAACATGACATAGCAACATCCATGACCAATCATCAAAGTTCTAAGATCAAAATCTCATATAAATATTATAAGTTTCAAAAGTTTTCTTCAAAAAAAATATTGTTAAACTTACCTAAGAATCTCCCTAGCTCACTTAGTGAATTGGTTTTCTTGTTTCCTCTTGAAAGAAGTAGCAAGATTCCTCCCTTCCCCTTAACTTTTCTAGCAGCTTAGGTAAGAGAAGGAGGGTGATTTTTTGAACCTCGAGGATGAAGAAGAAAAATGGATTCAAGTGGAGATTAAGGTAACTTACCTTGAGTACTTAGCCTTCTAAATTTCTCCTTCTTCTTCCTTCCTTTCTTCTCCTCTCTTTCTCTCATTTCCTCACTCTACCTTGCTTCTATTTCTCTCTCTTCCTCACTTGGACGAAATTAAAATATTGTAGCAGTGGGTTTTGCTTAAATAGACCACCAAATAATATATCTTTCCTGATCATATGATCATGGGTCTACCTTATCACAATTAGTATACACTTTGTTGAATTTTTGAAAAACAAACAACTTATGTTCTTGTCTTCCTCTTCCTTAGTCAAGATATGCATAGGAAAAGGAGATTTGTATTTTGGGACAAGGTCCTTTTGATTTAGGGATTCATTTCCATTTTCTTTTGTCTTAAACAAGTATGATAGGTTTGCCTTTTTAGGTGGCAAATTTCTAGCCCTTGAATCTCCATTATTTGGTTGATATTATTTGTGTGGGATAGGAATGTTTTCTCCTAATGCCATGTATTATCATACCACTTGCTAAAATTATGAGTGTAGGATATAGATGTTTTTGTCCTAAAGCCTTGTATTATCATGCCACTTGCCAAAATGATGAATGTAGAATCACACCACTTGCTAAATTTTTTTCTTAATGCCATGTAACCTAATCTTTATTATTATTACATTGTTATATCATCACCTAATTTATTTTATTTTATTTTTCCTCTTGGATTTGGGCTTATTCCTACCCATTTTCTTTGCTTTGGATAAAATTCTACCTTTCCTGGAGGGTTTGGTCACATTTTCATAATTTTTCGGCTATCGGTTCAATTACTATATCCTAGTCCAAGTCTATATTTTATTTCTTGCTTAGGTTATCCAATGGGCTTGCTAGAAAGTTAAGTGAAGTGGAAAAACCCTATATGAAGTGTCCATAGGTAAAAGCCCAATGTATGGGTAAAGATGTTAAACTCTAGTTCTTGAATTAGGAAAAATTACCCTAATCCAATGTTCTTGAAATTTTAAGACCTTTACTTGTTTCTAAAAATTTATCTTCCTTATCCAAGAATTTTGCATCTCTTTTGTATGTTATTTTAAATTTTTTTTTCCTATTAGGTTTTCCCTCTTTATTTGTTCTCTTAATGTTAGAAACATTTTCTATACATATACATAAGATGAAGAATTTCTAAGGATTATATTTCCTTAGATATCTAAAATATTGTCTAATAAATTTTATTTCCTTAATTAAATATTTATGTACTTTTATCAATAAAAGAAACGAAATTAGGGATGTTATACGTTGACTACTAAACTCAAATAATTTTAACTTGCATTTATAGGTATCTACGAACGTTGAAATAATTTTAACTTGCATTTATTTTGAGTTGTTTCGATGGAAATACTCTTGATTCGAAGTGTTTTCGAGTTGTTTCGATAGAAATATTCTTATTTCGAATTATTTCAATGGAAAAGTATCAAATCAATTTGAAAAATAAAAAAATTGATAATTTGAAAGTAGCATCACATCATATCCAATACCAAGTTATTTTCTCCCACAAGTCACAACATTTTTGTCATCTTCCTACTCTTCCCCCCTCTCATTTTCATGACATTACTTTTCTTCATTGTCTTTATTTTAAAGAGGAAACTACAAAAATGATGAAAAGAGAGATTGAAAGACAAAGAAAGAGGAAGGTACCTAAAGATAGAGGCAGAATCATGGTCGTCAGAGAGAGACTTAAAGATAGAGGCCACGAAATAGTTAAGAAGATGGAGAGATAGATGTAAGAGGGAGGTTGATGTTGAATGCTACTGGGATTTGAGTCGAAATTTTCACTGTAGTAGTATGTTTACTTACTATTCAACTATAGACATTAATTCGAATTAATTTTAACATAATTTTATATATCTATATCATTAATATTATATTAAAATCTTTTAAAATTGAAAAAAAATATTGCTTGAAATTATTTGAAACATTTCTTAAAAAATCTTTTGTTTCCACGAAATGTTTCGAAATATTTCTATTTTTAGAGTCACCGAAACGGTACTTCGAAATGATATTTAGTACCTTGGATCTAGAATGATATCTTACTACTTGTTCTCTTAAGGTTTCTAGGCATTTTTGCTTGAGTATTCCACTAAATCTTACATGTAAGGCATTGGTTTCTACTATTTTGAAAGCTTTTGGATCCAGTATACCTAAACATGGAAGGCTTTTCAATTGTTCTTTTATTTTATTTTTTACTACTTCATTTATCGCTTGGTCCCAAGTAAGCGGATTCCTTATAAGTCTATTGAACAAAGATTTACAAAATATCCTAAGATTTGGGATAAGATTTAAGACATAATTGAGGCAACCTAAAAATCTTTGAAGTTGAGTGTTACTCATGAGTTCATTCGAGAATTTATTTGCAAAAATCTGTTGATTTACTTACCGGGAGTATTGATCTTTAATATATTTCAAAACCTAAAAACCTTACTTTTGTTTGAAATAATTTCATCTTGGGTGCTGAAACCACTATCTGTATTTCTTAATAATGTTGAAGAATTGATTTAAATTATTAAAGTGTTGCTTTATAGAGTTTGAAAATACTAGTACATTGTCAATGTATACTATTGAGATTTTTGCATAAGTATTGACAATTTCATTCATAATGTTTTGAAATTCTGATGAAGCGTCCTTCAATCCAAATGACATTATGTTTCATTCATAATGTCCATAAGGAACTATGACGTTTTTTTTGTATCTGTCTTCTTCGGCCATTTCAATTTGATAGTAACCCGATTTCATATCAAATTTTAAAAAAATTAAGGCATTAGATAATTTTTCTATCAAATCTTTTTATTAGGAATGTGTTATTTAATAATGTAGGTGTAATAGCCCTAAAATAAAGGAAAACCCTAAATAAATGAAAAATCTTGAATTAAGGAAAAATTATGAATGTAAACAAGGATTATGATAAATGGAAATAAGTACCATTGTAAATATGTTTATTTATCATATTGTTTAAGAAATTGTGAAGTTAATATGAGAATTTAAGTTTTAGGGCCAAAATGTAATTTCCTAAAAGTTTAGGGGACAAAATGTAAATAACGAAAATTGCAAGGACACCCCTCAACAATTGAAATTTTACTAATAGGTCCCTCACATGATTTAAGAGAAATCAGATGCAGAAGTGGCGTAAAATGTTTTACACTTTCTCTCCCAAATTCACTTTCTCTCTCTAAAAAACCTAAAACTTCTCTCTAGATTTCTACCACTTCTGGACTTCGGATCTCAACACTATCACTGCCTACGGATTCAAAATGACGAGGATTATAATTCTATCCGATGGGTTTCTGGAAATTTGGTCGAAAATATGCCGGAAAGTGGAGGAGAAACTCTAGGAAGGTAAGTTTTGCATCTCCTACGTAAAGTTTTTAAATTGGAAATCTGACACCGTAATGGATTCAGGAGATGAAAAAACCTTAGAATATGAAATTTAGCTGTCATTTGACAACTTTTATATGTCGTGAACAGTAAATCCAGCCGTTATGAGGTCTATTTAACCATCATTGACTAAGCTCCCAGAGTAATTTCTCAGGTTTTTGGACTCTCTAGACTTGTTTTTGAGGTCTATTTGGTTATAGTTGGATTAGAAAAGTGCATTTTAGAGCTATCTAATCTATGGCATTTATCCTGTGAGTAGATAATTCTTTCTATAACTTACCATATACTCTTCTTGAATTTTAATTGGATAATTGATTATGATTATAAGTTATTTATACTTTTATATGTCTCTAAAATTGATTAAATTATTTGAATTGTTTACAATCTGGTAGATAGTTCAAGAAGAGTATGGTTTTGAAAATAATTTTTTGAATTCATTAAATATGTGATTTTAAATGTATTTCTCATAGTATGGTAAAGAAAATATATTGTGCACGTCGCATTAATTTGTAAAGTTATATGATTGCCTTGGAAAAGGGCATGTATATGTGATAAACTCTGATTAGAAAATTTCTGACAGAGGAATTATACTGAGACTGAAAATTATGAATTTATATTGAAATCTTTGTTTTGAACGATATGGCATATGTGCAAATATGGTATTTGTGGAGGAATTCTATTAAAATCACTGTATACTAACAGCGGGAAATGTTAGCCCTGGTACACCTTGACACTTCAGCTAGTAAGGGTGGTGCTTGCCTCATGTGACAGCCAACACACGGGAGTTATTGTTATTGGGGGAGAGCGGGATGCCTTCTATTATTGTTATCGGGGAGAGCGGGATGCCTCCTATTATTGATATGTGAGTTACCCTCCCTTGCTGTGTGCTTGGAATTATTTATTGGTTCTAATATGGAAACCTCCTAAAGCATGTGAAATCTTTTATTACATAACATTTGTTTTATAATCATATTGCACTGTATTTGGTTTTGAATATTTGACTATATTGTGAAATGATGATATTTGAAATACAGGTCCCATATGGATGTACTTTCGAACTGTACTTTCTATGTGATAAATTTTAAAGTATGAGTTCATCTATATGCTGACCTAAGAGGTTATAGGAGGTCTTATCTGATCACTGAGTTGTCAAACTCACTACATAATGTTACATCTTTTTCAAATAAGGATACAGAGTCTGGTCCTATGGATAAGTGATCAGCTAGGCTGCTTACTCCCTGGGTGAGCCTACGTTGCTTCCAAGGCTCACATTATTTGGATTGTATTGTATTTATATTCTAGAGTATGCTCTATATGCCACAGGCAAGATCTCAGCTTCTGCCGTTACTCTGATGTTTATGGATTTGGTTTGTATATTATATATGTATGGAAACCTATATGTACCGGTTTACATGTTAAAGGATTGAGATATGCATGTTTATGGAAAATATATGTTCATGATATGTGTTTCACGTCCCAAAAAAGTAGGGGCGTAACAAGTTGGTATTAGAGCCTAGCTTCCCTGTGGCTATCAGAGGAAAGGATTCTTTAATATGACCTTTAGTATGAATATGAGCCAGACATATTTATACTTCAAGTGCTGCTGAGGGATTCTGTAGGGTTTCACTTTCCTTTCTATTTCAAGTTTGTAAAAGTTTCTAGTGTAAAACTGATTGAATATTATGGTATTTTAAAAAGGTGTTTTATTTTGTATAGTTAATGATGCCACCAAGAACTAGAGCGATTGCTAGAGAAGCTGTAGATCGTGCACCCTCCGCAGAGGACTCTACACAATCTGCCATTCTAGTACAAAGAGGTCGTGGTAAAGGCCGACCTAGAGGAAGAGGTAGAGGTAGAGGGAGTGCACAGGGTATGAGTACCCTAAGACATGATGAACATGTTCATATATCTGATAGAGTCTCTGAGGAGAGAGTAGAACCCCCTCAGGAGCCACATGATAGAACAGCTGATATGATTGCTGACATACATAGGAGCTTAGAGACATTAGCTGGATTTATAGTAGAACAGGGCAGGAGGGATGGCCAGCCAGCAGAAAAAGCTCCTGAAGAGCAAGAACTAGAAATACCAACTGAACATGAGGATAAATCTACAGGGATTGAGGTGACATTACCATAATTCCTAAAGCTGAATCCCCTGACTTATTCTGGGTCAGATATTCAGGAAGACCCACAGATATTCATTGATGTTGTGGAATGAGTTCTCAAAGATTTAGGGTGTTTCACTAGAAGATCTGTTGAACTAGTGTCTTTTCAACTATCAGATGTAACTCAGGTTTAGTTTGAGACCCTAGTACAAGGAAGAGCAACTACTTTACCACCAATGGAGTGGAATGAATTTAAGTAAGCATTTATGAATCATTTCCTACCAATGAGTGAAAAGGACAAAAGGGCCAGGGAATTTGAAGAATTAAGACAGACACCGAACATGACAGTTTATGAATATGACATCCGTTTTACTCAGTTGTCTAGATATGCACTATATCTGGTTCCTACTGAAAAAGATAGAATTAAGAGATTTTTTTCAGGATTGATACGTCCATTGTTTAAATCGGTGGGTCCCCAAATGAATCATTTCTCAACTTATTCAGCAGCTATGGATTGTGCAAGAATGATGGAAACATGAGAGCTAGCAAAGATAGAAAGTCTAAAGAAAAGAAAAAGAGATCGAGATAGTAGCGTTTTGACAGGCTATAATCCTAATGTAAGATGACCAAGATTTCAAAATCCACAGCGTTTGACTCAAGTAGGATCTAGTAGCTCCAGCTAGGCATCAGTCAATATCAATAGGTAGAGAATGATTCAAAGAGATATGAGACCTACTAGTTAACGGGATTCAAGATCGATTCCATTATGTCCCAATTATGGCAAGCCTTATACTGGACAGTGTCGTCGAACTGGTGCATGTTTTTGGTGTGGACAAGTAGGTCATATAGTAAGGAATTGTCCATAGTTACGAGGTTCTAGTCAAGCATTAGTACAGCCAGTTTCACCCCCTGCATCTACACCAGCACGATTAGTCAGAGTAGCTTTAGGCCAAACAAGTAGTGGTGGATTTGGTAGAGGATCAGGAGGTCGAGGCCGAGAACCAGCTTGCTTTTTTGCTTTGACACGACAAGATTCTCATGCCTCAAATGCAGTGATGATAGGTACATTGTCAGTGTGTTCCCATAGAGCATATGTATTATTTGATCATGGTTCTACTCATTCTTATATATCACCCTGCTTTGCTAAGAAATTGGGTAGAGATCCTACTAGTTTACATTGTTCTTTTATGGTTTCTACTCCAATGGGAGAATTCTTACTGGTAAATGATGTGTATAAATCATGTGAGATTTTGATAAAAGATAAGGAGACTTTTGTGGATCTGATAGTTTTAGATATGGTAGATTTTGATGTGATTCTGGGAATGGATTGGTTGGCATCATGCCATGCCATTTTAGACTGTCACCTTAAGGTGATTAAATTTAATATTCCTAGAGAATCTTCCTTCTTGATACAAAGAGATCATAGTGAGGTACCCAGTAATTTAATCTCTGCTCTAACAGCTTATAAGTTATTACAAAAATGATGCCAAGGGCATTTAGCAGTGGTCAAAGATGTTGATATGAAGTATACCAACGTAGAGCAGGTTTTAGTGATTAGGGAATTTTTTGATGTGTTTCCTAAAGAATTGCCAAGGTTACCCCCAGAACGAGAAATTGAGTTTGGTATTGATTTACTTTCAGGAACCCAACCAGTGTCTATACCTCCATATAGAATGGCACCGACTAAACTTAAAGAATTGAAAAATCAATTACAAGACTTATTGGACAAGGGATTTATACGTCCTAGTACTTCTCCTTGGGGTGCTCCAGTCCTATTTGTGAAAAAGAAAGATAGATCACTACGATTGTGTATTGATTACAGATAGTTGAATAAGGTGATAGCACGTAATAAGTATCCATTACCTCATAAAGATGATTTATTTGATCAGCTAAAGGGTGCCCAATGTTTTTCAAAAATTGATTTAAAATCTGGGTATCATCAATTGAGGATAAGGAAGGAGGACATTCCAAAAACTGCTTTCAGGACTCGGTATGGGCACTATGAGTTCTTAGTAATGCCATTTGGTTTAACAAATGCTCCAGCTACATTCATGGATTTGATGAATAGAGTATTTAAACTTTTCTTGGATCATTTTGTTATTGTATTCATAGATGATATCCTAGTATATTCAAGGAGTTCAGAGGAGCATGAGTAATATTTAAGGACAGCTTTGCAAACCCTAAAAGAACACCAGTTGTATGCTAAGTTTTCAAAATATGAATTTTGACTTAGTAGCGTTACTTTTCCAAGGCATGTGGTTACCAAGGATGGTATTCAAGTTGATCATAAAAAGGTAAAAACGGTGCAGCAATGGCCACGCCCTACCACAATTACAGAGATCCGTAGTTTTCTTGGTTTAACAGGTTATTACTGCAGATTCATTAAAGATTTTTCAAAAATAACTTCTCCTTTGACAAGGTTGACAAGGAAGAGAATACAGTTTGACTGGTTAGATGAATGTGAGAAGAGTTTTCAGAAATTTAAAGAATGTTTGACTACGACACCAATATTGACTATTCCTTCAGGTACTATAGGATACATGGTATATTGTAATGCATCGAGAATTGGATTAGGGTGTGTGTTGATACAACATGGTTGAGTCATTGCATATGCATCTAGATAACTTAAGCTACATGAACAAAATTACCCAACTCATGATTTGAAGATGGCAGTAGTGATTTTTGCTCTCAAAATTTGGAGGCATTATCTGTATGGTGAGACATGTAAAATCTATACAGATCATAAAAGCTTCAAATACATTTTTCAATAAAAAGATCTTAATTTGAGACAAAGGTGATGGATGGAATTGCTTAAAGATTATGATTGTACAATATTGTATCATCCAGGTAAGCCCAATGTAGTGGCTGATGCATTAAGCAAGAAGTCTATGAGTAGTTTAGCTCATATCACAATGGTAAGGAGGCCGTTGGTTAAAAAAATGCATAAGTTGAAAAATCATGGGATAGTATTGGAAGTAAAAGAGCCTGGAATATTATTGGCTCATATACAGTTTCAATCGTCTTTGGTTGAGCAGGTGAAAAAGGCACAAGAAGAAGATGCCTATTTATGTAAAAAAATTGAAGAGGTGAAAAGTGGCAGTGATGTTGAATTTACTACAGACTCTGAAAGAATTTTGAGATTAGACAATCGATTGTGTGTACCTAATAAAGAAGAACTTAAGAAAGAGATTTTAGAGGAAGCTTATAGATCCAAGTATACCATTCATCCTGGGGTAACTAAAATGTATCAAGATCTAAAAGAAATATATTGGTGGGATGGTATGAAGAAGGATATAGCTGATTATGTTTCTCGATGTTTAATATGTCAATAAGTAAAAGCAGAACATCAAAGACTTGCAAGATTACATCAGCAGATAGAGATACCTGAATGGAAATGGAAAAGAATAACTATGAATTTTGTTACAGGGCTACCGCAGACACCAAAAGGGTTTGATTCAATATGGGTGATTATTGATAGGTTGACTAAATTAGTACATTTTATACCAGTGAAAACTACATACAACGCAGCTCAATATGCAAATTTGTATTTGAATGAGATAGTGAGGCTTCATGGAGTGTCAATATCGATTATTTTTTATCGAGGACCACAGTTTATAGCTCATTTTTGGAGAGCCTTCCAAGAAACTTTGGGCACGAAGTTAAATCTCAGTACTTCTTTCCATCCTCAAATGGATGGACAATCTGAGCGAACCATTCAAATATTGGAAGACATGCTTCGAGCATGTGTGCTTGATTTTTAAGGCAGTTAGGAAAAATTCTTACCTCTAGCAGAATTTGCTTATAACAATAGCTACCAATCCAATATGCAAATGACCCTTTTTAAGGCATTATATGGTAGACGTTGTTGTTCTCCGATTAGATGGTTTGAGATGGGCGAAGCTAAGATTCTAGGGCCTGACCTAGTACAAGATGCACTTGACAAGGTAAAGTTAATTAAGGAAAGATTAATGGCAGCTCAAAGTAGACAAAAAGTTTATGTGGATAATAGACATCGACCGTTGGAATTTTCTATAGGCGAACATGTCTTCTTGAAGGTATCTCCTATGAAAGGAGTAGTAAGATTTGGGAAGAAAGGAAAGTTAAGACCACGATACATAGGACCATATGAAATTCTTGATAGGATTGGTCCAATAGCTTATCGTTTGGCTTTACCACCTAAATTGAGTAATGTCCATCCAGTCTTTCATGTGTCTATGCTATGAAAGTATCTACCATACCCAATGCATGTTATTCAATATCAGGCGATTCAGTTAGACAACGATTTGTCATATAAGGAAAAACCAGTGGCTATAGTAGATAGACAAGTGAAGAAATTGCGTTCAAAAGAAATACCTACAGTGAAAGTGTTATGGCAGAATCACTCTTCAGGGGAGGTTACTTAGGAAAGAAAAGATGACATGTGCACCAAATACCCACATCTTTTTGAATCATGAGACTAGTTCTTATTGTAAATATGGAAATGAAATTCGGGGACCGAATTTCTTTAAGGGGCAAGAATGTAATAGCCCTAAAATAAAGGAAAACCCTAAATAAATGAAAAATCCTAAATTAAGAAAAAATTATGAATGTAAACGAGGATTACGATATATGGAAATAAGTACCATTGGAAATATGTTTATTTATCATATTGTTCGAGAAATTGTGAAGTTAATATGAGGATTTAAGTTTTGGAGCCAAAATGTAATTTCCTAAAAGTTTAGGGGTCAAAATGTAAATAATGAAAATTGCAAAGACACCCCTCAACAATTGAAATTTTGCTAATAGGTCCCTCAGATGATTTAAGAGAAATCAGATGCAGAAGTAGCGTAAAATTTTCTACTTTCTCTCCCAAATTCACTTTCTCTCTCTAAAACTCTAAAATTTCTCTCTAGATTTCTAACACTTCTGAAATTCGGATTTCAATACCATCACTGCCTACGGATTCAAAACGATGAGGATTATAATTCTATCTGATTGGTTTTTGGAAATTTGGCCGAAAATCTGTCAGAAAGTGAAGGAGAAAACCTAGGAAGGTAAGTTTTGTATCTCCTACTTAGAGTCCTTAAATTGGAAATCTGACACTGTAGATGGATTCAGGAGGTGGAAAAACCTTAGGATATGAAATTTAGTTGTCATCTGACAACTTTTATATGTCGAGAACAGTAAATCTGACCGTCATAAATAGTAATTTCCGGCGATGAACAGTAATTTCCGGTGATGAACAATAACCCCTATAGTTGACCGAGCTTCTGGAGTTATTTCTTAGGTTTTTAGACCCTTTAGACTTGATTTTGAGGTCTATTTGGTCATAGTTGAATTGGAAAAGTGCATTTTAAGGCTGTTTAATCTATAACCCTTATATTGTGAGTAGATAATTCTTTCTATGACTTACCCTATACTCTTCTTGAATTTTAATTGGATAATTGATTATGATTATAAGTTATTTATACTTTTATATGTATCTAAAATGGATTAAATTATTTGAATTGTTTACAATCTGGTATATAGTTCAAGAAGAGTATAGTTTTGAAATTAAATTTTTGAATTCATTGAATATGTGATTTTAAATGTATTTCTCATCGTATGGTAAATGAAATATATTGTGCACATCGCATTGATTTGTAAAGTTATATGATTGCCTTGGAAAATGGCATGTATATGTGATAAACCCTGATTGAGAAATTTCTGACAAAAGAATTGTACTGAGACTAAAAATTATGAATTTATACTGAAGCCTCTGTTTTGAACGATATGGCATATGTGCAAATATGGTATTTGTGGAGGAATCCTATTAGAATCACTGTATGCTAACAATAGGAAATGTTAGCTCTGGTGCACCTTAACACTTCAACTAGCAGGGGTGGTGCTTGCCTCATGTGACGGCCAACACACGAGAGTTATTGTTATTGGGGGAAAGCGGGATGCCTCCTATTATGGATATGTGATTTACCCTCCCTTACTGTGTGTTTGGAATTATTTATTGGTTCTAATATGGAAACCTCCTAAAGCATGTGAAATCTTTTATTGCATAACATTTGTTTTATAATCATATTGCACTGTATTTGGTTTTGAATATTGGGCTATATTTTGAAATGAAGATATTTGAAATACGGGTCCCATATGGATGTACTTCTGAACTGTACTTTCTATGTGATAAATTTTAAAGTATGAGTTCATCCATATGCTAACTTAAGAGGTTATAAGAGGTTTTATTTGCTTACTGAGTTGTTAAATTCACTACACGATGTTACATCTTTTTCAGATAAGAATACAGAGTCTGGTCCTATGGATAGGTGATCAGTTAGGCTGCTTACTCCCTGGGTGAGCCTATGTTGCTTCCAAAGCTCACATTATTTGGATTGTATTGTATTTATATTCTAGAGTATGCTCTATATGCCATAGGTAGGATTTATGCTTCTTCCGTTACTCTGATGTTTATGGATTTGGTTTGTATATTGTATATGTATGGGAACCTATATGTACCGGTTTACATGTTAAAGGATTGAGATATGCATGTTTATGAAAAATATATGTTCATGATATATGTGTTTCATGTCCCCAAAAAATTAGGGCGTGACAATAATTGCTCCTCTTTCAAGTTCTACATGATTTTGGACATAAAACCATGCGCAACTCTAAGGTGACTTACTATGTCTAATGAGCTTTCTGTCTAATAAATCCTAAATTTCTTTTTACATTATTCTAACAATTCTTGACTCATTTGAATGGGTCTAACGTTTGTGATGACTTTTGTTTCATCAAAATCATTCTCGTAAGGAAGAGTTACTATGTACTTTTTCCTATGCCAAAAACCATTTGGATGAAAGGTATATATTTCTTGTTCACATTTTGATTTAAGAGCTTATATCCTAGTTTGAATATTTAGATGTTGAAGTTGCTCTTTGATTCTTTTATAATGGATTTCTTTTTTAAGGAAATTAATTTGATTTTGTTTTCTTTGTATTGCACCAATAGTTATTGAGTCGTATTGAAGTGAATTAATTTCTTAACTTTTGTTGGAATCATCCACTTAAATAGTATTGATTTGGCAAAGATTTTTTAGACTATTGTTTCCTCAATAACTTCAAAAGGCATAATTTGATGAAGGAATAGTATTCCTAATATTACTAGTTCATTGAGATCTTGAACTATCATAAAGACATTGTGAAAACACATGCCTTTGTTGCAAATATAAGTTTTTGATAGTTTGTATATACTGGCACTGTAAAATGATTTAGTAGTCTTTTCATAATACTTAGTTAGAATTAATCCTTCTTGAATGTAGTTCATATTTGCACTTGAGTCGATTAATGCAACTATAGTCTTATGAAATTCTTTATTGACTATTAAAGTTAGTTGATAATACCATTTTTGAAAAATTATTTTTTGTACTATACTGATATATTATTCTTAGTCTTCTTTTGAAACTTCTACTGTATTATTTTGGCTAATTTCTAGAGGAATTTGTTGATATTCCATTAAGGTTTTTAATTGAAGGATTTGTAGATCTTGAGCTAGATCATTGGTTTTCAACCATTGAATTTGTTCTTTTAAATATTTGATTTCCTTTTGAAGTTCTTGAAGAGTCGTAGGGTGATTTTATTCCTTAAATCTAGTAAAGATTTCATTTATTTTAATAGGTTTTATTTCTCTTTCTTCTTGATTTCCTTTATCTTCTAATACTTCTTTTAGTTTTAGAAGATATTGTCTTTTAATATCTTGATCTTCAATTTTGTCTTTTATTTCAATAAGAACTTGTGAACATATTGGCTTTTCTAATGTCATTGAGATTTCACTATCTTGCTCTTCTTGAATTTGATAGATATGTTTCTCTTGATATTCATTATCGGTGTCAAAATTGAACTCTAATTGTGATGAAAAATATTCGTTGATCATAATTTTCATTAAGTATTGTTTTTTATCTTCATCTGTGTTTAAACTTTGAATTTTCTTTTAGTTTTATAGCTAGAGGAATAATGACCATGTTTGCCACTTTTGTAACGTGCTATGTTTTTCTGTGATCTTTGAAATTCTTTTTATTGGGTTTCTTGAAGGTTCGGTGTAGAAATTATTTTACCTATTGAGAACTTTGAGTAGTTTGGATATTTCTTATATTTTTTTGAAGGATAGTTTTCTTTATATCTTTTGAAAGTTTTCTTTTATTGTGAAGAGGGAGCTATAATGTTTTTAGGACCATATTGTTCACAAAAACTTCCTAACTCTTTCTTCCTGCTTGAAATTCTTGATTATATTTGTTTTGAGTGTTCATGTCATTTCAAAGGTTTAATACTTTTGTAATGATAATATTGATAATTTGACCATATGTTAATTGAGCATAAGGAATTTGATTATCATATTTTTATATATTGATTTTCTAACTTTTTCTGCAAATAGTCTTGGAGGTCCAACAATAAATCTTTCTTTCCAATAGTCTGCATCCCATCAAGATAAAGGCCTACTTTCAATAGAAAATTGTCTTTGTACCAGCAAAAATCAAAGAGTTTTGGACATCTAAGGTTGGCTAATATTATAAGTTATCAGTTTGGATATTGAAGAGGGTCTCCTACAAAATGTTCGATTATTGCATAGAGTAGTTAGATGAATGGGTATGGAGTGGCTATTATTTGCCCTGTTGCATCTATTTCTTATTTCATCCAATTTTGAATTTGATGTTTTTCTTGAGGGGTTATTATGTTATCCCACGAATCTCTTAAGTGTTCCTATAAACCTAGTGGTAAGGATTTCAAAAATTCTACTAGCTTCATTATTTTTAATACAATAGATTGATATAGCCATTGCCAGTTCTTGTATCATATTAAGTATTTCACTTTCACTCATACCACCTATGTTTCATTCATAGATACTTGATCCTTCATAAGTTGATGTTTGAAATTGATTTCTTTCTTCAAACTAGAGGTTAGGAAGCGTAGGTCTTGAACAATAATTTCTTGTTTGGGAAGCTTGAATATTTGTTAATCTTTTTGAATATGTTATTCTATTGATATTGCTATCTTTAGGTTCCGAATAAGACTTTGAAATGATATTGACAAATTTTTTTTTATGAAACTTTATCTATTTTTTGAGTTAATTCTTTTAATAAACAATTATTATCTTGAAGTTTGATATCTTTTGTTTTATGGAAAGGAGTTGGCTCATGTTTGAATAACAGTCTTTGAGGATTGAGATGTTTGTTTGTTGATGGTAAGGAAGTGGATGTTGACGGTTGTTCTACTAATTCTACCTAATCTTCTATTCTATTTACTTGTTAGCTTATGGTTGAGAGGATTTGATTTGTATAATTGTTTTGTTGTTGAATATTGAAATTTTCTTTCTTTGTCGAGGGTTCTCCTAAATTTAAAGTATTGATTGTCTTGAAGGGTGAAGCGTGCCATAATTTCCTACCTTGAACTTAAATTCAGTCAAAGGAGGATGAATGGAAGAAATTGGTTTAAATATTTGATTATTGTAAGTGCATTGCTTGAACCACATAAAAAAAATATTGATTTTTAATTGATTCATATCTTTATATTATTGTTCTCTCTCTTTTTTCTTTTTCTTTTTTTATCTTTCTTCTTCAGAGAAGGTTTCAAAGAACCAATCTCTTTCTTTTCTATGTATTGGTAACATAAACTCTTTTCTAAGCAAATATTTATCTATTGAAAAATCTTCTTTTTTAATAACCATTATTTGATTTCTTATTAGAGAGTTATTATTATCAAATTGTTCATCTATCCAAAACTTAAGTTTTTGATTCCAGCTAAAAAATTGTGGTTTTGTCTAGAATGTTAATATTTGAACTAGGTATGTTGATATGAATATTGAGCAGTTCGAACAAAGATTGGGGAATATTGGGTCCTAAATCTATGCATCTAAGGTTAAAATAAGGTATTGAATCTATAGATTTTTTTGAGAAGTCATCTTACTAGATTGAGGCTCAATGATTCTTAAAGATTGTGATATACTCATCTTAAAGAATGCTTCTCCTTCTCTAGTTATCATTGAGTATAGTAATGTTTTTGATTCTACAGGCTTAGGTTTAACTACCTAGGAAATTTTTCATTCTTTGAGAAAAGTTATTTTATCATGTCGATCTGCAAGTATTATTGGAATGGAGTAACCTCTCTTTATTCTATGGTATGCTTTAACTTGTGGCATATTCTGACCTTAGAATGGTACAACTTGTCCTTACTCTAAATTGTTTTATCAGAGAAAAGAATCAGGTTTTTATTTTAAAAACACTTGTGAAACTTTACAAGATAATGAACAAAAATTACAAATTACATGTCTAAAAGAATAACATATCGTTTAGGAAATTTAAGGAGTCATGCTCAAGCTTTACGCTTTATGATAGATAGCATGTAAGAAGTTTAACCTGATCATGGAAAAAAAAAACCTAAGAAGAGTTTTAATATTAAAGTCGGTTTTTGTATTCTTCATAGTCCATGGTGATAAGCTACCATCTTATGTGCTATTAACTATTTATTAGAAGAATTACAACAACTTTTTATGTAACATAACATATACTGGACTTGACACTAATTTCTTCGTACTATTTAGATATAGAATTAATTTTATTTAAAGTACTAAAACTATCTCTCTTTATAAATATTTTTTTTACAAGTTCAAACTTTTGACAATGCAAAGACATATAATTATCTAGTTTAATGTCATATTGCTGCACCATTGTCTTTTAAGTTTCTTAAATTAAGTTTGATAAAAATTGAGATTAGTTATAGATAAGAATTTCATTGAATAAAAAATTATTTCTAAGTATACCTAATTTCACTTAAAAATAAGATGAGACCCTATCCACTATTGATTAGTGTAAACTAGCAAAAATTATAATTACATAGTTAAAACATAATGTTTTAAGTTATTTTAATTTAAGTGCTTTTAGAAACATTGTAATGTAAAAGAAGAAAATGATTTGATTTATCGTCGGTGGATAACTTTTTTATCCACTAGCGATACTCATATTATGACATATAATAAAAATAATATTTTTTAAAATTATTTATACTACGTGTTATGATATGAGATAGACAAAAAGTTATTCACTAGTAATGGACTAAATACTAATTTTATAAGACTTCATTTGGTTGGTGACAATGAAAGAAATGTGAATGAGAATTGAGAATGAAATGGAATATAATAAAATATTATTATTAAAATTGTGTTTAGTATGACATAGAGTAAAATGAAATCTGTATTACTTTTGTATGTTTAGTATGTTTTAAATAATGAAAGAATAGAAAAAAAAATTGATAAAAAGATAAAGATATCCTTAAAAAATATTATCTTGAATTAAAAAAATAAATTAAAAATAAATTAAATAATTAGTAATATAAAAAAGTTAATAAAAATATTGATAATATTAATAAATAATTTAAATATTATTTTATTTATTAATAAATAATTTATATTATTTTATTTATTAATAAATAATTTATATTATTTATTTAAAAATAATATAAATTAAAAATAAAATAAATAGAATTAAATAAATGCATCAACCCAAATTCCACAGTTGGAAGTCTGCCTGATTTCATTATCTCTCCTTCTCAAAACCCATAATATCTTTTTTTTTTTTCAAAACCCATAATATCAAAAAATATATAATTAGAAGGGCGTTTTTATTTTTTTCAAATCTATTTTTTTTCCTTCTCCAATTTTCTATCACTTTTCAACGTGAATGTACTTTTCCGTACAGAAAATTTTCATTCTCTCAGTTCAAATCTACAAATCAAACGGAGTGCAAAAAAAAAAAAATACTTTTTCACCAAGTTTTTGAGTTAATTGATGAATATATTTAATAGTTAAAGGACTTCTATAATTTTTAAAATTTGAATTTATAAAATATATTTATAAAGAGAAATATTTTGGTAGTGGAAAATTTTTGGTATAGAGAGTTTGAAAATGTTTGTATTAAAAAAAAAATTTTGGTAGTGGAAAATTTTAGTCTGTCAACTATTTAGAAAATTATTTTCAAAATATTTAATAATAATAAATATATAAATTTTAAAAATTTTGTGTTAAATAATATAAAAAATGAGTTTCATATTTTTTTTAAAATTTTGAAATTGGATATCTCTGAACACATTAAAATAAAATTAACTTATATGTCAGTCGTGTTGGCTCCGGACTCTCTTTACATAAAAAAGCACGACAACTGAAAAAATAAAAATGAAAATTGCCATTTGCCAGTTCCAAAACCAAAAGAAAAAACATTAGAAAATTCCCATTAGGTCCCAACTCTCGTTCATCAGGCCAAAGCCACCCTCTCCATAATCTACTCGCTGCACGTTCCACCGCCTCCTCTCTCTCTCTCTCTATCTGCAATTTTCTTACTCATATTCTCTCGCTGCCACATCCTCAATGTTGAGCCCTCGTTCTCTCTCCCTTCTTCCGATGCTCTAACCACCTCCTCCGTAGACGGTGCTTCATCGCCGGAGAAGCGTCGCCGAGGATCCCCGCGGTGGTTGTGCGAGATTTTTTAGGGTTTTGTAGATTGTTCGGTTCGGTGAAGTAGTTCTCCCTATTTTCTGGGTTATTTAATTTAAACCATTATCTAGCATCAACCCCATCATGGCTCCGCCGCGTCGACGCGGAGCGAACAAGGTCAAGGCCAACGGGCACTTGAGTCTGGGCGATCTTGTGCTTGCCAAGGTCAAGGGTTTCCCAGCTTGGCCTGCTAAGGTGTGTTTCATTCCTAAAATTTTTGTTGATCTTTGAATTTTTGTTGGTATCTTACCTGTGATTATGTGAGCCGCAGGGTAACGTCTATGTTAAGTTATTCGTACTTGAAATTTGATTAGATAAGTGTTGCCCTCCAATTTTTGTCCGCGAGGTTTGTCTAATTGTGCAGATGAGGATTTGCTTTCTTTATGTGTGATATACTTTGCTTTTAGTGCGTGACTCCTTTAGTGGACCATTGTTAGGCTTTTTGGTAAATTTGATTCGTGAGCATTTTTCCTTACTTTGATTCATAGTACCATTACTTTTATGCCCCCTCCTTTTTTTGTGATCTTTATCCATTGCTATATAGTGATTTGGCTAGTTATCGAAGTTGAATTTTCAGTTATTAATAATGGTAACATGGTTTTTGTTTCTTCTTTTCCTTCAGATCAGTAGGCCTGAAGATTGGGAGAAAACACCTGATCCAAAGAAATATTTTGTTCAATTTTTTGGTACGAAAGAAATGTAAGTCTCTCCCATCCGTTTAGCCGAACATTCTTTTAGAATGCCTGTAATAACTCATGTAAGAAGGACCATTTTATGAATTAGCGAAAGAAGAATATACTTAAACTGACATATGTAGAAGCAGAAATTGTATAATATAGCTCAGTGGTAGAAAACTGCAATTTTGGATATATCGGTGCCTTACAGTTTATGGAATGCACTGTCTATTCCGAGCCTTTGACCTGTTGCTCAATAGTCTTCTTAACGTACAAACTGATACAAAGATAAACTTAAGGTTCTATGTGGCTTGTGTATTATATCTAAGTGTACAGAGTACAGTAGTTTATCTAAGTGAAAATAAACCATTGATTCCATTAATTGCTTGTATTGTTTAATGGGATTTGCATATAAGTGGAATTTTAACTAACTGTAAGTTTTTCTTCAGGTGTAGAGGGCCTAATAGCAAGAGAACAAATTTTAATGTGGCTCTAAATATTATTGTGAAATAGATCTGGATTATTATGTCCTAAAGGAGGAATAATTGCTTGTTCTACCTACAAAGTATATTTTTAATCTTAATTATATCTCAGAAAGTACATTCCCTCCCTTTTTTTCTATTGTTTTAAATAAAAGGAGTAAATCCTCTCATTATTTTCTATTTCTCTTTCTGATAGATTGGAGGATCTTCTGTTGAATCCTGGGGAGGTTGGGGAGATGGTTTGGCTGTTAGAGTAAGAGATAAACAGTATTATGCCTCAATGAGTTGGTTGTTTAAATTAGTTTAATCTTTTGAATATAAACGGACCAAGAAATTGTCTAACTGATGAGTTTGATGGTTGGAGTTGGGAATTGAGTCTTATGAAATTATAAGGAAGCCAAATTTCGGGATTTGGATTGGATGCTATAGTGGAATGGTGCTACTAGAAAATAATTTTCTTGCGAGAGGAGGTTGACTTTGTAGTTATATTGCTTTCTTGTTTCTCCATTTTTATTTGAATCTTCAGCACCTGTGTTTGTCATTATTAATCCATGATTAGTAATAGCCCAATAGGAAATTCATTGTTGAATACAAGTGATCTGGGAGAGTTTCATTGTCAATTGAATGTTCTGAGGTTTCATCTTTCTTGCTGGTGGCAAATAGGATTATTGAGATAGTGGCATGTTTACAAATGACATGTATCTGCAATGATTTCATCTATGTATAGCATGCATTTATTGGATGATGCTTATGCTTGCTGTGAGTGCAAATTAATGCCAACAGATTTTCTGAAGTTGTTAGACATATATAGCATATATGATTAGTTTTAGAGTTTACTTTAGAATAAAATTTATTGCGGAGCACTTGGGGCAGTCAAGTACAGGAGGATATTTGTATGATATGATATGAATGTGTTGTGAACTGTGATTAGAGTCAGTAAAAGTAAGTTCTAAACTAAGCAGGAATGACACAGGCTGATATATGTCTTACAAGACATTGAAAATAATCTACAAAGGAATCAAAATTTGATAAAAAGAGATCTGTTGACCTTTATTCAAAATTTCAAATACCTGAGCAGTCTGATTTTGTGATTACTTGTTGCTTTCCTCTTTGTGCCCTTGTTGTTTACTATTCTTTTCATTAGATTGATTGTCTTTCATTTTATCTTCTTACGCTGCACCCTTTTTATGTTCTCTTCCTTCACAGAGCTTTTGTTGCCCCTGCGGATATTCAGGCATTTACCAATGAGGCTAAGAATAAGTTGTCTGCTCGGTGTCAAGGCAAGACAAAGTACTTTGCACAAGCTGTTAAGGAAATCTGCACAGCATTTGATGAGTTACAGAAACAGAAAGCTAGTGGTTTGAGAGATGACACTGATGATTCACTTGTTGGCTCTGAGGTTCCTTCTGTTGATGGGACAGTGGGTGACTTAAAGGATGCCACTGGTAACATGGTATCAAATGAAGAAAAGTCTAATAATTGTGTGGGTATTGCTGGCTCTAGGTTGGAGCGTTGCACACAGAGATGTGGAGAAGGTGGCGGTCAAGATGAAATGCCCTCTATATTGGGCTGTTCAAATGAAATTTCATCTCCTGTTCTACCACCTGTGATTAAAAGTAATCCATCCAGCAGTGTTGAGCTTAAAAAGGATGGTAGCACGTCTAGTCTTAACGGTTTATCATGTTTGAAGGTTGAAATTTCTGATTCTAAGGATGAAAACAATGTTAATGACCTGAAGCGAGATGGTAATGGGCAGAGGGTTTTGACAAATGGGAACCAGTCAAAAAAGCTTGGTATTGGCTCAAAGAGAAGTGAGGGTGCTGATGATAGAAATAAAAGTGGTAGCTCTGCTGGAACATCTTTGAAGGCTGAAAAATCTGAAGGTTGTGCTGATCTTTGCAGTTCTGGAGAGCCATCTAGAGGTGGAAAGAAGGTGAAGAATGCATTTGCTGTTAAATCAGATTCTCCAGATACTTTTAAATCAGACTCTGATGTTAATAGTGAAAAAAAAGATAAGAACTTACTAAAAGTTATGGCAAGTCTTAAGGTGAAGAATGAGTTGCAGGATATTTTGGTTGATTCTGAGGAGGTGGATGGAAAAATTTATAAGAAAAAGAAGACCCAAATTGTTCATGCAAAGCGTAATGTGGGAACAAATGAAACTTTACACACTACCAAGAAGTTGAAGAAAATGGATGTCAAAGATGGTACAACTTTAGGATCTCTCCCAAAAGATGCAAAGAGTGCTTTGCCTAGTTCTACTGTTGTTGAAGACAAAGCATTTAAAAAATCAGAGTTGAAGAGGTCCACATCACGTTTGAAAACAGAAAAAAGCTTATTGTCAAAGGTTCAAACTGTTGCTGTTGGCTCTGACGATACTATTCATGAAGGGCTGCTAGCGACAAAACATCATATCCAAGTCCAGAGGAAACGTAGAGCAGTTTGCCTTTTTGATGACGATGATGATGATGATGAACCCAAGACTCCAGTCCATGGAGGAGCTGCTAAAAATATTAAATCGCCTTCATTTATTTCAGGGGCCGTGAAGAGCAATAATGCAAACTCAGAGAATTCCGTTGTAGCTCAGCTGGCTAACAGGAATTCAAGTGGACTTGAGTATAGCCATTTGAAAGAACCATGTTCTCAATTACATAATGAACCTTTGTCATCTAAGCAGCTGAAATTTGAGAAGACTGAAGAGATAATTCCTGTCCATGTGTCTTATAGTCCTGAACATTTAGAGTCAAAACAGTATCCATCCAAGGTGGCAAAATTAAGCTTCTCCTCTCCAGTAAAATCACCTCAGTTGGTTCTTGCGTTAAAGTCAAATAGTGAGTGGAATAAATCTTCCAAACCCATGTCTAAAGTTTCCGTTAACACTGCTCAAAAGAAGGCTGATCTTGGGTCTTCAAAGGGTTCAAATAGCATAAACTCTTCTCAGAATCAAGTGACAACCCATAAAAAGAGGACTATATCTTCAATGGAAATATCTAAAACCACTCCAAGCTTGCGGACAGTTGAAGTTCCTGCTGCAACAGAAAATTTGATGGAGCATGATACTTTCAATGTTGATAGGTTCATATGCTTTAGACTCTTATTGATTTTTCCTCCTTCCTTTCAGAATTATTAACTGCTCCATTTTTTTTCCTCCTACCTTATTTATATTAATATCAGAATGCCTAATTACAGAGTAGATGTGGCCATGGAAGAAAAAAGTAGTCTGTATTCTGGTTCTAGGACTCCTGAAACTGCTAAAACTATGAAACATCTTATTGCGGCTGCCCAGGCAAAGAGGAGACAATCTCATTCTCAATCTCTTCCTCTTAGCATTCACAATATTCAGGGAGAGACTCCTAGCCCATCTTCCGTTCAGCGATTCTTGTCTATCTCAAGCAGTACTCTGCAGGCAGATGTACAGGGAGTTTATGAGCACCCAACAGTGGCTTCTCCATCAGCTCATCACTCTTCTTCTCTGAATCACATTGATGCTGAAGAAATTGAAGAGAGAAGAGTTGGTTCAGTGCAAAGGGCTGCAGGGGGCTCACTTAGTGGGGGTACTGAGGCTGCTGTTGCTCGTGATGCCTTTGAAGGAATGATAGAGACTTTATCAAGAACCAAGGAAAGTATTGGACGTGCCACTCGTCTTGCCATTGATTGTGCTAAGTATGGCATTGCCAATGAGGTATGCTCTATTGCATAATTGATTATGTGTTGTCTTAAATTAGGAATCTGATAATGGTGCTCTCTTTTACTTTTGAATCATTTTGAATCATCATGAGATGTGCAATTCCCATAGGAAAGAAGTACAAAATAGTATTATAGTGTACAACTAATACTCTCATAATATTTGTTAATGGGACTGCCCTCTTGTCTCTTTTGTGATTCCTATGTGAATTTCTGATTAGTTGTCCCTTAAATCAACATTGTCAGTGTAGAAGGAGAAGCTCAGCTTTGGAGAAAGATAATCTTTATGAAAATAAAGGATTGGGAACATTATTGTGTGTTACTAATATGCTGTAGGTTGTAGTTTAATTTCATCTACTATTAGTTTGATTATATACTTCGTGTATTTTGTGGCCTTTTTGGAGATTAAAAAATTTTTAGATTGTCATATAGAATATTTTGGAATAGGAACATTGAGGATTGGTTGAAGATAAGAAATGCAGTTTACATTAAGTTAGATATCAGTGATTAGAACACGAAAGTATTTTTGATGATGTTGGAGACTTTTGCAATAATTTTGGCAGTTATGTTAATTAGGTGTTTGCTATCCTTATAGTGGACTTACTTGCAAATCCTTATGTACAGGTTGTTGAACTTCTTATTCGAAAGCTGGAAAATGAAACTAGTTTTCATCGTAAAGTGGATTTGTTCTTTCTTGTTGATTCCATCACTCAGTGCTCACACAATCAAAAAGGTGGATGTGTCTGTTTCTCTCCCCTTCCTGCCCAAATCTGAAAGCATGTGCTTTAGGTAGTGTTCTCTTCATGGCATCCTTAATTCTAATTGTGAGAATTTTTCAGGCATTGCGGGAGCCTCTTACATACCTACAGTTCAAGCTGCTTTGCCACGCCTACTTGGTGCTGCTGCCCCCCCTGGAGCTGGGGCCCGTGAAAATCGTCGTCAATGCCTCAAGGTTGGTTCTTTGTAGTCTAGTACGATATGTCAATTACTTGACAACAACCTTTGCTTTATTAAGTTGAAAATATTTTTGTTTGACAAAGTGGATGATGCCATTTTACTTTTTAAGGGGTTCATGCAAGTGGGACTTTCACTTGTTTTGTTTTTTCTTTTTGGTGAATTGCAGGTTTTAAGGCTGTGGCTTGAGAGGAAAATTTTGCCTGAATCTGTGCTTCGTCGTTACATGGACGATATCGGACTGTCCAATGATGATATGATTGTTAGCTTTTCTTTCAGGCGACCATCTCGAGCTGAGCGAGCTGTGGATGATCCAATTAGAGAAATGGAAGGCATGCTTGTTGATGAGTATGGAAGGTCTGATATTTACTTGTTTTTCAAATTTTGTTTGGTGAAGCATCTTTGAATATTAAATTAAATAGAAAGAGTGAGGCGGTGGGGTAGAGAAAAATAGGGCAACTTATTTTAATTTAGGTAAAGATAATCTTTATGTAGGTTTTGTTTTGCAAACTAGTTTGACATGTAAACTGATCAAAGAACTAAAACGAACTCTGTTATACTTAGTTATCTTGTTTTCTAGTGGCTGGATTGTCATGAAATGCTTTGTATTGGTAGTGCCATTTTCTTATAGGATCTGTTTTGAATAGTGGATCATGCACAGACTGGACTTGCTGATAAAAGAACATACAAAGAAAGTAGAATTGCTATATTAAAGGAATGACCCCTAATGAGTTGGTATTTTGTTGCTAATAATGAAGTGACTTCCCTGCCTTCCCAGTGAAAGGAAAAAAATTGTTTTTTCCCCTACTAAGGAAGGGGATTCCCCACTGTTGGAGTCTTTTTTATCTTTCCCAAAACCCGATGTTTTTTATTTGCTATTCCTGAAAAAAGAGGATTGAAATGTTATTCTTATTCCTATATGATCACTTTACACTTATATTCTACTTCTAAGCTAAATATTAAGTGGGATTTTAAAGTATCAGTCAGATTATAATTATTTAAACAAAATTAAAGATTGATGTGCACATATTATGTGTCAAGACTCCAGTTAAAAATATATTTATGCATGATGATAAGGATAACTTTATAGACAAAGAAATTTACATTAATAACATTGAATTTAATATAATCATTAATATGAAGTAAGAGAGAGAAGAGAAGAACCTATGATGGGAGATGTACTCCCCCTCAGGTTAGAGCTTATATGTCGTATGCACCAAGCTTGTTACAAATATAAGTGATGCATAGACTTTTAGTGAAAATATCAGCTAATTGGTTACTGGATTTAAGAAAGCTAGTAGTAAGAGTCCATCTTTTCCTTGATGAAATGGCAATAAACTTCTGTGTTTGGTCCTCTAATGAAAAATTGGGCTGGAGGCAATATGTAGTGTTGCTTGATTCTCACAAATTAGTTCAATCTTATCTAGTTCTCCAAATTGCAACTCTTGAACCAATTGTTTCATTGACACTGGTTCACATGTTGCTAAGGCCATGGCATAATATTGAGCTTTGGCACTTAATCTGGCCACAACTTCCTGTTTCTTGCTTTTTCATGATACAAGATTTACTCCAACAAAGACAATATCTAGTGGTGGATTGTTGATTTGAGGGTGAATCTACAGTTGGCATTTGCATACTGACATGTTCCTTTCTTCACAATCACACAAAAACACCACAAAATGCAGTAAACCTCAAAGTAAAATGCTAGGAAAGAAAAAAAGAAGACCTGATATTGGCCTGTTCAAGGTTGCCATTTACCTCCCACTTGTTCCTCAGATTCTTCGTGCCTCACTCACCACCTCCTCCCACCTTTTATCTCCTGCCAATTGAATCCCCCTCCCTCCTGATCGTGCTGCTCCTTCCATAACCTAATTGTCCTTCTATCCTTTTCCCTTATTACAATTGTCCCCCTCACTTTTAGCACTTGGTGTGTGGCCTATAGGATTGATTTTTTAAATCTAATGTGTGGGGGCACATACGGTTGTTGAAGGAGTTCTAGCGATGGTGGGATGGAAAGTCAGCAGCAACTTCTGAGATGACTCCACAAGGTAGCTTGGTAAAAAAAAAGTTGTTTAGACACAGTGGCTGGAAGGAAAGCAGACACTGAAAGAAGAGACTACAATAAAATTTAGGGTTTTTCTCTACCAGGCTTTGATATTATATGAAATGAGAGAGAGAGAAGAGAAAATCCTATGATGGAATCCTTTGTATTTATAGAGTTTATACAGGACAAGGCAGTACTGTAGTTATCGTAGATCTAATTTACAGCCCTTATCATAGGGATATGACAGTGTCAAAAAAGAGAACCAAAGGAGAGAAAACAGAAAAAAACACCCAGCAGAAATATTGTTTCTATTCTCTTAATAAGGTATAGGAATGTACCAGTAGTTATACATCTATCCTAGGAGAAAATAAATCCCATAATTTCTCCCAAGAATATCAGCAATTAGGATAATCCAGATTTCCTATCCTAACAAGCATATCTCAGCTGATTTGTGCTAAGATTAGAGATCCCATAAAATCAGGGATTCTAATCCCATAAAATCAGGGTAAAATCAGGGATTCTAATCTCATAAAAGCAGGGATTCTAATCCCATAAAATCAGGTTCAGGGATCTCTAATCCCAAAAAATCAGGAATTCTAACACCCCCCTCAAGCTAGATTGTATACATCAAACAATCCTAGCTTGAAAATTAATTTCTCAAATATAGGTCTAGGCAAGCCTTTTGTTAGCACATCTGCAGTCTGTTCTGCTGAGGATATATGTGAAATACAAATAATCCCTTCTTCTAATTTTTCTTTGATGAAGTGGCGGTCTATTTCTACGTGTTTAGTCCGATCATGATGAACAGGATTGTGAACTATACTGATGGCTGCCTTATTATCACAATATAGCTTCATAGGATATTTGTTTGTAACTTGAAGTTCTTAAAGTAGAAGTTTAATCCAGATTAATTCACTGACCCCATTTGCTAGAGATCTAAGTTCCGCCTCTGCACTGCTTCTGGCAACAACATTCTGCTTTTTGCTCCTCCAAGTTACTAAGTTTCCCCAAACAAATGAGCAGTACCCTGATGTGGATCTTCGATCTGTGATAGACCCAGCCCAACTGCATCAGTGTAGCTTTCCACTTCTCGTGACTCTCCCTTTTTAAAGAAGAGTCCTCTTTCTGGGTTGCCTTTAAGATATTTCACAATGCGGATGACTGCATTCAAGTGTTCTTCATAGGGATTATGCATAAATTGACTAACCAAGCTTACAGCATAAGCTATATCTGGTCTAGTGTGAGATAAATAAATGAGCTTCCCAACTAGTCTTTGGTACCTGTTCTTCTCAACTGGTGTACCAGTATTCTTCTCTCCAAGTTTAATAGTTGGGTCAACTGGTGTGTCCACAAGTTTACAGCCAAGTAGCCTCGTTTCCTTTAAAAGATCTAAAGTATATTTTCTTTGAGATATGGATATACCAGTTTTATTTCTAGTAATTTCCATTCCCAAGAAATATCTCAGCATACCTAGATCTTTTACTTCAAATTCATTTGCTAGTCTGCTCTTCAGAGAATTTATTTCTTCTATATTATCTCCAGTAACAATGATGTCATCAACATAGACAATAAGAATGGTAGTCTTCCCTCCTTCATGCTTGTAAAAACAAGGTATGATCACAATGAGCTTGATCATAGCCCTGATGGAGAATGACCTTAGTGAACCTTTCAAACCATGCTTTGGGTGATTGTTTCAAGCCATAGAGAGATTTTTTTAATTTACAAACTTGTCCTGTGGGAGTAGGACTTGTAAAGCCAGGTGGTAGTTCCATGTAAACCTCCTCTGATAAATCCCCATTTAAAAAAGCATTCTTAATGTCTAGTTGATGAAGAGGCCAATCAAGATTGGCTGCAATAGACAAAAGAATCCGGATAGTATTAAGTTTAGCCACTGGTGCAAAAGTTTCTTGATAATCTATCCCATATGTTTGTGTAAATCCCTTAGCCACTAGACGGGCTTTATATCTCTCAATAGCCCCATTTGACTTATATTTTACTGTAAATACCCATTTGCACCTCACCGGTACAACATTTCTTGGTTTTTTCACTAATTCCCAAGTACAATTTTTTTCTAGGGCCTGCATTTCTTCTTCCACAGCCTTTTTCCATTCTGTGATCTTAAGAGCCTCCTCAATATTTTTAGGGATTATTACTTCTTCAAGATTAGCAGCAAGGGCCTTCATAGCAGGAGATAGGTGTTCATATTGAACAAATTTGGCTATAGGATGTTGGGTACATGTTCGGACTCCTTTTCTCCATGCAATAGGCAAGAAATCAGAGATATTTTCAGAAGGGAAGTTACCTGGAACTGGGTCAGATTCCTGGCTTGAAACTGGATCAGATTCTTGGCTTGTTTCAGAAACAAGAGGCACTATATTACTCTGCTGTCTTCTTCTTCTGGTATAAACCTGCATCTTAGGTTCCTGATCAAAGCATTCTGGATTCTGGTCTGCTGGTTCAATTAGGTTCAAGTTTTTGTTTGGGCTTTCCTCATTCCTCGGGTTATCTCCTTGTCCTTCATCAATGTTTTCGGTTTCAATTTTTTTTGGGGTAGGCTGTGGTTCTGGAATTCCTAAGGGAGGGTTGTCCACGGATAAAGGAAGAAAAGGTAAAAAATTTCCTTCATCATTGCTCTCCCCTTGAAGGGAATTTTTTTTTTGTAAAAGGAAGTAGTTTCATGAAAGGTAAGGTCCATGATTATGATCAATTTCTTTTTTTCAGGAGAATAGCACTTATACCCTTTTTGGTTTGCTGCATACCCGATAAAAACACACTTATGGGCTTTAGGATCAAGTTTGTTGCGATTAGGTTCATGGTTATGGGCAAAAACAGTACATTCAAAGACTTTGAGTGGAAGGTTGCTTATGGTTTTATGGTCTGGGAAATATTTGTTGAAAGTGTTAATGGGAGTTTGATATTGAAGAGTTTGGGCAGGCATTTTGTTTATGAGATAACAAGAGGTAAGGACAGCATCTCCCCAAAAATTTTTTGGCATATTATTGATAAACAATAGGGCCCTAGCAACTTCCAAAATGTGTTTGTTTTTTCTCTCTGCAATTTCATTTTGTTGGGGTGTATTGGGACATGAGCTGTGATGGACAATACCATGTTTGTTGATGTAATTGCCTAATATATGTGTGAAGTATTCTCTCCCATTGTCGGTATGAAGGATTTGTATATTTGAGTTACATTGGTTTTGGACTATTTTGTGGAAGTTAATAAAGACTTGTTCGGCATCAGATTTTTCTTTGAGTAAATAAACCCAGCATACTCTAGTATGATTATCAATGAAGGTTATGAACCACCTTTTTGAATAGAGGTTATGAGATCGTGAGGGACCCCAAATATCACTATGGATTATGGCAAAAGGTTTAGTGGCTTTGTAGGGTTTTGGTTTAAAAACAGCCCTTTGATGTTTTGCCAATTGACATATTTCACATTGAAAATTGTCATTATTTTTGAACAAAGAAGGATATAAATGTTTCAAATAATTAAAACTTGGATGACCTAACCTATAGTGCCATAACATAATTTGGCTTTGTCTTGTAGTAGGTTCCCAGAAAACAGTAGTGTGAGCTTGTTCTGCTTCTTCCATTTCTTCATCAAAGTAATATAGTCCTCTATGTTCCTTAGCATTGCCAACCTTCCTCCCCAAGACCAGGTCCTGAAATTCACATTTTTCCTGTGAAAAAATGACTCTACAATTACAATCCTTAGCAATTTTGCTTACAGAGAGCAGATTGCAAGAAAGATTTGGAACATGCAATACAGATTTAAGTTCCAAAGCTGAGTTAATTTTAATAGTTCCTCTCCCAGCAATATGAGATAGAGACCCATCAGCTATTTTAACTTTAGTTTGACTGAAATTTGGAGTATATGAGGAAAAAAGTTGGATGCAACCTGTCATATGATCCGAGGCTCCAGAATCTATAATCCATGAGTGTTGTTCCTCCTTGTTACAGTTCAAAGCAGAGAAAAAATTACCTTGCTGAGCTATTAAAGCTGTACCAGTGGGTTTTTCTGGGTTGAGTAATTTATGAAGCCTATGGTAGCGCCTAGAATATTTCTGAGTCTCACGGTTTTGCTGGTTGGCAGGTTTTCCATGTATCTTCCAGCAGTTTTCCCTGGTATGATTGGTTTTTTGACAAAAAACACACCAGAGATTCCCCTTTTTTGAACGCCTCTGCTCATTAGTGTTATTTCGGTTCTGCTCATCCTTCCTTGAGGTGTATAGAGCTGTAGCTTCTGATTGAGTGTTCCTTCCATCATTTAACATAATCTTCCTCCTGCTTTCTTCCCTCCGGATTTCTGCAAAAAACTCTTCTATTCTTGGAATGGGGGTGTTATCGAAGGAAGTTGAGATGGGCTGATGTAATGCAGGGGGGTTAATTGTAAGGCTGTGGGTGGCGGAGTTCTCAGCAGATTGCTCCCCTTGCCCATCCTTGCTTAACCCGGTTAAAGCCTGCCTAAAGCTGGCCATTTTCTCTCCTCAACGGTATCCCAGCTCTGATACCATGTCAAAAAAGAGAACCAAAGGAGAGAAAACAGAAAAAAACACCCTGCAGAAATATTGTTTCTATTCTCTTAATAAGGTATAGGAATGTACCAGTAGTTATACATCTATCTTAGGAGAAAATAAATCCCATAATTTCCCCCAAGAATATCAGCAATTAGGATAATCCAGATTTCCTATCCTAACAAGCATATCTCAGCTGATTTGTGCTGAGATTAGAGATCCCATAAAATCAGGGATTCTAATCCCATAAAAGCAGGAATTCTAATCCCATAAAATCAGGGATTCTAATCCCATAAAAGCAGGGATTCTAATCCCATAAAATCAGATTCAGGGATCTCTAATCCCATAAAATCAAGAATTCTAACAGACAGCTATATATACAGATAGTATTCACACTATACGTTAACTCCGATAGTTAATTTCATGATAGATGGTCCTTCTCTCTTGCTCTCACTTTCCTGCCCCATTCCTTATTTCTTCACCCCCTCTTGTACTAGAGACTAGAGTCAACATTTAAGGAAGTGATAGCTGTGGTTTATTTTCAGTTTGTGGTAATTTTGCTACTCTTTATATTTTAAGGCATAAATATGTTTGTATCTTAAGACAGATAAAAACTTTACTTACTGCTTGGTTGGTATAGATTAAGAGATGAATCGTGCAAGCAAGTTTAAGTCTGTACAGATAAAGAAAATGCAGGTAGGAAATGGTTTGATTCAGGTACTGGTTTGCATTTGCCTATTTTAGTTGGATGGACTTGTAATTAACAACATAAAACTTTCCTTGTCTTAGAATATTATGAAACTGTCTATTTGTTGTGATTTTATTTACTTGTTTTTGAAAATAATTCCTATTTCTGATTTGTTATTTCCTGCATGTTGTATATCAGCAATGCTACATTTCAGCTGCCTGGTTTGTTATCTTCTCATATGTTTGATGAAGATGAAGATGAAGATGATGATCTTCCCAACAATTCATGTAAGGATTTACATAATGCATCTCCAGCGTATCCCACTCATACTATTGGAGAATCAGAAACTTCTACTGTTACCCCAAATGACAAGCGCCATTGTGTCTTGGAGGATGTGGATGGTGAGCTTGAAATGGAAGATGTTTCAGGTCATCCAAAAGATGAAAGGCCCACATTATTGAATAATTCTTCAGAAATGGATTTGCAACTTCAGACCTTAGATAGGGATTTAGATCCAGCTTCAAACATTTCTGCTGAGATACCTGCTATTCCTGAAGGCTCTCCTCCATTGCCCCTTGATTCGCCCCCTCCTCTCCCTCCTTTGCCTTCTTCACCACCACCACCGCCTCCGTTATCTCCATCCCCTCCACCACCTCCACCACCACCCCCAATGTTGCAACCTGCACCTCCTCCCTTACCACCAGGCCCTCCGCCGTCATTGGTTCCTCAATCATCTGGACTCACTTGGCCTTCATTGCTTTCCCAGCCCCTAATGCCTCCTCAGTCATCGCTTCAGTCATCCCCGCAACTGGGATTTCAGAAGAGTGTACCTAATGACTATAGTGGCACAACTAGTGTAAGTCCTTTTTAATTGAAATCTCACTGTTCTTTCAATCACTTTCTGTTTCTAATGTTGACAAATGCAGTCCTGTATACAGGGTAATCAAATAGTTCAAATGGTTGGAAATTCTTTTACTGGAGGTCATAATAATGCAGTTGTGAAGAATGAAATATTCCCACAACCTGCTCCAACACCAGGCTGCAGCTCGCAGGAGCCTACTGGTTTTAACCCTTCGAGGCAATTAGAATATGGACAGAATGATTTGTATCTTAATGGTCAAGTTCCTCAAATCAACCAGCAATTTCAGCCGGGTAACCCCCAATATGCTCACAGACACATGCATCCTGCCCCATCCCAAAATCCATCAAATCAGTTCTCATATTCAAAGCCCACAGTTCAGCAACAACTTCCTCATTCATTCCATCCTCCCTACTCTCTGCCATCACTTCCAGATGGCCGGAGGCAATTTGTCGCTGATGAACAGTGGAGGATGTCATCCAGTGAATTTAAATCAAACAATCAACCTGGTGTATGGAGAGGGAGAAATCCTTCATGCACTGGTCCACCCCTTGGGCAGGAAGGTATGTGAATGTTTTTAGCTTATCCTCTGAAAAGTTTATTTTAGTAAAATATGATATTACCTATTAGAGAGGGTGAGCCTTGGCGCAACGGTAAGATTGCTGCCTTGTGACCTGGAGGTCACGGGTTCGATTCTTGGAAACAGCCTCTCTGCTTGCAGGGGTAAGGCTGCGTATATCTACCATCCCCAGACCCCACCAGGTGGGAGTCTCGTGCACTGGGTCGCCCTTTTTTTTATGATATTACCTATTAGAATTTATATTAGTGATCAAATATGTCATATGTATCTCTTATTCTTGAATTTAGTTATCGTACTAAAGCATTTTATGAAGGTTTTCCTCCATCTCCTTGTTTTTAAGTGTGCAATTTTTTCCCTTAACAATGGTGATGGCAGGTTATTTTCGGCCACCACTTGAAAGGCCATCTGCGACCAACATGGGTTTTCAGTGTTCTGCCCCAAGCAACATACCTGCTGCCCCTCCTATATCTGGTGACTTTTGCTATTTTATCACATTTTTTCTTTATCTTAATTCTTCCCCCACTTTAAGCTTCCATTTTATTTTAAAGAAACTGCTTTTATGATTCAAGATCATCATTTTTTTTTCAGGGCACAGTGTTCCTCAGATGTTGCCCTGTAGGCCCGACATTCCTGCTATCAGCTGTTGGAGGCCCACTTGATGTTGATTGGAGTCTTATCATGAATTTTTAAGTAAGTTTTCATGTTTTGGGGTATTGGCGTATTGCTTTCAGCCATAATAATAACGGTTCACCTGTTTAATTGAAATATAAGTTCTGCTCGTGGTGGCTTGTCCTTTAATTTGTTTTATTTTTTATTTTTGCTTCTGCATATCTCATTGACAAGGGATGCATGGCATATTCACAACTGTAAAATGATCATATGCCTTGTAAAATTAACGTTAGATTTTGTTGTTGGTAAATCTTAGATGTGTGTTCAGACCTTTATGAAGGCCAAATACTGGGATTAATTTGATGTCAAGGGTAGAAAGGTTGATCATCCTTCGAAAATTCTTTAAGGGTATATTTGGACAACTCTCATATATGTATGTTCGTATGTATTTGATTGAAAAATAATTGAGTATAAGGAATCACAGCAGCTCAAAAAGGAGCTCTCCAGTCCTCTGCATGTCAAATGAAGAACTCCCTTTTGAAAATGTATGAGCCAAAGTTCATGAAAATACAAAAATAAATAAGTGAATAATCATATCCTGAAGAAGATGCAGGGGTAAAGGATCTGTATTGAAATTTTAGCTGGTATCATACTCCACCCCAAAGGGCACAGGTGCAGTGTCTTTCCATCCTTTCTTCTAATAAAACCTTGAATCTAAATGCAAGAAATGCACTCTCCCAAATGAAGCAAGGCCGTAAAATTAGGGGAAAAAATATAACAGAATGATTGTGTAACCTAAAATTATTATTATAAGTTAACTACTGATGCATAAACAGCAATTTTTCAACATATAATTTGTAATTAGAATTTATAAATTATTATTAAAAAAATTTAGAATTTATAACACTAAGAAAATAGTTAATGTTTCATATTTGCAACTTTGCCTATTAGGGTCTGCCTATAGCTTCTATATTCATACTTAGCATGAAGACACAGAATATTATCTCTCTTTTTGTTTGATGTACTCGTAAAATCGAAAAGAAATTGGTGGGACAAACTAAAATTAAACCAATTTTATCAGCCTTTTTTTTATGATTTTCTCTAAGGAGATTGATAAGAAAATTGGAGGATTTTTATTATTTTTCCATGTAGTTCACATCAGGTCTGACCCATATCTATCGCAACTAGATAGCTGTAAACTGCTCTAGGAGCCACTGGAACTGGCGGAAATTGCCAATTCATAACTACAGTTTTATTAATGGGTTGGTCGTGGGCTTATGGTATTATTCAGCCATTTAGAACAAAAAAGACTGAAAGTCCTACTATAAAAGGGGCATAGTTTCTCATGGAATCTTTATCTTGTTAGAGATTCCTCTGATGGAGAAGTTCATGAACATGCGGCTCCATTTTACTCCTTGTGCCTATTTGTCTTTCTGCACATATAAGAGAGTTTGGACTCTTGATTCTTCCAGTGTCTTCTCCTGTAACTCTTTTTTATTGAAAAGGAAATTTCATAGAGAAAGATAAGTACAAGATAATGGCGCTAAGTTATTCTCCTCAAGAAAATAAACAACAGAGAAGATTACAAACCATTGAAAGAAACAAACAACTCAAAGATAAACATGCAAAATAGCAGTCCAATCTCTTTGCAACTCTGAAATGATGACCCCTTAAAGAGACCATGAGCAGAGCACCATAATGAAGTCGTAAACCTTATCCTTTCTCATATCATATTCAAAGACATGAAGTACCTTGAAAAATTCGTGCATTCCTATTTTTAATTTCTTACTTCTAATGGGATGCCTTTTCTTGAGAAACAAATTTGGAAATCTAAAACTCATTTAAAGGTGAAGCCATTTGTGTGGTTAGCGGTCTCAACAGGATAAATACTTATGATATACTGCTAATTCGAAGGCCAAATATGGAAATTCATGCATTCCCCTAACTTTTGTGTGTAGATTCAGAAACAAATGGGCATTTTCTCTTACATTGTAGAATAGCAACTTCTCTTTGGATTAAGTGATTAAGTATCTTTGGACAGTGGCTTTTTTATTTACTTTAAACATGTTTTCTATCCTCCTTTTTTGTTTCTTTGATGTCTTCTCTTTTAGGAGGCTGTCTTATCCTTCTTTTTCTTGTTCTCTCTAATAATTTTTTTTTCTATCCAAAAAAAAAAAAAAAGACAAAGTTAAATCGGGTGGCATAAGTGAGCTACTTGCCTCATACATTGAAGCATCACTGGGCAGCTGAGGCAAGTGCCTTACTGGAGGCTTCATCTTCAGCATCAAGATGTGAGGACTTTCTGTCACTTTGCCTTGCCTCAGCGCCTTAGGCATGCTTTTCTGCACCTTTGACTATACTGCCCATTCTTTCTGGAGCTTTCCTCAGTTCAAATTTGTATGAACTCATTTTCTTACAAGTGTGGAAAATAGACGTTGTACACCAGCTGCTTCTAGTATGGGCTTAATTTTTCTTTTGAAACAAAAATGATTTTGGTTGCTTGCCTGTAGTTTGTTTGTGTCAATTTTCAGTTCAAAGGGAAATTGTATATTAAGGTTCATTTCTCTTAATATTAATTTATAACTACCTATTATCTTTCAGCATTGTGGCTGGTGATTGGCAAGCAAGGTTACATTATGTGCCTCAAAGTTAGATTCGCCTGTGTAGTACCTACAACTACCCCTCGAAGGAAATTTTGAAAACTTGTGGAGGCTTTTGGCAGGACTGTGTATATTGTAATTTTTCCTGACAATGTATCCCAAGAACATTTGCTTCCAAGTAATAGGCCCATGTTTCTGACTTGGTTAGTTCATCTGTTACCCATCTCTTGTAAATTGTAATTATTATATATTACAGAATATCTCTATATAGAAATTAGTTTTAAGCACCAAGTTTCAACTAGAATGAATAAATCCTAATTTTACCATTTAGCCTCATTTGTTTTCATAAATTTTTTCTTCTTGCTAGTCTGTTGCCTTGTATATAAATATAATCAGCAAGGTTTGGTGACCTTATCACTGCACCTTAACCTTTCTATGTGTGAAGTCAACACGGATCTCTTCTCTGAGCTACTTATTTGTTTGGGCATGTGATGCTGAATGGGGTAATTTCTGGCTGGGCATTTTTCTTTTTGCTGGAAGTGCATTTCCTACTACTCGATCCTTATTCCATTCCATATGAAAAATTTGTTATGCATTTGTGTGTGCCACATCTCTTTCTTCCCTTCTTGGGTGAGCTATGACCTACATCTGAAGGTTGATTTGGGGGTGAATTAGCATCTAGAGTTTATTGCTGTTCAAATTTTTCTAAGCTTTACTTGTTTACTGCTATGTTTGGATTGAGGGACAGAAAATTGAGGGGAAAGAAACTTCCTAGTTTAATCAAAGAAATAGCAAAACCCCGGGGGGGGGGGGGGGTTTGAATGTAAACTTAATTTTTTTCCCATTTAATAAAAATTCAAACCTTCTTTTCCTTTATCAAAACATAGTGTAAATATTTGTCATTTTTCCGCAAATACTCTATGGGGATAACTTCATTGTTGGAACTGAATAATCAATATGTTCAATTTCAAATAATGCCTTTCTAGCTTTGGTTTCTGCTGGTTTTGTGAATTTGTTGAGAAATGATATTTAGTAGAATGAAGTTAAAAGCTTACAAGGTATTTGTTTTAAAATAACTTATGGGGAATGAGAAGCAGTCTTGAATTATTTTATTGGAGTTGCTGATTGAACTGCAATTAATGCACTTCCGAAGAGACCATGACTAACTATGGCTACACTTGAAAGGGAATTCCTCAGAAGAACCTTATTGTCGTGACTTCTGCTGATTGTTTCTTGCTGCTTTTCCCTCCTTTTCCTATTTATCCAACGTTTTTTTAGGTAAATACTTATCCTACGCTTTGATATTTACTTTTGACCTTAGTGGCTTATAGCATTGGCTAACTCCCTTCTTCTGCTATTACTTCATAGGAGATCTAATTTGTTATAACGTTTCTCCTGATCTAATTAGCAGTTAGAACCTTCTAATTATGTGTCACTCATTATTTGAAAAAGGTAGACTTTCCGTAGTCTTTTGTCACCTTTTAAAGAGAGTTATCAATAATTTATAATAATCTTGGTAATAACATTATTATATGGTGTTAATCATTATTCCTAGGTGAGAAATTGATATATGTAGCTTTGAGAAGGTTATGACTATTCAAAACTCTTTTTTAGTTCAAATTGTTTTTAGAAGGTTAAGGGCTTTGTCCATGGTGAAGATCTTTGGACAGTGGTACTCAATAGAATTAATACAATAAAAAAACCATCTGGAGAAAATAACAACTAAGCCAGTTTCCCCACCTAGTGGGAAAAGGCTTAGTTGTTATTTGTTCCAGGTGGTTTTTCTTTGGCTTTTTTCAAGATTGTTGGGACATTATCAAAGGGCACTTTTTAAGAGTGTTTTTTGACTTTTATAGTAATGGAAAGGTTGTAGGGAGCATGAACTCAACTTTTATTACTCTAGTGCCTAGGAAAAATAGGTCTATGAAGGTAAGAGATGATTGACCTATTAGTTTGGTCCCTAGTGTGTACAATATAATTTCAGAGGTTCTCTCTGCTAGACTTTGTGAGGTGTTGCCTGATACAATTTCTGAAAATCAGAGTGCTTTTATCCCTGGTAGGAAAAATTTGGACGCTGCTTTAGTGGCAAATGAGGTTGTGGCTGATGTTAAGAGAGGGAGTGGTTAGGGTTTTGCTTTTAAGTTGGACTTTGAAAAAGCTTATAATAGAGTCAGTTGGGGTTTCTTGATAAGGTTCTTGTTAGTAAAGGTTTTGGTCAGAGGCGGTAAAGTTGGATATTTGGTTGCCTTTCTACTACTACTTTTTTTTTTTATTATTAATGGTGAACCTAAAATATGGTTTCAAGGTCAAAGAGGAGTAAGGCAAGGTGATCACTTTTCCCCTTTTTTATTTACTTTGGTGATGGATGTTTTGAGTCAGATGCTTGCTACAACTATAAGTGGCATGACAGTTGATAATAAGGAGATAATATTCTCTTACTTGCAATTTTCTAGTGTGGTATGGTAGGGATAAATGTAGATAGCCAAAGTCTTTCTTCTTCTCTTGTTTTGGCAAGTTTCTAGATTTTACGATGGCCTCTTATTTATGTGGGTGTGCCCTTAGGTGGGAATCCATGAGCTACCACATTTTGGGATCCAGTTTTTCAAAGGATTGCAAAATGATTGGATAACTGGAAGGGGGCATTTTACTCCTTAGGTGGATGCATCACACTTATTCAGTCATGTTTGTCCAGTTTACCTATTTACTACATGTCTCTTTTAAAGTCCTTGCAGGAGTAGCCGATAAGATTGAGAGGATTATGGGGAATATTTTTTGGTTAGGTGCAGGACAAGATGAGAGAGTTCATCTTGTTAGTTGGGAAGTGTGTTGTAGACCCAAGAATGAAGGGGGCTTGGGTCTTGGAAATTTGGTGTCCAAGAACATTGTCTTGTTGACTAAATGGTTATGGAATTTTCCTTTTGAAGTGAATGCTTTATGGCATAAGGTTATTCAAAGCGAGTGTGGGTTAAATCCAAATGGGTGGGATGCTAACGTTGTTGTGAATGTGACTCATGCTACAACAACAACAACAGCAACTATTAAGCTTTTTCCCACTAGGTGGGGTTGGCTACATGAATTAAATGACGCCATAATAAATGAGGTTAATAGAGAGATTATTAATTACTAAATCTTTCTTAATGGTTTTACCTGTTTTTTTTTTTGTCTCTTTCTACCTCTAACTATCGGGCTACTTTTCATATGATCTATTATTTTAGAGCTTCTATAGGTCTTCTCCACACATGGTCAAACCATTTTAAGTGAGATTCTATCATTTTCTCTACAATAGGTGTTATCTTAAATTTTTCTAATGCACTCATTCTTAATCATATTTCTTTTAGTGGGTCTACACATCCAACGCAACATTCTCAATGCAACATTCTTATCTCTGTGACATTGATTTTATCTTCATGTCATCTTTGAACTGCTCAACATTCAGTATTATATAATATTGTCGGTCTTATAATTGTATGGTAGAATTTTTTTAATCTTGAGCAGTATTTTTTTTTTACAACAAATGACACTCAAAATATTCCTCTATTTCATTCGTTCCACTTGAATCATGTAGTTTACGTCCTCCTCTACTTCTTTTTGAATTTGGGTGATCGCTCAAAAATAAGATTTTGGGAAGACATTTGGGGAAGGGAATGTTCCTTTAATCGAAGCCTTTCCTCATCTTTTTCGGCTTTCTATTTGGCATAATTCTCCCATCTCTAACTTTTATAACATGCACAATTCTAATCATTCTTTGAGTTTCCATTTTCTCAGAAACTTGAATGATAGAGAAAATAGTGAGCTTTAGTCCCTTGGACATAATTGATTGTGCTCCTTCTTCTTCTAGTCAAGATTTGAGAGTTTGGACTTCAGATCCTTCTGGCATTTTTTTCTTGTAAATATTATTTTTAATTGTCCCCACTAGGGAAAGATTTGTTCTTGATAAGCCAATTGGGAAGTCTAAAGTTCCTTCTAAGGTCAAATCTTTTGTTTGGACTGCAATACTCAAAAAAAAAAAAAAATAATGATGTGCATATCGAGTTCAGAAACTGCATTATCTGTGGAATAAACTTTTTGGTATTTCTGGTGAAAGTTGGGTGTATCACAATGCAACAATTTCTTCTTACTTGTTTTAAAGTTTTGAAGATTTTTTGTTCTAAGAAGGACAACAAAGCTTTGTGGAAATGTGCTGTTTATGGAATTCATTGGTTTGCTTGGTTGGAGAGGAATATTACATTTTTAAAGGCTTATCTTCACCTTTGGATGTGCTATGGGATAAAATTATGTTTGTGGCTTCCCTTTGGTGTTCAGCTCAAAGTTTCTTTAAAGGAATCACTTTAACTGACATGGAAAGAGATTGGACAGCTTTTTTGCACTGGTAGGTTTTAGAGGGTCTCTGCTAAAATGTTTCTGTTTTGAGTTGTTGTTTTTATCTTTTAGGATATCTTATCCTCCTCCTAGTTGTGATCTCTTCTTTCTAATAATATTTATTTTTATATGAAAAAGAAATTTTGGAGTTCGGAAACAAAAAGTCAATCTATTTTTACATTGTTAAGTTGCTTGGTTGAAGCTTTTGAATTGCCTATTTGGAATTTTGCATGAGCTATGGGTTTGTCATTCATGTCTTATATTGGATTGAGTGGTTTCTTGGCTACTTTGTGGGTCTCATCAGTACAGGGTTTCTTTAGGGCTTTTCTATTATAGATTTACAATGAGATTGGAGAGGTTTGTTGACCCAATTTATTTTTGGATGAAAGAAGAAATACTGTAAGAGAGAAAAGAGTAGTACAATTAGAGGATAAGATATCTTTCAAAACAAAAAAATAAAGAAACAGAGATCCTAAAAGGATTTAAATACAAAAGAAAGCTATTCTAACATTGGAATCAGTGCTATTCATGCAAGGCCATGTAAATTCATCTTTCAGGTATAATATTCTTCCTTTTCTCCTCCACTTACTTTTCATGTTGTGGATGGTTCTTGTTTTGATTTAGGGAGCATCATTTGATGGGATCATTTTTATTTTATTTTTAGCTTTTTCCTCTCCCTTTATTGCCTATCAAATTTACGAATCCCCTATAATTGACTTTATTACTTTACAAGGTTCTGATCTTTCATGGAATTACTATTTTCCAGGAACCTATATGAAAGTTGTTGATGATCCTGTTTTATCATTTGCATTCTTGCTTCTTTCCATGTTTTTACTTTGCCAGGAAGATGGATATGGTATTTGGATTCCTCTGGCTTTTGTACTTTTATATACTTGTTCCAGTTTCTGATTCATATTCCAAATGTTCATACCTTTTCTTTTCTAAGTCTTTCTGGAAGTTTAAAGTTCCTTTAAGGTGGACTGTGGTACTCAATAAATGTAATACACATGATCAGCTTTATACTTACAAGATTCATAAGGCTATTTCTCTGTCTGTTTGTTTTACAAGCTTTTGAAGTTTGGAGATAATCATCTTTTTTTTGGTTTGTTACTGAAGCTGTGTGGTAGCTTTGGAGGAGTCTTTTTGGCATTTTTATTAACAGTAGGTTGTCTAGCTTCCCTAGATAATTTCTTATTGATCTGGTCTATAGGCTTTGGTAGAAATAAGCAGTGTAAGATGTTTATGTTGGTTTGCATTGTTGATGGATCAAATGAAATGCAAGAGTCTTCAAGCAGAGATTTGTCCCTTTGCACCTTTTATAGATTGAATAGTATTTTTTTGGCTTCTCTTTGGGTTTCAACTTATGGCTTTTTTTGAGGGATTTCTCTTATGGATTTACATAGGGAATGGAGGGTTGATGTATTTTCTTTTGTTTCTTTCCTTCTTTTTTCCCTTGTATGCTTGTACTGTGGGATTTTTGTCTCACTACTGTTGTCTCCCTTAATTTTTTTTTGGTACAAGCAAGGAGTCAATGACTAAGAGACACAAACACATAGGGTAGATACCCCCGTTATATCATCCATCAGAATTAGTCCCACCCCGTTAGGGGTCTCATGAAATAGTGTAGCCCCAGTTCCATATTATGCCCTTTCTTGGCTAACCAATCTGCCGCTCCGTTACCCTCTCTGAAGGTATGCTTGAGGGTCACTTCCCAATTTCTCGTCACAAAATGTTTGATGTGGGAAACTAGGCTCGAACATGGATGCTCTCTATTGCACCCTCAACGGCCACCTCTGAGTTAGATTCTACTTCCACTTTCCTAAAGTTTCTTTCCCAAGCGATATGTAGAGCTGTAATGATACCCCACAACTCAGCCTTGGTAATACTACACCTTCGCAAGTTCCTTGTAAATCTAATTATCCAATTACCTACGGCATTTTTGAGGGCTCCTCCACAGCTGGCCTGGTTGCCTCCCTTAATAAATTGTGTTGACAAAAAAAGAGTATAAGTTTCTCTACAAAATAAAAATTGAACTCCCTTAGAACAACCCCCTGGCTTCTTTTGTTCTTTTAACTTGTTAAGGGTAGGTGATGGCTGTTGTGTCAGATGTTGAGAGCAAGGTATTAAATTTTGTTTCGAGGTACTGTTTCGGTTATTCCAAAAACGGAAACTGTTTCAAAATATTTCGAAAATTTTGTGAAAACGGAAGACTTTTGAAAAAACGTTTCAAATTATTTTAAATAATATTATTTTCAATTTTAAAATATTTTAACATAATATTAATTACATGGACATATAAAGTTATGTTAAAATTAATTTGAACTAGTGTTTATAGCTAAATGATAAGTAAATTACACTACTACAGTAGGAACTCCGACTCAAATTTCAACAGCATTTAACAATAACTACTCTCTTGCGTCTATCTCTCCATCTTCTTAACTCTTTTGCGGCATCTATCTTTTCGTCTCTCAATCTCTCTTTTCATTGTTTTTGTAGTTCCTTCTTTAAAATGAAGACAATGAAGGAAAACAATGTAATGAGCACGAGGGGAGAGAGTAGAAAGTTGATAAAGATGTTATAACTTGTGGGCAAGGTACTAAATTTCGTTTCAAAGTACCGTTTCGGTAATTTCAGAAATGAAAACATTTCGAAATTTCATAAAAATCAAATATTTTTGAAGAAATGTTTCAAATAATTTTAAATAAATTTTTTAAAATTTTTTAAAGAATTATAATATAATATTGATAGTATAGATATATAAAATTAGATAACATAATATTAAATAATGATACTTTTATTCAAATAACATTGATATAATTAATGTTTATAAAGTTTGACAACAATTGTTATTAAAATTATATTTTAATTTTTATTAAATTTAAATGTAATTATTTAGAATTTATCATAAATATTGTTAATAAAATTTTAAATGAATAAGTTGAGAGTGAATGACCAAAATTCTTTTATAATTTATGTTTTACAATAATTATATAATTAAAAAATAATATAAACTTACCTTTAAAAATAAAAACAAAAAATAATAACTATATTAAAATTATATTAATATTTTTGTTGAAAAGGTATAACTATTTTTAATTAAAATAATTTTTTTAAATAATTATTAACATATAAAAGTGGCATGTGGTCCTAGTGGTGCAGACTACTTTATAAACAAGTTGCAATCTTCTTTTTTAAAAAATATAGATAATAAATAAAAAAGTAGAAAGAATAGAGGGTGAGTTTCGTTTCCATATTGCTGTTTTGTTTCGGAGATTAATAAAAACAAAAAATAATAACTATATTAAAATTATATTAATATTTTTGTTGAAAAGGTATAACTATTTTTAATTGAAATAATTTTTTTAAATAATTATTAACATATAAAAGTGGCATGTGGTCCTAGTGGTGCAGACTACTTTATAAACAAGTTGCAATCTTCTTTTTTAAAAAATATAGATAATAAATAAAAAAGTAGAAAGAATAGAGGGTGAGTTTCGTTTCCATATTGCTGTTTTGTTTCGGAGATTGTGGAAACCAAAAAAGTTCGGTTTTTTTCGTGGGACATTTAGTTCCTTGGTTGGGAGGATACATGGGCAGAATTCCTTTTTTTCAGGATTTCCTTAACATTTATCATCTTTCCTCTTTGCATAATGTGCAAGTTCATAATTTCTGTTCCATTCAGGGGACTATGCATTCTTGGAATTTTCACTTTCAAGGGATGTTACTGGTAGAAGATATGAGTTTCACAAACTAAAGATGGTAGATTTCAGAATCTAGATTCTTCTGGTGTGTATTCTTGTAGATTATACTTTCATTTCCTTATTTTGTTACCTATAGGAAAGTTTTCCTTCTTGAAAAAACCATTTTGGAAATCTAAGGGTGCATTTAATTTGCAAAAACGTTTTCTTTTTTTATTTCTTGAAAAATAGTTTTCATTTTTTAATTTTCACATTTCTGAAAATACGTTTGATTTGTATTTTTATTTTCACTATTTTTAATTATATGATTGTTTTTACTTTATTTTTATTACTTTATAATTATATAAACAGTAAAACATTGTGTATATAGTTTGAAATAATTACGAAAACGCCATTGTTACAATGCACTATATTACTAAAAATTCTGAAAACGTCTTTTTGGCGTTTTCAGAATTTTCATAAATTCAGAAAAAATTCCCTGGAAATGAAAAATGAAAACAGTTAAAGCAAACAGGCCTTGGGGCGCGTTTGGTTGGCAGGAATGGAAATGAATGTGGAATGGAAAGTAGGATTCCATCGTTTGGTTTGATGGAATGGAACATTCCATGGAATGCTCCATTCCATCATGTGATGGAAAATGGATTCCTTCCAATAATGGATGGAATCCAAGATTCCATTACAAAATAATGATTAACTTCATATTTTTTTTATTAAAATAATTTAATTTAATTATTAAAAAAATTAATTTGATTATATTTTGTAAATATTAATTTGTAGGAATTTTTTTTAAAAAAATATTTTTTTTAACTTTTTAATTTAAAAAAATTAATTTAATTATTTTATATTAAAATTAATTTAATCATTTTGCTTATCTTATCTTTCTATTCTTTCAATTTATCTATTAATCAAATAATAAAATATCACATTACCTCTTCCTTTCCATCGCATACCAAACAAAGTAATGGCATTCCATTCTCTTTTCTATTCCCTCTTCTTTTCTTCTTTCCATTCCATTAAAATTTATTCTATCCAACCAAACGGGCCCTTGAAGTTCCTTCCAAGGTCAAATCTTTTAGAAGAAAATACACTTAACCCCCTAAACTTTTGGTAAATAAACTTTAAAATCCAACCTATCAGCCGCTGTAAAGTTTCACATAAAATGAAAAAGTTGTTACTTATATTTAATGAAAAGGATGCTTGTGCCCTGCACATGGCCAGATCATCTGCTCCCAATTACCCCAAAATTGAGCTCAATTTTTCCATAAACCCACATCTGGCAAACAAAATCCAGGTTGTGCACTTCGATAGTGTTCAATGTAAAATTGGGGCTCAATTTTGGGGGCAGGTGGGACTGTGTGATCTGGTCATGTGTATACTTTCCATTAAACATAACTGTATTAACTTTTCATTTTTTTGTGAAACTTCCCGGGGGGGGGGGGGAATTTGTTGGATGGGTAAATTGTATTTTCCCCAATCTTCTATTTGGACAGCGGTCATTTTTTTGTGAAACTTCCCGGGGGGGGGGTAATTTGTTGGATGGGTAAATTGTATTTTCCCCAATCTTCTATTTGGACAGCGGTACACAATGGAGTTATTGTCATGTTGCAAATTCAAAAACCTGACACATCTTTGTCTTCTATCGACTGTGTTATGTACACGAGTACTGCAGAAATTGGAGATCCCTTATTTTTTATTTTTACAATGTGGAGTGACTGTCTTGTAATATTAGCTGGTCAGGATTTTTGGTGAGGATTGGGTTTGCGTCCAGGACTTAGAGCAGTTTCTTCTTATATGGTTTCCAGGTTTTGGCCATACAAAAGAAGGTAGAACTTCGTGGCAATTTGCAATGTAGAAACACATGGTTTTCGGATAAGTGGAAATAAAACAGAATATATGTAATGTATTTTTAGTAAGAGACGAACAAATACAAATGTAGACGTGAAACTTGGAGACTATATATTAAAACAAGTTACACATTTTAAATATCTTGGGTCCATTATACAAAATGACGGCGAAGTAAAGGAGGACGTAAACCATAGGATTCAAGTTGGATGGATGAAATGGAGGAAAGTTTCGAGTGTCATTTGTGATAAAAAAGTATTGCTCAAAGTTAAGGGAAAATTCTACCGTACGGCTATAAGACCTGTTATATTATATGGTACTGAATGTTGGGCGGTTAAAAGACAACATGAAGATAAACTCAACGTTGTAGAGATGAGAATGTTGTGCTGGATGTGTGGATACATCAGAAGAGATATGATTAGAAATAAGTGCATTAGAGAGAAGGTTGGGATAGCACTTATTGTGGAGAAGATGGTTGAATCTCGTTTAAGGTGGTTTGACCATGTGTGGAGAAGACCTGTAGAAGCCCTAGTGAGAAGAGTAGATCGGATGGAGAATAGTCCAATAATTAGAGGTAGAGGGAGGTCAAAGAAAATAAGAAGTGAAACTATTAAAAATGATTTAATAGTTAATAACTTATCTATTGATCTAATAGGCCATTATGGCGCCGTTTGATCCATATAGCCGACCCCACCTAGTGGGAAAAAGCATAGTTGTTGTTGTTGCGGTAATTTGGAATATTTGGTTGGAGCAGAAAGATAGTGTTTTTAGGGGTGTTTCCTTGTCTTTAGATGAGCTATGGGCAAGGATTTTGTTTATAATGTTTTTTGTTTGTTTGGCTATAGGGTTATTTAAAGGAGTATCTCTTTTGGATATGCAGAGAGAATGGGCAATTTTGCTGCATGTTTGACTTTTTTTTTTCATTTTCTTTTCAATATCTTCTCTTCATTTTTTTTCCTAGGTGCATACCCCAATCCTCCCCATTTGTATCTTTCTTCTCTGTTAATACAAGTTCTTTTATCCAAAAAAAGAAAGCACCAGTAGTGCAGAACCAAAAGAAACACTAACTGTGAACTATTTGAAATAAACTGAATATCAAATTTTATTTTTCAATAATGAAAGGCAAAGAAATAATAACTAGGCGATATCATAGAGATAGGCATATAGGCTGTAGAGACTCAACTAAAAGAATTAAAATAATTAGTTATCCAGGGATATGGATTACTAAGATCTAAACAACTCAAAAAAAGATTTACAAAAAATGTTTTTTAGATAAAAGAGGAAATTTAATTGAGAGAAGAAAGTGTTAGAATTAATGTAAATAGATTATATGAGTTAATTAGAATTAATATGTGATTTGAAGATAGCTGACATATCCCTTGGTTTAGAGAATAATTAAGGATGTAATTATGGGTCATTTATATTTGTAATTAGTGTTTTGTCTATAGTCCTTTCTATAAATATCAAGGACTAGTGTAGGCCTCTCTCACAAGGACTATATTTCATTTTTTTTTCTCTCCTATTCTCTCTACAATCACATGGTATCAGAGCGCTGAGAAAAACCTAAATCTTGTGGTCCCTTGTATTTATGCCTCTTTCATGCTACAGTACTAACAATAATAATTTGCGCAAGCGTTGCATTAAGTGGTTGTGCTTCTTTCTAGCCATTGGCAAAGGAATTTTTTGCTCCAGGGAGCCTTGGGTCTTGATAAGAATCCAAAATTGGCCTATCCACCGTCATTGGAGTTGCTTCAACCATTGCTCGCATTGCCCTGCTTCGAAACATTTTTGCCCAAAACTCCGCATGCAAGCGCATGAATACAAATGCTAAACTTCTGCTTGTACAGGGAGTGCCTTTATTAATCTGGTAGATATCGGAGATTTGTGAAAAAATTGAACTATCTCATGATCATTTTGTCAGATATTTCCTTTATTGTGAGTTTAGTAAATCAATTCTTATAATCTCCACCCTTGAGATATATCAAGAGTGCTCTCAAAAAAGGATTATTGTACAATAACCATAACATGCTTGAGTAATTGAGTATGCAAATGCATATTGGGCGAGATCTTCCTCAAATTGTCGATCCACCACAAGCTATTATATGTCTGTTGGAGGAAGTCTTGTTTCTTGGAAACGCAAGAACCAAGTAGTGGTGGTTAGATCTATTGTAGAGGCTGAATTGTGCTATGGCCTCAGCTATATGTGAGTTATTATGGATCAAGCAATTGCTTTAAGAGTTGTAGTTTGGAGAACTTGACAAGATGACATTCATTTTTAACAATCAAGCTACATGACATATTGCCTTCAATCCCGTGTTTCATGAATGGACTAAGCATATAGAAGTTGATTGCCATTTCATTAGAGAGAAGATTATGTTAGAGACCCTTACTACAAGCTGTCAACTGTAATAATCAGTTAGCTGACATTTCCACAAGGTCCCTAAGTAGTCCACATATAAATTATGTTTGGAACAAGTTTGGTGCATATGACCTATATGCTCCAACTTGAAAGGGGGGGGGGAGTGTTAGAATTAATGTAAATAGATTGTATGAGTTAATTAGAATTATTGTGGTTAGGAGATAGTTGTTATATCCCTTGATTTGGGTATAATTAGAGCTATAGTTATGGGTCATTTAATTCTTCCTATAATTAGAATTAGTGTTTTGTCTATAATTCTTCCTATAAATATCAAGGATTACTGTAGGCCTTTCTCACAAGGACTACATTTCATTTTTTTTTCTCCTATTCTCTCTATATCACATAAAGAAGTACAAAACAGGAGGATTAGTTATCTGCATGAAGGAACAAAGAACATTAAAAAAATGAGCAAAAAAAATCACACTAAGTAAAATTAAGCATTTAGCAAAGCTATCCAATCTTTCTGCACATCCAAAAGGGACACTCTTAAATAACCCTTGAGCCAAACCCCATAAAGAATCTCGGAGGATAATACTAGCCCATACGTCATTTAAAGACATCAAAGCACCCCTAAAATTATGTGCATTCCTCTATAGCCAAACATTCCAAATAACTGCAAAAGAAGCACATTGCCACAAATATCTATCCTCCTTTGTACAGCCAAAACCTTTAAACCATATAAGGAGGAATGGCTGTAGGTCCTTTGGACAAACCCAAATCTCACCAAAGATTCCAAAAAAGCTTATTCCACATAATACAAGCCACTAGACAATGTAAAATGGATGAGCACCAGTTTCTGCACTATTCATACACATTATACAAATGTTAGGAGACAGCGTATTAGGTCTTCAACTTTGCAACATGTCATTTGTGTTAAACAACTCAAAATTAAATAACTAATTAAAACTTTTATTGTAAAATAACTATAGTTAAAATATAACTCAGCTTTTGTAGATAGAGCCAATCCCTTTGTCAAGGACCAATTAATCCCTATTGTTTTAGCTGTTAGGAGAAGGTTTTGAAAATATTTCTAACATTCCCCCTCTTGTGGAAGTTCTTTGGGCTTGAAGCTTGGATGAAGCACTTGACCACCATACCTTTTGCAGAGATTTTGTTTAATTAGGAGAATGGGGTGACAAAGTATGGAACTACTAAACATTTGGTCATAGAAGCTTTTATGTCATGGACCATTTCATCCCCAAAGCTTAAGGCTTTAGCGAAAGGCCCATCAATTATTATATTAATATCCTTAACACCCTTGAAGATGTGGGAATTTTGCTCTAACCAAATACCCTAGAGAACTGCATGAATGGCAAACTGCCTCAAAACTTTGGTTCCTTATTTATATGAAATCCTTTAAAAGTGAACCATGTGAGTCTGTTCCAAGTGTTAGGACAAACCCGAAATTCACCAAGAACTGCAAACAAAAGATTTGCAAAGTAGCCACCTCACTGTTAAGATGATTGGGCCACTATTTTTAATACATATTCACACATAACATGTCAGGAGATAGAGCTATGCAGGGTCTGATGCTTTCTTCTGTTCTTTCCTTTGTTTTGTTTTGCTCTTTTGGCTGTATTATGAGTGTTTTTTAACCTCCTTATTCACACTTTAAACTCTTCTTTTATTACAAAGAAAAATCGTGAATAACATTCTAGATCTTACTGGTAGAGATGATCTTACTGGTAGAGATGCAACAGAAGTTGAATCCCTGTTACTTCTTGATTCAGTTCATTTTTCAACTACTAAGCATAGGAGAGTTTGGGTTCTAGATGCTTCAGGTTTGTATACTAGTAAATCTTGTTTTCATTTCCTTACTCACTCACGTAATAGAGATGTTTTCCTTCTTGAAAAAACTATTTGGAAATCTAAAACCCCTTCAAAGGTCAAATCCTTTATTTGGACAGTGTTATCTATATGATTAACACAAATGACATGTTGCAAATTTGCAGGCCTAATACAGCTTTATCTCCCAAGATTTGTGTTATGTGCATGTCTAGCGCGGAAAGTGGAGCCTGTTTATTTTTACACTGCAGTTTGGTGGGATAAATTGTTTGGGGTTTTTGGTGAGAATTGGGTTTCCCTGTGGGACTTAGAGAAGTTCCTCCTTATACGGTACCAAGGCTTTGGAAATTTATTTTACAGTGTTATGATTCCTTTTTCCCTTTTCTTTGCTTAAAATTGGGGATGGCTTCCGAATCAGATTTTGGGAAGATATTTGGGTGGATGATATCTCCTTTATGGAAGTGTTCCCATGACTTTATGGTCATTTGTATTTGCATAATGCACTGGTTCAACAATTTTGTATCCTTCAAAGGTGCTTCAATCTCTTGGAATTTTCATTTTCTTTTAGAAATCTTAGGGTGCGTTTGGTTTGCGAAAACATTTTCTATTTTTATTTTTTGAAAACAGTTTTCATTTTCTAGTTTTCATATTTCTGAAAATACGTTTGGTTTGTGTTTTCATTTTCACTATTTTTTAATTATATTGTTGTATTTTTATTTTTACTACTTTATAATTATATAAATAGTAAAACATTGAGTATATAATTCAAAATAATTGTGAAAATTCTATCATTACAATGCACTACAAAATTAAAATTCTGAAAACGTCTTTTTGGTATTTTCAGAAATTCAAGAAACATTTTCTGAAAATGAAAACAGAAAACAGTAAACAAACGCATTTTCACGTCTGTTTTCAGTTTTCAGTGAAAATGAAAATTGGAAACAGACAAACCAAACGCACCCTTAATGATAGAAATACTCAAAATTTGGAGTTTCTCCTGCTTCTCCATGAGAATATCAATCTTTTATCAAATCTAGTTAGGAGAATTTGGACTCCTAATCCTTCTTGTGTTTGTTCATGTAAATCATTCTTTCTATTTTTAATGTATTCTCCTAATAAGGAAAAATTTGTTCTAGATAAAATTATTTGGAAATCTAAAGCTCCTTCCTAGGTGAACTCTTTTGTTTGGACTACAGTACTAAATACGATTAATAGTGATTACACTATTTCTTCCAATATTTGTGTTTTGTGTATGAATACTTTAGAATCAGTTGCTTATCTTTTATAACATTGTCTGGTTGCTGAATTTTTGTGGAGTAAGCTGTTTGGATTTTGTGGAGAAAATTGTGTCCTAACTCTTTGGAGGCTTTTCCGTCAATTAGCTTTAAAGGGTTTGGAAGGAACGATAAGACACTGTGGAACTGTGCTGTTTTTGCAGTTTTGTACTGTGTTTGTTTGGAAAGAATGCTCGAATTTTTCTGGATGCTTCAATGTCCTTGAATTTTTTGTGGGAACGGATAAGGTTTGTGGCTTCACTCTAGTGTTTTGCTCACGGTCCTTTTAAGGGGATCACCATTTCAGATATGCAAAGAGATTGGGCTCCTATTTTGCATGTTTAACTTTGAGATTTTGTTTCTTTTGTTTTATTGTAATCTTCTCTTTCAGTAGTTTTCCTTCTGGAGGCTAACTTATTCTCCTTCATTTGTACTTTTCTTTTTTCTTAATGAAATTTCTTTTTCTATCCAAAAAAAAAAATTTGAAGTGTTGTGTTTAATATGATTGTCTAACACGTGTTAGATATGGACACAACTTCCTTTAGAAGTGTCCATGCTTAATTGGTGCAACCTGTACGTATTTGCATGCCTACGAAAGCTAGGCCTTGGGATTAACAACCAGGATATTGTTTTTCCTCAATGCTTCTGCATTAAGGTTTCAGTTGATGTTGGATAGGCTTTCTTCATACAGTGCTAGGTTAAGGTTCTAAAGTGATGGTTATCAAGGTTTGAAATAGAAGATTTTCTCTAGGGCTGTCGATACAGATTTAGGTGTATCATAGTTGGTTTTGGAGAGGTTATGTTTTCTCACTTCTTGTTTGCTGATGAGTGATGATAGAAGTTTTTAATTGGTGGAGGGTTGAGATATTTTTGTGAATGTTCTTACTACCTCAATTTCTGGGTTTTTCTTGTTTGGAAAATAATTTGGCCATGGATTGGTTGGTTTGGATATGGACTGTTTGACTCTTTCTTATCCTTCTCTGATTGGTTGTCAAATCTTGAAGTGACCTTTTACTTATTTGTGTGTTACTGTGTTCCTTTATGTGTAATCCACACACCAAGTGGGATCCAGTGGTTCAACGGGTTAATTGGAAAGGTTCTTTCTTCTCTTTGGGTTGTCTTAACGCTGTTATTCAAACTTGCTTGTCCAACATTCCCCTATATTTTCTTTCCCTTCTTTAGATTTTGGTTGGTGTGGCTTGAAGTACTGAGAATAAGAAGGAAGGGGTTTTGGGTTGGGAGTTTGGTGTTAAAAATTATTGCTTTAGCATCCAAATCAGGTGGGATGTGATCAATGCGACCACAACTTATGCAAAGATTATTATCTTTAAAGGCTATGTTTATTTTGGACCGCTAGTACCTTTGGGTTTTGGATTATAGTTGTTGTATTAGGTCTTGGGATGACTTTTGAGTGAGGAATACTTCTTTCTTGCTTTCCTTACCTCTATTATCATGACATAATTCACCCATCCAATTTTTTTCGTTTTAGGTTTCAGGAATATAATTTTGTCTGGAAGTTTCTGTTTTCTATTAGAATGTGAATGGTAGAATCCAGTGAATTTGAAGTCCTGCTTTTATTTGATTCTGCTCATCTTTCCTCTAATCCAAAGAGGAGTTGGACTATTGACGCTTTTGTTGTACTTTTATGTGTTTAGTCATAGTAATATATAATCCTGGAATTTTATTTCTCTGGAAATCTTAATGATAGAGTTGTTAATGATCTTGCTTTGCTGTTGGAAATCCCTTTCTCTTTTTGCGTTTCTTCTTTGCTTGGTAGAAGGATTTGCTCTAGCATTTATTATTATTTTTTTCTTTTTTTGATAAAGCTAGTATTTATTAATTAGAAACACTCAAGGTTTAAGATTTTTTTTTCCAGCATTTTTGTCAAAAGAAAAAAAAGGAAGAATAAGGATCCACCAATCAGGATTTTTACACTTAAGGACCAAAATAACTGCAAAGCGTGTTTATTGAGTTTAAAATTTGAACTGGATAACCACATTGTGGTTTAGTCCTCAAGTGTGGAAAAGTAAATACAAGGGTCCTTATTTATAGTTCTCTTAAAAAAAAAATTTCTTTATGTTGTCCTTTTCCATCAGATTATTTTAGGTTCCTATAATTTTAAGTCTTGGCTTTGTTTTGTGACGCAGTCAATACTCAATAACTGAATAGCATAGACTTTATGTATAAATAAGAGAATACATTGTAAAATAATCAATAACTCAACATTGTCTTTCAACTTTCACTACTACTATGTATTACGTCTTTCATACCATAGCTATACATTCCAGTAAAGTGAGCTTGTGGAGTTCTTCTCCAATATTACACTGCTTCACTTTTTTTTTTTAAGAAATAAAAAAATTTTTTAAGCATGTGAATATTGGCATCTGGGCTTCATCCAGCCTCAAAACGGTCCAAATCGGTGCAAAAATCAAACTCGATAGTTTACATTGGAGTTTCAAGAGTTTTATAGTTTGACCATAGTTTGAAGGGATTGAGATTACATAACACTTTAACTCAAATTTTTACGGCCAGTCATAAATTCCTAGCAGTATAAGTGTTAACTCTAGTGTTTAACTACAATGCTCAGCACCTTGAAGGCACCTTCCACCTTTGATTATGTTGATCTATACAAGTTTGAAGGATACTTTTGCTGCTTGGGCCATGATAATGAATACTTGTTTATAGTACATGGATATTGTTATGTACTTTGAAATATATGACCTGTTAGTGTTAGGTCAGTGTTAAAACATTCCTGTGTGGTTTATGAATACTGTGTGTACACACACACCAGGCATGTCCATGTATGATTATTATACATAAATAGATATGTATGCACAACAATTAGATTTTTCAAGATTATGAATGCTGTTAATCTTTTTCTATTGTTGAGTGGGAATCTGGTCTTTGAATAAGTTGACTGCTTCAGGTTTTGGCCCAAAAACAAAGGACAGAGATGGAGATCGTTTCGCAGGTTTTGAATGTAGTCACCTGCACAGGAATAAGGTCAAACTTCAATATGTACAAACTCTGCCGGTCAATAAGGTAAATATCTGATGTGGTACCTAGACCAGACAGTACTTTAATTATGTATTTTACTGACTTCAATTTCTATGCAAGGGCATCTGTCATTGTAAAGATAGTTTTGATTGATGCTTCAGAGCTGTAGATTGTGATAGGTTACTTTATTGTACATTACAATTCAAATTTGTTTCTTTATACTGCGTAATGCATGCATCTCTTCACGCTGTTAGAGTTCTGTGTTTTTTTTTTTTTTAATTTTTACAGAAGAAAGTTTAAATAGAAAGTTTTGTAATTAGCTGCTTAAATCTTCTCTGGTTCATTGGCCTGCCTTTTTTTTTTTTTTTTAGATTTCTGACTTGCTACAAGATCTACCACCTAACGTTTCATCCGTCTTTTAGCAATACATTCCCAAAATTACCTAGTCATGGTTTATTTCCATACTCATTGTGGGGGAAAGATAAGAGTTTATAATAAAACTATTCATGGACTTTCAGTTGGGAGCATAAGCTTTTAGGTTGATCAAGTTGTTCTTGATATGGTAATAAAGCCTCAATAACCAAGGGGTGAGGAGTCCCAACTTTGTTGCCCCCTGTCTTTTAATTAAAACACAAGATATAGTGGATATGTATTTTGTCCACACTTCAAGGGCTTGTTAAAAATTATAATTAAACTCTTTAATAGGCCTTAACTTAATGGCGTAAACTTGAGTTGAAGTGATTTTGACAAGAAAGTTGCGACTACGGTGGTGAGAAGGGTTGTTAGTGGACAGAGCGGATGCTGAATCCTATTTATTGTGTTAGATGATATGAATAATGCCCTTACTTAGAAGTATAAATACTGCATTGACTTTTGTTGGATTTAGTGTTAAGTTTGTATTCGAGTAGAAATGTTTAGAGATCTAATGAGCCGACCATAAGTTGGGATTACTGGTGAATTTTGTGTCAAAATGCCACCATGAAGATTTACGAGGACAAGTTTTGAGTGTTCAATAGTATATATCAGAATGTCATGTGACTTTTCCGTTACTAGTTTGTGACCAATCACAGAACTCGTTCAGAACCTACTTAATGAAAACTTTGACACTGGAAGAAGATGCTGCCCCTCAGTGAATGACTGAATGTAAGATATTGTATTTGGAGCCCGTGTTTCATTTAATGGTTGCGAACAAAGCTAACTGTAGTACGGTCTTGTATTGATGCTCTCAACTTCCATGCGAAGCATATCCTCACCATTCTGCTTAAGAGTATAAATTGATGCTCTCAACTACCATGCGAAGCATATATTCACCATACTGCTTGAGAGTTTAAATTGTTGCTCTCAACTACCATGAGAAGCATATCTTCACCATACTGCTTAGGGTTTAAACTCAGATTATTGTCTTTGTATATTCTTGATTTTATTTATTCACAGATATTTTAGGCTTATATTGATTAAACGTACAATTTAATCTTTAAATTTATAAATTCACTTAATTTTAGTCTCTGAATTTTTTTTCAATACACATTAATTTATGAAATTACCAAATTGTTTCATTTTTGTTAATTTGTTAAACTTTTGAAACTATCAAACTCATTACAGTCTAGTTCTTAACAAGTTTAATATTTTTAGCAACTAATTTGTTTACTCAAAAAAATTAAATTGTTAGTTCACTCTTCCTATATTTTCTCTGAGCTATATTCTGTATGGTTCTTTTTCTCATTTTCCTATCATGTAGTATATTATTTTTCTCGTTTTCCTATCGTATGGTATATGCAAAATGGGAAATGCTTCAGAAACGTTTAACTTTCACACAAAATAAATACCTTTTCTCCATACAGGTCATTGGATCTCTGATAGCGTTTCAAATTATGATATTAGTATTTTTGAGTTTAAAATATGAGAAATTAGAATCAATAGACTTAATTACTATTTTATGTATTGCACATAAGGAATTCTATTTTAATTAAATTAAATCGAAATTGATTAGTATTGTTTTATTTTTAAATTTTAACAATTATCAAATTCATCTTTTTATTGGTTTGATTTAAGATCCAGCGAAAAATTAATTAAAAATTTAAATTAGTAGATAGAAAATCGGTTTTCGTGTTTACCTTTGTTTTGTTTTTGAAATGGCATTATTTGGACTATTTGAGATATTTTGACTTTTTCTAATTATTATTTTTAATGTTATAATTAAAATATTATTTGAGATTATTATTATTGATCACCGCATAGTGAAATTTTATAATATATAATAGTTATAAATTACTACTTTATTTAATTTTATATGTATTATTTTTATATTTTACATTTTATAGTATAAAAAATTAAAATAAATATGACATTTTATAATTGATTTGATTGCGATCCCTGTTGAACCACTAAATTACTCTAAATATATGGTTTGATAATTATTTAGAAATATGTGATAAGTTCTAAATCTTGAACTTCAACCTTAAAATTTTAAATAAATAACTTAATCATTAAATCTTAAACTTTAAAGGAATGCTTTTAATATGGGAATTATATAAAGTAAATATTATATGGAAATCCTGAATTTTAAATGACTTTACATTTAGCTTCTATCTTGTTATGCTGATGTCATGTATATGCATTACATTAACGAGTAAATTACACTTTTACTCGACACTAAACCCAATTTTTGCATAAATTAAGGGCGGTGAAGGGTACACTAATATTTCATTTAAATATAAAACTTCTAATAGATGAGGCAGATAACTGTCGTAATACATGTTACGTAAAGTTTGGCACATAAAGAGATAATATTTTTTATGTAAAGTATGTTTTGCCATTCAGTGAAGTTTTTACAATATCTTTTATGTGACGTATTAGTCATTTACTTCTATCATTTTTCAAAACAATCTCATAAGATTATTGCAAGCAGGTATTCAGCCAATTTGGATTGGAATCCTCTTTTATGTTCTTAGATAGTTTTATAGGATAAATTTGGAAAGAGAAAGACAATTTGTGAGATTTACATTTGAATCAATATTAATTTTATTAAACTATTTTTCTCTTTCTGAATTTACTCTGTAGAGTATTTTAAAGAGTCTAAATTCGCCAATTTAATATAGGAAGAACTTTATGAAGTGACCTATTTATTTTCACAAGTCAAATTGTAAATCAATTATACCTCACATATATGAGCAAGTCTGTCTCTTCAACATGAGACCTATCATACTGATACATTCTCCTATAAGATGCCCGAACCCAGATAAATATTACTAGGACTGAGCACCGAATAAATTTGAATGCTAAAGTTAGGGAAAGCAGATCATTTCCTTCCTACATTCTTAACACGGCCAGGGGGCAGCAGGATAAATTAGAAAGATATCGAAATGATTTCTAGAATACAATGCACCTCTGGAAAGGTCGATAAAATGTTATATTTGATTCTTTTCAAAATCATTTTGTTTTACCTCCTCCAATCTATCCATTGGCGCAGCCGCATATCATTGGAGAGCCTGATAAAAGGATCAAAATTGTTGTGATATAGTACTATATATTAATCAAGTGCAGCTTTGTTTTTCCTACCAGTTATTGGCTTGGGCAAGCCATCAAACATTGGTTTTGCAATGGCTGCAGTTGGAAAGGCCTGTAAATCTGGTTTCAAACTCCATCTTGAGGTTGGCCAGATGGATGAGGAGCTGCAGTTATCCTGATCTTGTAAACATGACGTGCTTGATGATTTCTTCACACCAGATGGACCATCAGTTAGAAAAGCATCCTCCAAACGTATTGGCACATGATTTAAGCCACATACTTCAGAACCAGTTGTCAATGTAATTCGGCTTGTTGCCTTCTGTCTCTGAGCTAACCCTTTTCCTGTTCTTGAAGAATACCCACCACTGCTATTATCCTCCCCCAAGAGCAACTCTGGTGTAGCAAAGTCCACTTCAGATTTCTGACGCCTCCGGACAAGTTTATAATTCCATTTATCAGAGTCACCTTCCCTGGCTTCTGCAGCAGGCACAATATCAGACCTTTCTGCAATCTCGTTCAAAATTATATCAACCAAACTTTTAGATTTTCTGTGACAACTCAGAGGTCGTTTGGGCATAGTTGAGTTCCTGGAGAATGAATCATTTTCTGAAGAATAAGAAGCCCCTTTTCTGCAAACCTCCATCTGATAGCCTTCAGATATGGTTTTCTTAATCGTTGGTTTAAGTCTATAGAAACCTTGCAAAGAGCTCATGGCTGGGGAGACCTTCCACCGGAGAGATTCAAACGATTCATCTTGTCCTTGATCAGGTGGACTGTGGCCAGAGCTACCGAGTCTGCAGGAACAGCAGTATGGCCATTAGTGTATTATGTGCTAGTAGAAAAGAAATCACTCAGAAGAATTTGAATATTGCAATTAAGAATGATAAAATACATTATAAATTTTTTTCCAAGGTGTAAATCATCAATTCTAGCTACTTGTATTACAAGGGTTTTCTAAGTTTTTATATGAGCCTGATTTGTCTTATAAACTGTAGCAGACGTTGACTTCTACGGCAAGAAAATTTATACAACGTAGAAAATGTGACAAGTTGTAACATAGTAATTATGCAGCCCAGAAATTACTAATTGTATCAGTATCAAAAGCATGGCCGTTGTATGCATGGCTACTGCTCCGTTCAAAAGCAGCATTCAAGAAACACACAAATAGTAGGCCGTAGCCACTACTACACCAATGTCCATGATTCTTCACCATCTCCATCCTGGGAATGTCTCAACTGCCTTGTTTTACCATTGCTACATTTAATACAATCACTACTGCCACAATCATTACCTCATTTCATCTTATGCATCATCATAACAACTCCAGAACCTAGATCCAAATTAGACCTGTTGGACAAATGACAACCTAACACTTCAATGCATCACTACGAACCTATATTAAAATCCTCCAGAAACATAAAGCAGATTGATGAAAACATTGGCATGGTTATTAGATATCTAGAACACTAAATTCCAATAACTAAGAACAGTAAAACAGAAGTTTACTGTTAGATTGGGATGAATACAAGTGATTTTCAATAATAAAATTTGGCCTAAGAATAGATATATTTAACCCAATGATAATAACAATTAACAGCTAGGACATAGAAAAGAAAAATTGGTAATGCATAAGAAGCCTTCGCTTATACCCTCTTCTTTCATTCTCTCTCCGTTTCTACTTTTTAGTGGGCACAGTTATCTTTTCCAATTAAAACTTGCTGCTTTAAAGAAAATCTATTAAATATTAATCCACAAAAAAACCACAGAAATTGTATTTTAAATTTCATTTATTAACAATTATACCATAGTATCTCATTCTAGATTGCTTCAACTATATATTCTTGTTTGTATATGCAAATATGTCGATGAACATAAGCATTTAACCAAAACACAACAAAGAAAGTGTGTTGACATGAACTATACTCAAGCGTATCAAATTCCCTATACCTAGCTCTAGTTTTAGTAAAACCAACCAAATTTTTCCGTCTCTCGAAGAAGTTACTCAAATCTCTCAATAAATAACACTAAAAATAGTCAAGTCTTAGCTTCTTATATTTAGTATTGTTCCTCAGTTCAATAGAGAGATACATACCCTGTAGTAGTGGAACCATCCGATGGAGGGTGTCTTCCAGGTAGCGGGATGTGGAGAGTCTTGAGCGCAAACATCTGGAGATCTGTAACAAGGCCGTTCATTTTTTTTATGTCTGACACCTACAATTTTCCAAATCAAGGGTTGAAGAACGTATACACAAAAGAGAGAAGGGAACTTAAGGATTTGGCACAACTTTTATCTTTTCTAAATAGAGGAGGGTTAATTAACCATGATGTTATGATACAGGAGCAAGTACATCATCAAACTCAGAATGCAACGTGGGTGCAAAGGCATAAGAGAAAATTACTTAAACTTTTGAAAAAAGGGATTTTAAATACTGAAAGTACAAAATTGTAACATGGAAAATTTTTGGGTAAATTACAATTTACTCTCTTATGGTTTGGCTTGAATTCAATTTACCCTCTTGTGGTTTAAAGTGTTTTATTCCCCCACCACAGTTTGATCAATTACCACTTAACTACCTTACGTTATTTTCTATATAAATCTTAACCAAATAATCATGTGAATGTTAAAACAATGAACAAATTCATTGTTTAAAGTTTGTTTCCCTGTCATCTAGAACAATTCTATAGTGTTTTGAGACTATTGTTGAGATTAATCTGACAGTTTCATTCTCTAATTGTAACTTAATTTCAATAATGAACTTAGAAATGTAGAAAGTTGTTGAATGTATTAAGTGAAACAATGAACTGATCACGTAATTATTTTTTTCAAAAATTAAGACAATAAATAAAATAGGGTGGTTAAGTGATAATATTGTACTACAAGGATAGAATAACCCACTTTAAACCACAGGGTCAAATTAGTTGTAGACCAAACCAGATAGGGGTAAATTATCATTTATGATTTACCCAAAAATATCCATGCGTTAGGTACATTGACGTTTTCCTCATGTTGCTTTTACTTTTCTTGTACTGCATAAAAGATTTGTCCTTTTATAGAATCTGGTTGCACCCAAAACATTTTGGATGACATTAGAAAGAGGCAGCACCTACAACAATTACTAGACATGCACGGGGTTTGATTCAGACATTACCGTTTAAACATCAACTACCAATTTAAACCCACCCTACATCAGGAAGAAGGGAAAGAGGAAACAAATTATGACACGTTTTAAACAATCAGAATCAGATTAATATATAACAGAAAGAAAAGGATATAGAATTTGTTTGAAGAAGTACCTCAACACCGTACTTGATAGCGATTCCAGCAAGAGTGTCCAATTTTGAAACAGGGTGTTCGATGTAGCCAACCCTGGGAGGAGATGAATTGGGCAGAATCGATGGAGAGGAAGACATGGGAGGGCTATGCTCTATATTGGGTACGCATCGATCTAAAGCGACATCATAATCAGACAAAAAGTAAACGTTATTCTCATTGTGCTCTTTCCACCTATGGCTATCCATCAGAATCTCTCAAATCATCAATCCAAGCCCACTTGAAATCAAAAGGGTGTTTTGTGCGAAAGGTATCACATAGGGATGCGAAACTAGAAGATTGAAAAAACGATGCATATTCTCAGACAACAGAGCGATGAGGTATCAGCTTTTGAATTTAAAGAAAAAGTAGTTCGGTTTGCGAGAAAGAATGGAGTTGAGGATCTAATCTTCTTTTGCTGATTTTCCTTGTGTTCTCTCTTCCCCAATTCCATTCACTCTTTCTTCCCTTTTCTCCGGGAAAAACAACGGAAAATTGAAGCTCTTCCCAACTTTCATCACTTGGAAAACAACTAAAAGAAAAATAAAACCTTTATATTAATATTTTCTGGCGTGTATAATATAATTTTGAAAATAAATAAAATGCTAAATTGTTTCATTTACCTTATTTGATAAAGTAATTTAATCATTTTAATTTTAACTAAAGCAATATTCTTTTCAATTCATAAATATTTTTCTTTCTTTTTTTGAAAAAAAAAAGCTCATATGAATTAAAAAAAACGTAAATAAACTTTTAATCTTTATATTTTTATAAATGTATCAATTTAATCTTTTTATTATACGGGAACTAATTTAATTCATAAATTTTGCAAAATATAGCAATCAAGCTATTAAATTTTAATGACGCCACTTGACCTAACTTAATTGCTACATGAACCACTCCTACTATCATCAGCATGTCATAACCTCATAATTTCTTTCCCAATTCTACCGAGCCATCGCAAAGGACCGTCCTACTCATTTTGAGGACATTCATTCAAATAAAGACAACCATAGGAAGTGGTGGGTTAAAGAATGTCATAACTTGATTAGTATAAATTATATGCGTTAGTATAAATTGGTGGGTTAAAGAATGTCATAACTTGATTAGTATAAATTATATGCGTTAGTATAAATTGGTGGGTTAAAGAATGGTGTTCCCTTCATAAAGAAAGGAATAGAAATTGCTTCTCTTTACTAGCGCATGGCATTCTGTCCAAATTGGTGTTTGGATATTATAAAGAACTGATAAAAACCTAGGATTCTTATGCAAGAAAAAAACAAAATAAAATAAAGAATTAGCATAAGAGAAGATCACTTCGAGAGGATCTAAACCTCCAAAAAACCTTAGGCTAGTGATTTTATTATTTAACAAAATGGTCATATGTAACATCCCTAATTTTGTTTCTTTTATTGATAATTAAAGAAATAAAGTTTATTAGACAATATTTTAGATATTTAAAGAAATATAATCCTTAGAAATTCTTCACCTTATGTATATGCATAGAAAATATTTTTAACATTAAAAGAATAAATAAAGAGGGAAAACCTAATAGGAAAAAAATTAGAAAGAACATACTAAAGAGATGCAAAATTCTTAGATAAGGAAGATAAATTTTTAGAAATAAGTAAAGGTCTTAAATTTTTAAGAACATTAGATTATGGTAATTTTTCCTAATTCAAGAACTAGAGTTACTAAGTTTAAAATCTTTACCCATACATTGAGCTTTTACCTATGGACACTTCATAGAGTTTTTTTCACTTCACATAAGTTTCTAGTAAGCCCATTAGATAACCTTAGCAAAAAATAAAATATAGATTTGAACTAAGATATAGTAATTGGACCATTATTCCAAAAATTATGAAAATATGACCAAGCCCTCCAAGAAAGGTAGAATTTTATCCAAAGCAAAGAAAATGGGTAGGAATAAGCCCAAATCCAAGAGGAAAAATAAAATAAAATAAATTAGGTGATGATATAATAATGTAATAATAATAAAGAATAGGTTACATGGCATTAAGACAAAAATTTAGCAAGTGGTGTGATTCTACATTCATCATTTTGACAAGTGGCATGATAATACAAGGCTTTAGGACAAAAACATCTATATCCTACACTCATAATTTTAGCAAGTGGTATGATAATACATGGCATTAGGACAAAACATTCCTATCCCACACAAATAATATCAACCAAATAATGGAGATTCAAGGGTTAGAAATTTGCCACCTAAAAAGGCAAACCTATCATACTTGTTTAAGACAAAAAAAAATGGAAATGAATCCCTAAATCAAAGGGACCTTGTTCCTTATCTTAAGAACATATCATTATAATTTTCAAAATACAAATCTCATTTTCCTATGCATATCTTGACTAAGGAAGAGGAAGACAAGAACATAAGTTGTTTGTTTTCCAAAAATTTAATAAAGTGTATACTAATTGTGATAAGGTAGACCTATGATCATGAAAGGTGTATTATTTGGTGGTCTATATAAGCAAAACCCACCCCTACAACATTTTAATTTCGTCTAAGTGAGGAAGAGAGAGAAATAGAAGCAAGGTAGAGTGAGGAAAGGAGAGAAAGAGAGAATAAGAAAGGAAGGAAGAAGAAGGAGAAGTTTAGAAGGCTAAGTACTCAAGGTAAGTTACCTTAATCTCCATTTGAATCCATTTTTCTTCTTCATCCTTGAGGTTCAAAAATTCACCCTCCTTCTCTTACCTAAGCTGCTAGAAAAGTTAAGGGAATGAAGGAATCTTGCTACTTCTTTCAAGAGGAAACAAGAAAACCAATTCACTAAATAAGCTAGGGAGATTCTTAAGTAAGTTTAACAATATTTCTTTTTGAAGAAAACTTTTGAAACTTATAATATTTATATGAGATTTTGATCTTAGAACTTTGATGATTGGTCATGGATGTTGCTATATCATGTTACATATTGATCTTGCATGTGATGTATGTTTGAATACTTAGGTTGGTGTAGATAGTTTTGCATGGGTATGGCTATGGTTGGTAGAATTTTAAGCTTCGGTGTTTTAATTTCTGGGAATAATCTATAAGGAATTAAAATAAATGGTTAACATAAGAATTAAAGATATATGTGTCACGGATTTTTAGCCATTGAAATCATTCAATTTGGAGTCCATATGAGGTAGATATGGTCTGATTAGTAGTCAAAGGTCAGAAAATGGTTCATCAGGGAAGAATATGTTAAGATAGTTTCTGTATTTTAATTTCTGAGAATTATCTGTATGGAATTAAAATAAATGGTTAACATAAGAATTATAGCTATGTGTGTCACAGATTTTTAGCCACTAGAATCATTCAATTTAGAGTTCATATGAGGTAGATATGTTCCGATTAGTAAACAAAAGTCAGAAAATGGTTAATCAGGGAAGAATATGTTAGGATTGCTTCGGTGTTTTAATTTCTGGGAAACTTCTATAAGGAATTAAAATAAATGGTTAACATATGAATTATATATTTATGTGTCACGGATGTTTAACCACTGGAATCACTTAATTTGGAATTCTTATGTGGGAGATATAGTTAGATTAGTAAGTAAAGGTTAAAACCTACCCGAGAAGAAATAATATTGAATTTAAGGGAGTAATAACACCAAGCTTTATTACTATTTTGCTGATATGATTAACATAATAGTTTTAGATAATTGTATTAGCTTTCCATAGACACCAAGATCACCTCAATCGGAGTTAAAATGAGGAAGTTATGCTCTGATTAGTGAGCAAAGGTCACAGAGCACGGTCAGACTGTGTTCTGGGTGCTTCAAGCACGGGCTGGACGTGTTCGGAGATGTTTTTTAGTACATTTAAAGTATTTTTAAAGCATGACCGTGTCCTGGAACATGGCCAGACCGTGTTGGAAGCTGGTTAAGCCTATTTTCAACATTTTTCTACCCTAGATGAACCTCTTTAACTATAGGGTAATAGTAGAAATCAAATTGGAGAACAATGCTCTATAAATTTGTAAGAACATGTGTTGGAAATGATATAAATAAGAAGAAAATTACTAAAGGCCAAGCATAAAGAGAAGGTTAGATATGATGAAAACCTGTATCAAGAAAATAAAGAAATAAAATTAATATTTAAAAAAGAAGACGAATCTTATAAATGAAAATAATAAATGACTAGTATATGCCATAGCCATTGCCATTGTATGAACTTCTTACCATCTTAAGTGTGAAATTCTGAAATGGAAATATTTTATAAAGTGATATTTGAAATGGTTATGTTCATGGCATGATTACCAATGATTTATGGTAATAGTTATATTTTGATGAACATACTTGTTATTGAAAGCATATTTTTGGTTATCATTGTGAAAAGAAAAGAAATGAGCACGGTCACATGGCAATCCGTGTGGTGCACCAGTAGGGGACGCCCTACCAACGGTTATGATCATGTTAATGAGAAAAGAAAGAGAAAGTGGGCCATGTCGGACGGAGCGAGAAAAGCCCGTACCGGAGAGTAGAAGATACTCACCCTGACCGGGGTAGCTTGAAATGAGAATAAGTTAATGGCCATCATATGATATTCTGAAAATAGTTAATCCTGTCATACATATCATTATTGTATGATTCTTATGTGCATAGATATAATGCATTCATGTGACCGAAGATATTTTCTGTAGTTTATACAGCTGAACATGACATAATGAACTATATTGATGGTAAATTATGATTTATTGTTGAACTTACTGGGATTTAATTCTCACTATATTTCCATATCATGTTCAGAAGAATAAATATGCAGATTTTCTCTATGACACTTATTATTTCTGTACGTTGGATCGAGGTGCCCTACCTTGGGCAACTTCCAATTATTTCAGATGTATCTGTCGTAGATGTGACTAAGATTCTGATGGACGTGCCACCCGCACCAGTGTCCCCGGAAGTAGTCGACATAGATGATTAGAGCTAATATGTATCTTTGTACAAATATTTGTAAAATAATGGTGTGTAGTTTGTAAAATAATAGTGTGTATGGCAACTCAGTATTGTATCACTGTTAATAACAATTATGCTTGGTTAAAGTGATTATTACTACGAGTTAAGTGGTTAGAATTAAAGTAGTAATAACTTCATAGAATTTTATAAATATATAAAAAAAAATTGTTACATTTACATAAATGGAGTTGTTACACCATACGTCATCTACAATATAATACTTGTTAGCAAAGACAAATAATTAATATGATTATCTTAAATTAAGTTAATTGATTTTAATCATACCAATTATAGAGTCAACACTATAATTATAGGAAAGCAGCGATAAACAGGTAAATAAAGTAAGACAACAATTCAGTAAATAATTAAGGCAGTAAGATCTGGATGGTATCATTCCTGACTCCTTCAAAACAATCTTGTCTTTAAGATTGTGCTTCCACAAATACAAGAAACTTCTCCTTCAAGGAATGAAAGGACTCTTAAGTTACATCTTTAGTTGGCAAATTAGCCCATTGGACAAGGACTTCTACAATAGCCCTATTATTGTGCTTCATCATGTGGCGATCTAAGATAGCTTCAGGCTGAACATGTCACGCCCCTAATTTTAGGGCATGTGAAACACATATTTTACAATCATATATTTTTCATAACATGTATAATACACATATTTACATATAGGTATTTCCATGTATATACAATATACAAATCAAGTCTATAAATATCAGAATTACAACAGAAGTAAGGATCTTGTCTATGGCATTCAGATCATACTCTAGAGTATAAGTACAATATAATAAATAAAAAATCTACGAGCTTTGAAAATAAAATAGACTCACCAGAGAATAGATCGCTTAGCTAATCATCTATACAAAAGAAAAAAGACTAAACTTTGTAATTTTATATGAAAATTGTGGAAATATCATGTAATAAGTTTGACAATTCAGTGAGCAGATAATACCTCCTATAACCTTTTAGGTCAACATATGGATGTACTCGTATTTTAAATTTATCACATAAAAAATTACAATTCAGAAATACATCCATATGGGACCTGTATTTCAAATATTCTCAAATAAAAAAATATTCAGATATCCAAAACCATATACTGTATTGTATGATCATTCAACAAATGTTATTATGTATCAAAATATTTCACATGAAAAATATTAAGATGATCCCATATCAGAGTTCAAGCCCTTCTATACTTTGGTAGTGTAGGATTTGCCTATATTTAGCATTCTAGTTAAAGTTTTCCCTACCACCATTCAAGAGGATACGCGAAGAAACTCTAATATGGCCAATTTTCCAAACCCACAGCAAGGGAGGACAAATCATATATCATATAATCGGCATCCCGCTCAGATAGGAGGCATCCCGCTCTCCTTTGTATATCATATCCTGTGTGTTGGGCGTCACACAAGGCTAACAACATCCTTGCTAGCTAAGGTGTCAAGGTGCACCAAGACTAATATTGCCTGATGTTAATAAACAATGTTTTCAAAAGGATTCCTCCACAAAAATCATATTTGCACATATGTCATATCATTCAAAATAGAGGTTTCAGTATAAATTCATAATTTTCAGTCTTAGTACAATTTTTCTGTTAGAAACTTCCCAATCAGGGTAATCACATATACATGCTTGTTTTCAAAGCAATCTTATAACTTTACATATCAATGACATATACACAATATATTTCCTTTACCATATAATGAGAAATACAATTTAAAATCACATATTCAATGAGTTCAAAAATCTATTGTCAAAATCATACTCTTTTTGAACTATATACTAGATTGTAACAATTCAAATAATTTAATCCATTTCAGAGACATATAAAAATATAAATAACTTGTAAACATAATTAATTATCCATTTAAAGTTCAACAAGAGCATATGATAAGTGATAAAAAGAATTATCTACTTATAAGATAAGGCTCAAGGTTGTACAGCTCTAAAATATATTTTTTCAATTTAAATTTGATCAAATAGACCTAAAAACGCGTCCACAGGGTACAAACACCTAAGAAATAACTTCAAAATCGCAAAATTTATCCTCCGAGAGCTTAATCAACACTGGTCAATTGATGGTGTAACAACCTTTTTTTATTTTTTTATTTATACAATACAAAGTTCACATACACGTCATTAATCAAAACGTACATACAACATTTCAAACATATAAATATCTACATCTTATTTATTCTTGGTTGAATAATTTTGGAGATACAGGTGCGGGTGGTTGCACCTTCACCGGGATTTGAGCCAACTCGCCCACAAATATTTTATTTAGGATCTGTGTAACATCCCGTAATTTTTTAGATATTTTTCTTAGAAATTTTTCACCTTACATATATGCATAGAAATGTTCTAATATTAATGGAATAGGTAAAGAAAGAAAACCTAAGAGGAAATATTAGAAATAAACATGTTAAAGAAAGGTGAAATTCTTAGGTAAAGAAAGATAAATTTTTGTGAAGTAAGTAAAGGTCTTCAAATTTCAAGAAGATCGGATTATGGTAATTTTTCTTAATTTAAGAGCAAAAGTTACTAAGTTTAGTATCTCCACCCGTAATTGGGCTTTAACCTATAGACACTTCATATATAGTTTTTCTACTTCACATGAATTTTTAGCAAGCCAATAGGATAGCCCAAGGAAGAAATAAAACATAGACTTGGACTAGGATATAGAAGTTGGACCGGTAGCCCAAAAATCATGAAAATGTGACCAAGCCCATTATGAAAGGTAGAATTTTAACCAAAGTAAGGAAAATGGGCAAGAATGAGCCCAAACCCAAGAGGAAAAATAAAAATAAAAATAAAATTAAAGTGATGAAATATTGGTGTAATCAAGATTAAGTGACATGGCATTAAGACAAAAATTTAGCAAGTGGTGTGATTCTACATTCATCATTTTGGCAAGTGGCATAATAATACAAGGCTTTAGGACAAAAACATCTATATCCTACGTTCATAACTTTAGCAAGTGGGTAATAATACATAGCATTATGACAAAACATCATTATCCTACACAAATAATTTTAATTAAGTAAGGAAAATTCAAGGGCTAGAAATTTGCCACTTAAAAAGGCAAATCTATCATACTTGATTAAGACAAAAGAAAAAGGAAATGAATCCCTAAATCAAAGGAATCTTGCCCCATATCTTGAGAACATATCCTCATAATTTTCAAAATATAAATCTCATTTTTCTATGCATATCTTGACTAAGGAAGAGGAAGACAAGAACATAAGTTGTTTGTTTTCCAAAAATTCAACAAAGTGTATCCTAATTGTGATAAGGTAGACCCATGATCATGAAAGGTGAATTATTTGGTGGTCTATATAAGCAAACCCACCCTTACAACATTAGAATTTCGTCCAAGTGAGGGAGAGCAAAAATAGAAGCAAGGTAGTGTGAGGAAAGGAGAGGAAGAAAGGAAGAAAGAGGAAGGAGAAGTCTAGGGGACTAAGTGCTCCAGGTAAGTTTAACAATATTTTTTTTTGAAGAAAACTTTTGAAACTTATAATATTTATATGAGATTTTGATCTTAGAACTTTGATGATTGGTCATGGATGTTGCTATATCATGTTACATATTGAGCTTGCATGTGATGTATGTTTGAATACTTAGGTTGGTGTAGATAGTTCTGCATGGGTATGGCTATGGTTGACAGAATTTTAAGCTTCGATATTTTAATTTCTGGGAACAATCTATAAGGAATTAAAATAAATGGTTAACATAAGAATTAAAGATATATGTGTCACGAATTTTCACCCACTGGAATCATTCCATTTGGAGTCCATATGAGGTAGCTATGGTCTGATTAGTAGTCAAAGGTCAGAAAATGAATCATCAGGGAAGAATATGTTAGGATAGCTTCGGTAATTTAATTTCTGGGAATTATTGGTAGGGAATTAAAATAAATGGTTAACATAAGAATTAAATATATGTGTGTCATGGATTTTTAACCACTGGAATCATTCAATTTGGAGTCTAAATGTGGTAGATATGGTCCGATTAGTAAGCCAAGGTCAGAAAATGGTTCATCAGGGAAGATTATGTTAGGACAGCTTTTGTATTTTAATTTCTGGGAATTATCGGTATGGAATTAAAATAAATGGTTAACATAATAATTATAGATATGTGTGTCATGGATGTTTAGACACTAGAATCATTCAATTTGGAGTCCATATGAGGAATTTATGAGCTGATTAGTAGTCAAAGGTCAGAAAATGGTTCATCAGGGAAGAATATGTTAGGGCAGCTTCTGTATTTTAATTTCTGGGAATTATCTGTATGGAATTAAAATAAATGGTTAACATGAAAGTTATATATCTATGTCTCATGGAAATATACCCACTGGAATTATGCAATTTGGAGTTCATATGAGGTAGATATGATTCGATTAGTAAGCAGAGGTTAGAAAATGTTTATTCAGGGAAGAGTATGTTATTAATGTTTTAGTTTTTGAATTTCTGGAAATATTCTGTAGGAAATTAAAATAGCGCGCCAACATAAAAATTATAGATATATGGCTCATGGATTTTTACCAACTGGAATAACTCAATTTGGAGTTCCAATTTTGGAGATATGGTCTAATTAGTCAGTAAAGGTCAGAACCTATCCGAGAGGAACTATCCTGTACTTTGAGTGAGTAATATCACCTTCGTTTCTTAATTTTTCGCTACAATGTTCAACATAATAGTTTTAGATAATTGTTTTATCTTGAAATGGACACCAAGATCACCTACATCAGAGTTAAATTGATCGAGTTATGCTCTGATTAGTAAGAGAAGGTTAGATAGGATGAAAACCTGCATCAAGAAAATAAAGAAATAAAATTAGTATTTAAAAAAGAAGATGAATCTTAATAAATGACTAGTATAGCCATAGCCATTGCCATTGTATGAACTTCTTACCATCTTAAGTGTGAAATTTTGACATGGAAATATTTTATAAAGTGATATTTGAAATGGTTATGTTCATGGCATGATTACCAATGATTTATGGTAATAGTTATATTTTGATGAACATACTTGTTTTTGAAAGCATATTTTTGGCTATCATTGTGAAAAGAAAAGAAATGAGCATGGTCACATGGCAATCCGTGTGGTGCACCAGTAGGGGACGCCCTACCAACGGTTATGATCATGATAATGAGAAAAGAAAGAGAAAGTGGGCCATGTCGGACGGAGCGAGAAAAGCCCGTACCGGAGAGTAGAGGATACTCACCCTGACCGGGGTAGCTTGAAATGAGAATAAGTTGATGGCCATCATATGATATTTTGAAAATAGTTAATCCTGTCATACATATCATTACAGTATGATTCTTATGTGCATAGATATAATGCATTCATGTGACCAAAGATATTTTTCTGTAGTTTATATAGCTGAACATGACGTGATGAGCTTTACTGATGATAATTTATTGTTGAACTTACTGGGATTTAATTCTCACTATATTTCCATATCATGTTCAGAAAATTATTTATGCAGCTTTTGTTTCTAAGGCTCTAGCTTTTAGTGCACATTGGATCGAGTTACTTTATGTTGGGCAGATTTCAGAATCAAATAAGATGTTTGTGGTCGAGTTGGCTCAGATCCCGGTGAAGGTGCAACCACCCGCACCTGTATCTCTGGAATTGGTCAACCAAAATAAACAAGATGTAAATATCTATGTGTTTGATATGTTATACGTCTGTTTTGATTAATGACATGTATGTGAACTCAATATTGTATAATAATAAAGGGAAAAAAAAAGAGGTTGTTAAAATCTGCCCATCATAGAGTTCTTGATCCAACGTGCACTAAAAGTCAGAACTATAGAAAAAAATCTGCATAACTAATTTTCTGAACATGACATGAAAATATAGTGAGAATTTAATCCCAGTAAGTTCAACAATAAATCAAAATCAATATAGTTCATCACGTCATGTTCATCTATATAAACTACAGCAAATATCTTTGGTCACATGAATGTACTTTATCTATGTACATAAGAATCGTATAGTAATGACATGTATGGCAGGATTAACTATTTTCATAATATCATATGATGATTATCAATTTATTCTCATATCAAGCTACCCCGGTCAAGGTGAGTATTTTCTACTTTCCGGTACGGGCTTTTCTCACTCTGTCCGACATGGCCCACTTTCTCTTTCTTTTCTCATTAACATGATCATAACCGTTGGTAGGGCGTCCCCTACTGGTGCACCACACGGATTGCCATGTGAGCGTGCTTATTTCTTTTCTTTTCACAATGATAGCCAAAAATATGCTTTCAATAACAAGTATGTTCATCAAAATATAACTATTACAAAAAATTATTAGTAATCATGTCATGAACATAACCATTTCAAATATCACTTTATAAAATATTTTCATGTCAAAATTTCACACTTAAGAAGATAAAAAGTTCATACAATGGCAATGACTATGTCATATACTAGTCATTTATTATTTTCATTTGTTTTTGTATTTTCTTTATGCAGGTTTTCATCCTATCTAACCTTCTCTTACTAATCAGAACATAACTCCCTCAATTTAACTCCGATGTAGGTGATCTTAGTATCAATTTCAAAATAAAAAAATTATCTAAAACTATTATGTTGAGCGAAATATTAAGAAATCAAGGTGATATTACTCGCTCAATGTACATGTTATTTCTTCTCGGATAGGTTCTGACCTCTGCTTGCTAATCGGTCCATATCTCCCTCATAAAAATTCCAAATTAAGTGATTCCAGTGGCTAACAATCCGTGACACATATATCTATAATTCTTTTGTTAACAATTCCCTACAAAAAGTTACCAGAAATTAAAACACAGAAACTATCCTAAAATATTCTTCCCTGATTAACTAATTTCTGACCATTGCATACTAATAGGATCATATCTATGTCATATGAACTGCAAATTGAATGATTCCAGTGCCTTAAAATATGTGAGACATATATCTACATTTTTCATGTTAACCATTTCTTTAAATTCCTTACTGATTCTTCTCAGAAATTTAAAAATAGAAACTAAAATTTTTGCCACCCATAGCCATACCTATGCAGAACTATCTACACCAGCCTAAGTATTCAAACATATATAATATGTAACATGATATAGCAACATCCATGACCAATCATCAAAGTTCTAAGATCAAAATCTCATATAAATATTATAAGTTTCAAAAGTTTTCTTCAAAAAGAAATATTGTTAAACTTACCTGGAGCACCTAGTCTTTTAGACTTCTCATTCCTCTCCTTTCCTCACTCTACCTTGCTTTTATTTTTCTCTCCCTCACTTGGACGAAATTCTCATGCTATAAGGGTGGGTTTTGCTTATATAAACTATCAAATAATTCACCTTCCATGATCATGGGTCTACCTTATCACAATTAGGTTACACTTGGTTCATTTTTTGGAAAACAAACAACTTATGTTCTTGTCTTCCTCTTCCTTAGTCAAGATATGCATAGGAAAAGGAGATTTGTATTTTGAAAATTATGATAATATGTTCTTAAGATATGGGACAAGGTCCCTTTGATTTAGGGATTCATTTTCTTTTTCTTTTTTCTTAATCAAGTATGATAGGTTTGCCTTTTTAAGTGGCAAATAGCCCTTGAATCTCTATTATGAGTGTAAGATATTGATGGTTTATCCTAAAACCTTGTATTATCATACCACTTGCTAAATTTTTGTCTTAATGCCATGTCACCTAATTTTAATTACACCATTATCTCATTACTTTACTTTTATTTTCATTTTCATTTTTCCTCTTGGGATTGTGCTCATTCTTGCCCATTCTCTTTACTTTGGTTAAAATTCTACCTTTCTTAATGGGCTTAGTCACATTTTCATGATTTTTAGGCTACTGGTCTAATTTCTATATTCTAGTCCAAGTCTATGTTTTATTTCTTGCCTAGGTTATCCAATGAGCTTGCTAAAAACTTATGTGAAGTGGAAAAACTCCATATGAATTTTCCATAGGTGAAAGCCCAATTTATGGGTGGAGATAGTAAATTTAGTAACTTTAACTCTTTAAATAGGAAAAATTACCCTAATCCAATCTTCTTGAAATTTTAATACATTTACTTACTTCACAAAAATTTATCTTCCTTACCCATGAATTTCACCTTTCTTTAGTATATTTATTTCTAATATTTTCTCTTAAGTTTTTTCTCTTTACCTATTCCATTAATGTTAGACCATTTCTATGCATACACGTAAGGTGAAGAATTTCTAAGGATTATATTTCCTTAAATATCTAAAAATTATCTAATAAATTTTATTTCCTTAGTTAATTATTTATGTACATTTATCAATAAAAAAAATGAAATTAGGAATGTTGCTTTAAATACTTTTGTACTTTTATTAATACATGAAACGAAATTAGGGATGTTACAGATGGGATACTATTCATTGTCAGAATCATTATTTAAGCCGGCCGAATTTACTGTTTACGACGCCCAAAAAGTTATCAGATGGCCGAAAAAATTAATATTCTAAGGTTTATTTATCTCCTAAATCCATCTACGGTATCAAATTTTCATTTTGAGGTATCTAAATAAGAGTTTTAGAGTTTACCTTTTTTCTAAGATTTTCTACTTTCGATCTGTGGTGATTTTGCGGCTGATTTGAAAAATTGTTCAGTCAAAATTGTAGTACTCTCCGTCCTGAATCTATTGATACCCTTAGTTTTGAAATCAGAGGCTTATAGACACTCCAGATTTAGAGAGAAAACATATAGGAGAAAAAATACTATTCATTCATCGGTTATGAGATATTGCAGATTCCTCTTCACGCTTCATCTCCTTCTCCTTTTTTTTCTTCTTCTTTTTTATTATTATTTAATTATTGAATAGTTAAAATTTATTATTATTATTTTATATACATAATAATATTATTTTTCATCCTAAAGTATTCCAAATTTTTTTTAAAATTTATATTATTGTAAAACTTTAGTTGCACTCTTAAATCATGACTTTTCTTGATAAAAATTTTAATAAAAAAATCACAAAATAAAATATCTTGATGCATAATAAAAGAAAGAATATTTTTAAAAATAAAAAATTTTTTATTAAAAACAAATATAATTATTTTAAGCAAAATAAAAATTATTTTAATTAAAAGTGTATTTACTTTTAGCAAAACATAATCATTTAAAATAAAAATATATTTGTTTATAGCAAAATATTATTATTTAAAAATTATGGGATATTACAGAACATGAACCTCCCCTGTGGACATAATATCTGGCAAATGACTTTGCACGATAACATTATTCCCTGATTTCTTTTTGAGGAAAGACACATGAAAAATGGGGCGTATCTTAGTCCTTGCTAGCAAGTCCAAGCGACAATGACAAATCTTGAACAAAATTATTGAGGGGGCGAAAAAATGTTTAGCAATTAATATAAAATAATTTTTTTTAGGGGGCGGTTATATATGTTTAGCTAAAATGGGGGGTTATTTTAAAAGCTTATGGAATTTTTTTTTCTTGGGGGGAGAGGGGCAGTTACCCCTCCCTGTCTAAGAGAAGGTCTGCCTCTGCCAAGCGATAAGCACTAGGACCAATGTGCTTCAATACTTTGAATGGTCTAAAAAAGTGAGGGAAAAGTTTCATGGATGAGCGCATAACTACAGAAACTTGTTTATAAGGTTAGTGACGAAGATAAGCCCAGTTCCCAACCAAAAATCCCCATTCACTATGTTGTACAATGTTTCATTCGATGTTGTATTGCCAATAAATTCTATTTTAGCAATTGTAACACCTTATCTCTATCATGTAGCTCTTTATCCACCTGATAAACTTTAAAAGAACCAGTAGTATACTTTGTTAAAATAGGTGGCGCACAGCCATACATTGCTTCAAAATGAGTCATTTTTGTGGAAGAATGATAGGTGGTGTAGTACCACCATTTAGCCCATGGAAGCCAATGCATCAAATCCTTTGGTTTATCACTTGCAAAACAGTGAAGATAATTCTCCAAACATCTATTGACCACCTCTGTTTGGCCATCTGTTTATGGGTAGTAGGAAGTGCTCATATTCAATTGAGTACCCTGCAAGCGAAAAAACTCATTCCAAAAATTGATAGTAAAAACTTTATCACGATCACACACAATTGATTAGGGTACATCATAGATTTTAACTACATTCTCAACAAAATATTGTGCAACAATAACAGCAATATAAGTGTGTGCTAGAGCACAAAAATGGGCATATTTAGTTAGACGATCAACGACCACAAAGTCTGTTGTTTTCCCTTGTGATAAAGGTAGCCTTTCCACAAAATCTATAGATATGTTAGTCCAAACTTCGTCAGGTATTGCCAAAGGTTGAAGAAGGCTCGAGTTAGCAACTGTTTCCCTTTTATGCCTCTGGCAAATATCATATTCTGCAACAAATTTCTTAATATCAGACTTTATCCCTTTCCAGTAAACTCTTGAGATATGCGCTTGTAAGTATAGAGAAAGTTAGAGTAACCCACCATAGGAGATGCATGAAGCTCCTTTAATATTATGTCTTTGTAAGCCGAAGGTCAATTTTGGGACATATATGCTGAAGGAAGAAGCTGAATACTGATGGAGAGGAGTTAGAGAGTTACTGATACATCAAGACAGGAAAATTACATGGCAATTGTTCTAAGAGACTTTTTTGAACAAGTATTTTCCTAACAATGTGAGAGATGAGAAAAGGATTGAGTTTCTTCAGCTTAGACAGGGAAATTGGACCATTGAGTACTATATTACCAAGTTTGAAAAACTGTCTAAGTTCTCAAGTACTCTGATGAATAATCTGCATGAAGTTTGGAAGGCAGTGAAGTTTGAATCAGGATTAAACTCGGAGCTTAGGAGTGCTATGGTGGCATTAGAGTTTCAAGAATATGCCCTATTGGTAAATAAATGTCGGATGCTGGAGACAAGTCTAAAAGCAGTAAAGGAAGAAAGGGATAAGCGGACTCAGTAAAAGCAGAAGAGAGAGTTCCCAGTTATGGATAGAAATACCAGAGAGAAGAATATCATGAGAGGGAAACAACCAGCAACTGTGGAACCCAAACCTTTTCTGAAAAAGCCAGCAACAAGTAAGTGTGGGAAATGTGGAAAATTATATGGAGATAAACCATGTTATTTTGGCCCAGTTACTTGCTTTCGATATGGGCAAAAGACGCACATGGCACGACATTGTCTACTGGAAAATGAGAAAGGTACTGCACGAGCTTAACAAACGACAAGAAGAGTTTTCACTTTGAGCAGTGCTGAAGCAAAGTCAACTCCTGATTTGATGCAAGGTACGCGCTGTATCAATAATCTGCCTCTGATTGTATTGTTTGATTCTGATGCGAACCATTCTTTCATAATAATTGAATGTGTAGAGAAGTTACAACACCCTATTGCGGAGTTACCATACAAGTTAGCGATGGTGACACTTACAAGAGGAAAAATAATTACCTCCTTAGTGTGTTTGAATTGTCCCGTTGTATTGAGTGACAAACCCTTTGTAGTGGATCTGATCTGTCTACCTTTGGACGGTATAGACGTCATCTTGGGTATAGATTGGTTAAGTCAGAACCGAGTCCTTCTGGATTATTACAATAAGACTTTTGAGTTTCTCTCAGACCCTCCAAAGAACCAAAAGTATAGCATTATTAGTGCTCACAGACTCTATAAGAAGATAAGGAATGTGTATCTGAGATGTGTTTTCCTGTATACTACCAACCCAAGTATGAAACAGGAACTGCTTAAGATTTTAGTAGTCTATGAATTCACAGAGGTTTTTTCCTTTAAGATTTCTAAACCTCCACCAAAGATAGATGTGGAATTTTCCATCGATTTAGCACCAGAGGCGAGGCCTATTTTTATCACTTCTTATAGAATGTCTCCTGTGGAACTGTAAGAGCTTAAGAAGCAGATCGCAGAGTTGTTAGAAAAGAACTTTATCATACCTAACGTATCATCTTGGGGAGCGCATGTATTATTTGTAAAGAAGAAAGATGGTAGTTTGAGACTGTACATTGATTACAGACAACTGAATAAGGCGACCATTAACAATAAGTATCAATTTCCAAAAATAGACGATATATTTGATCAATTAACGGGAGCTACTATATTCTCTAAGATAGACTTGAGGTTAAGATATCATCAAATCAGAGTTAAAGAAGAAGATATTCTGAAAACAGCTTTCACAACTCGGTATGGGCACTATGAATTTTTAGTAATTCCTTTTGGGGTCACGAATGCACCTGCAATCTTTATAGACTATATGAATAGCAATTTTAGACCCTACTTGGATCAATTCATAGTAATATTCATAGATGATATTTTAGTCTAGTCTAAGAATGAGGAAAAACACAACCAGCATCTCCGATTAGTACTTCAGGTCTTGAAGGAAAATAAACTTTTTGCTAAGTTAAAAAAATGTTAATTTTTGCTAGAAGAGGTGAAGTTCTTGGGTCATGTAATTTCTAAAGAATGTGTGTCGGTGGATCCCAGTAAAACTGAAGCAGTGCTGAAATGGGAGAGGTTAAAAACTGTGACTGAAATTAGAAGTTTCCTGGGTTTAGCAGGATATTATAGAAAGTTTATACAGAAATTTTATCAAATACCTTTGTCTTTGACTCGATTGACTAGAAAGGGAAGTCCCTTTAATTGGACTGAAGAATGTGAGAATAGTTTTCAAGAGCTTAAAGTCAAATTGACTTCTCCACCTGTTCTAATTGTTCCTAATCCTTCTGGATGCTTTGTAGTCTATACGGATGCTTCCAAGAAAAGTTTAGGTTGTGTTTTGATGCAAGAAAGTAGAGTGGTTGCATATGCGTCTCAACAATTAAGACTGCATGAGGAGAATTATCCCACTCATGATTTAGAGTTGGCTGCGATAGTTTTTATAACATCCCTAATTTCATTTTTTTATTAATAAAGATACATAAATATTTAGTTAAGAAAATAAAATTTATTAGACAATTTTTAAATATCTAAGGAAATATAAGAAATTATTCACCTTATGTGTATGCATAGAAAATGTTTCTAACATTAAGGGAATAAGAGAGAAAAACTTAATAGAAAAAAATTTGAAATAACATACTAAAGAGAGGTAAAATTATTGGATAAGGAAACTAAAATTTTGGGAAATAAGTAAAGGTCTTAAAATTTCAAGAAGATTGAATTAGGGTAATTTTTTTTCTAATTCAAGAGTTAGAGTTCCTGAGTTTAATATCTTCACCCATACATTAGGCTTTCACCTATGAACACTTCATATAGAGTTTTTCCACTTCACATGAGTTTCTAGCAAGCCAATAGGATAGCCTAAGCAAGAAATAAAACATAGACTTGGACTAGGATATAGAAATTGGACCGATAGCTTACAAACCATGAAAATGTGACCAAACCCTCCATGAAAGGTAAAATTTCAACCAAAGCAAAAAAAAAGGTAAGAATGAGCCTAAATCCAATAAGGTAAAATAAGAATCGTGAGAGGAAATAGTAATGTAATAATAATCAAAATTAGGTCACTTAGAATTAGGATAAAATATCTATATCCTCCATTCATAATTTCAACAAGTAGGTAATAATACATGGCAATATGACAAAACATCCTAATCCTATACAAATAATTTCAGCCAACCAAGGGAGATTCAAGGGCTAAAAATTTACCACCTAGAAAGGAAAACCTATCATACTTGAGTGAGACAAAAGAAAAAGAAAAAGAATCCATAAATCAAAGGGACCTTATCCCTTGTCTTAAGAACATTTTATCATAATTTTAAAAATGCAAATCTTCTTTTACTATGCATATCTTGACTAAGGGAGAGGAAGATAAGAACATGAGTTGTCTTTCCCCAAAAAACAATCAAGTGCATCCTAATTATGATAAGGTAGACTCATGATTATGAAAGGTGAACCACTTGATAGTTTATTTAAGTAAAACTCACCTTTATAACATTATAATTTCGTCCAAGTGAGGGAGAGAAAAAAAATAAGCAAGGTAGAGTGAAAAAATAAGAGAAAGAGAAGAGAAGAGAGGAAGGAAGATGAAGGAGAAGTCTAGAGGATTAAGTAATCAAGGTAAGTTAGCTTAATCTCTACTTGAATCCATCTTTTCTATTCATTCTTAGGGTTTAAAATTCACCCTCCTTCTCTTATTTAAGCTATTGTAAAAACTAAGGGAGGGAGGAATTTTGCTACTTCCTTCAAAAGGAAACAAGAAAAAAAATTCACTAAGTGAGTTAGGGAAATCTTTAGGTAGGTTTAACAATATTTCTTTTTGAAGAAAAGTTTTGAAATTTGTAACATTTATATGGGATTTTGATCTTAGAACTTTGATGAAATTTACAATATTTGCTACTGTGATGATTGGTCTTGGATGTTGCTATATCATGTTACATGTTATCTTGAATACGATGGATGTTTTGAACATTTCAGTTGGTGTAAAAAGTTTTGCATAGGTATGACTATAGGTGACAAAATTTTAGGATTTTTATACTACTATTTTGTATATTTGAATGTGGTGAAAAATTGATGGAATATGATTACATGTAAATTAGGGAAAAAAAATGGGAGAGGATGTAATTTAATGATGAACTAAAATTTTAGAAAAGTTTGGTTAGGAAACTGGATTTCGGAGTAACCAGAGAATTTTTTATTTTTGAAATTTTGGGAAGAATCAGTTAGGAATTAAATGAAATTGTTAACATGTAAAATTTAGATCTATGTCCCACAGATTTTTTGCCACTGGAATCACCTAATTTGGAGTCCATATGAGGGAGATATTGTTCGATTAGTAAGCAGTGATCCGAAAATAGTTAACCAGGGAAGAATCTGTTAGGTATACTTTTGTGTTTGAATTTTTGGGATAAATTTGTAGGGCATTAAAAGAAATGATTGACAAGATAAATATTGATATATATCTCACGAATTTTTAACCACTGGAATCATTCAAATTGGAATCAATATGAGAAAGATATGGTTAGATTATTAAGTAGAGGTTAGAAACTAGCTAATCAAGGAAGAATCTGTTAAGTACGCTTCTATGTTTGAATTTATGGAAAGAATCTGTAGGGAATTGAAAAAAATTATTAACATAATATATATATATATATATATATATCACGGATCTATAGGCTCTGAAATCACTTAATTTAGAGTCCATATGAGGGAGATATGACTGATTAATGAGTAGAGGTCAGAATCAGTCTAGAATCCAGGATGGTAAATGTAAACATTTTTATTTTCAATTTTCTGGGAATACTTATTAAGGAATCTAAAGAAATGATAAACATGAAAGTTGTATATAAGTGTCTTAGATTGTTATAGGTTTTGGAATCACCTCAATTGGAGTTCGTATGAAGGAGATATGGTCAGATTAGTAAGTAGAGATTTGAACATACCCGAGAAGAAATAACATTGAATTGGAGGGAGTAGTAACACCACGATTACTTAAGATTTCACTAAAATATTCAACATAAGGATTTTAGAGGATTGTCTCTTCTTTTAATTGACACCAAGATCACCTCAATCGAATTTAAAATGAGGGTTTTATACTCTGTTTAGTGAGAGAGAAAAATAATATTAACAAAAGAAGAAGAATATTATAAATGAAAATAATAAATAATTAGTGTATGCCATAGTCATTACTATTGCATGAACTCCTTACCATTTTAAGTGTGTAATTTTGACATGGAAATATTTTATAAAGTGATATTTGAAAATGATTATGTTCATGGCAAGATTGTATTTTACCAATGATTTTTGGTATTAATTATGCTTTGATGATAATTATGGCATATGAGTATAATAAACATACTTGTTATTGAAATTATATTTTTGGCTATTAACGTGAAAAAAAAAGAGACGAGTACGGTCACATGGCGATTCGTGTAGTGCACCAGTAGGGATGCCTTACTCATGACTATGATTATGTTAATGAGAAAGGAAAGAGAAAGTGTTCCATGTCGGACGGAGCGAGAAAAGCCCGTACCGGAAAGTAGAAAGTACTCACCCTGACTGTAGAAGTTTGATATGAAAATAAGTTTATAGTCATCATATGATATTCTGAAAATAGTTATTCATGCCATACTTGTCATTATTGTATGATTTTCATGTACATAGATAAAGTGCATTTATGTAACCTAAGATATTTACTATAACTTATACAGATGAACATAACATGATGATCTATATTGATGATAATTTATGATTTATTGTTGAACCTACTGGAATTTAATTCTCACTATATTTTCATAACATGTTCAGAGGACTATATATGCAGATATTCTCTATGACCGACTTTTAGCGTGCGTTGAGTCGAGTTGGCTAAGATCCCAATAAAGGTGCAACCACCTGCATCAGTATTCTCAGAACTGGTAAATATGTTTGTTTGATTTGTGTACAAATGTTATTAATTAATGGTGTATAAACATTAATTATACTTGATTAAATTAATTGAATATTATTATGAGTTAAATAGTTAGAAGTAAAGAGGTAATGACTTCATGGGATTTTAAATATATATATATATATATATATATATATATATATATATATATATATATATGTATGTATGTATGTATGTATATGTATGTATGTATGTATATGTATGTATGTATATATGTATATATGAAAAAAAACAAAAAAAATGGAGTTATAGTTTTTGCCCTGAAAATGTGGAGACACTACTTGTATGGTATTTGAAATATATAGTGACCACAAGAGTTTTAAGTATCTCTTTAACAAAAAAGAATTGAATATGAGACAAAGAAGGTGAATGAAATTCATCAATGATTACAAATTTGAATTAAAGTATCACCCAATGAAGGAAAATGTAATAGCTGATATGTTGAGTCGGAAGTCATTGCATGTAAGTCAAATACTGATAAAAGAAATGGAGCTAATTGAGGAATTTAAAAATTTAAGATTATCAGTTATGACTATCTCTGAAAGTCTGATTGTTAGTGAGTTAAGAATTAAAAGTGACTTGAAGACTCAAATTAAGGAAACACAAACACATGATCAATTTTTACAAAATCGAAGAGATCGGCCTGACTTTTCGATGTTAGACGATAGAATTATTATGTATTGGGGCAGAACATGTATACCACAAAGTGAGAATTTGAAGACTAAGATTCTGAAAGAAACTCATCAAAGTAAGTATACAATCCATCCAAAATCAACAAAAATATATTAAGATTTGAAGAGATTATACTAGTGGCCAGGAATGAAGAGAGACATTGCTAAATACGTGTCTAAGTATCTAGTTTGTCAAAAGGTGAAGATAGAACATCAAAAACCTTCTGGGATGTTACAACCTTTAAAAATCCCTAAGTGGAAATGGGATAGTATATCTATGAATTTTATTGTCGGACTACCTAAGACTCGGACAGGCCATGATGCGATATGGGTAATAGTAGATAGACTGATGAAATATGTGCACTTTCTATCCATTAAGAAAAACTACTCGTTGAATAAGTTGGCCTAGTTGTATATAAAGAAAATTGTACGGTTACATAGAATTCCTAATAGTATCATTTCGGATCGAGATCCCAGATTTACTTCTAGATTTTGGAGAGCGCTACAAGAAGCTTTGAGCAGTCGTTTGTGTTTTAGTACTGCATATCACCCTCAAACAGACGGTTAAACGGAGAGAACTATACAGACTCTAGAGGATATGCTAAGAGCGTGCGCGTTAGAGCAAGGAAAAGGATGGGATGGATATCTGTCACTGGCTGAGTTTGTGTACAATAACAGTTATCATTCCAATGTTGGAATGGCACCCTATGAAGCTTTGTATGGTAAGAGATGTAAATCGCCTTTATGTTAGAATGAAGTGGGAGAGAAAAGGTTATTAGGGCTCGAGTTAGTGCAACATAATTCTGAGCAAATACAGATAATTCAGAAAAAAAAATACGAACAGCTCAAAGTCGACAAAAGAGCTATTTCAATAGGAGAAGGAAACCAATACAATTTCAAGAGGGGGAGCATGTATTTTTGAAAATTTCTCCTACTACAAGACCGAGCAATGAAAGTTAAGAAACTGAGCCCGAGATATTTAGGACCTTATCAAATTTTGAAAAAGATAGGGTCATCGACGTATCAGATTACACTTCCTTTGCATCTGTCGAATCTGCATGATGTGTTCCATATTTCTCAACTTCGGAAGTATCTACCAGATTCGTCACACACGATTCAAGAAGAGATAATAGCTGTAGACGAGAATCTAATCTACCAATCGAAGCCGATTGCAATTCTGGATAAAGACGTGAAACAATTGAGAAATAAAACCATTCTATTAGTGAAGGTAAGTTGGAAGGGTTTAATAATGGAAGAAGTCACATGGAAAAAGGAAGATGACATGAGACAGAAATATCCACAACTGTTTGAAGACAGGTGTATCTTGAATTTTGAGGACAAAATTCTTTTTTAGGGGGGAAAAACTGTAACATCCCCGATTTTTCCTTATGCTAATTGGAATTTTTCTTCAGAGAGGAAAAAGCGTTTTGGATCTCAAGGGAGGATTAAATTATTTTACAATTTTACTTAAGTCAAACAAGATCTTGAGATGGTTAAAATGACATTTATGTAATTTTATTAAAATGGAATTATTGTAAATTCCTTGACATGGCAGTTTTATAAATATTCTAGGATGGCAGATTTGTAAATACTCTAGGATGACATTTTTGTAAATAATAGAGGATGATAAAGTTGTAAATATGGGGTGGTAGGTAAGAAGAAATCTTAATAATTATGAGGGAGAGGGAGTGTCGACAAGAAAGAGAAAGAAAGAAAGAGGAAGAAAAGAAAGAAGAAGAATAAGAAGAGAAAGAGGAAGAGGAAAGGGAAATCAAGGTAAGTTTATTGGTCATATCTCTCATTTCATCATTTTTTTTCTTAAGGAATATCCTAATTCATGGTATGGATGTAGGATTTTTGTGTGGTAGAAATCAAGCACGCAAGTTTAAAGATTTGTTTGAGGTAGGCTTAACATCTATTCATGAATTTTATACAAAATTATATATGTACTTTTAGATGTATTTAGATGTGATTTTGGATAACATGTGGTTTGTATATTTATATGGAATTCTATTTTGATTGCTTGGACATGCATATGGGTGCATGAGATTACATAAAAGAAAAACAAAGGAGAAGTTAGACTATGCTAAATTTCAGAGTAATTTAGGAAGCTTTTATTTTTGGAATTTTAGGAAAATTCAACAAAAATTTTAAAGAAATAGTCAACATATGAATTGTAGATATATGTCTCACATATCTATAGGCTCTAAAAATCACTTAATTTGAAGTATATATAAGGGAGATATGGCTGATTAATGAACATATGTTAGAATCAGTCTAGAATTTAGGATGGTAAAAATAAGCATTTTTGTTTTTAATTTTCTAAGAATAATCCGTAAGGAATCTAAAAAAATGATAAACATGAAAGTTGTAGATAATTGGCTTAAATTTTTATAGGCTATAAAATCACCTCAATTGGAGTTCGTATGAGGGAGATATGGTTGAATAAGTGAGGAAATGTCACAGAACACAGCCAGGCCGTGTTTTGGGTTGCTTCGACACGGGTAGGCCGTGTTTTGGGTTGCTTCGACACGGGTAGGCCGTGTTCGGAGTTGTTTTTTAGCACGTTTAAAATATTTTTCAAGCTTGGCTGTTTCTTGAAACAGGGTCAGGCCGTGTTGGGTGCTGGATTATCATAATTTTCACTCTTTTCTACCTAAAAAAAGTCTTGTTTATTGAAAGAATTTTAGGAAACATATATCCAAGAAAAATACTTTTAAAATGATTATTTTGGTATCACAAATTATCCTTTTCTTTATTTGATTCAAAATGAATTATATTGTATATTGGTATGTGATGAATGATTATTAATCATTGGGTATAAAAATAATGCATGTCATATTATGAATGTGATTGAATGGCAAACGTAAAGCTCGTGGCGAGTTGCTTGATAATTATACATTGTATTTGATGAATATGCATTTATATATATATATATATATATATATATATACACACACACACACACACACACACACATTTATATGTATGAATGGTTATCGATGGGTTGTATGGTTTGAAACGGTACCGAGTAGGGGACACCCTATTAGCCTGAGTGAGCCAAGGGAGGGTCACTCCAACCGAGTGACAGAGGTAATGTGAGAAGCAGATGGGTAATGAACTCACATTACCTGATCACTTATTGTGACTGTAGTCGATCGGTCATTATGCTTATAGAAAATGAGTGAATTGAATATATTGAGTTGTGATATGTTTGAGCATTAAAAAAGAGAGTGGGTTTTCAGTGTATATATAGTATGTTAATTATGCATCAACCGAAATGATGATTTTATTTTCAAATCTTAATATTTTTTGTAGCTTATATAGCTGAACATAACTCATGTTTTTCTCATTATATTTTATTTATATTAGTTCTACAGGAAACCTTTGTTTTCACTATTATTGTGGTGTTATGTTTAGATGCAACAGGGAATGACGTTACTGATGGAGATCTCGATGTCAGCACCACCTCCTTACCCTTTATGTTTTAAGGATAGAGTGCTGTATAGGGACTTTTATTTGTGTACTGAAATATTGTATTGTATAATTATTATATGTTTAAAGTTTGTAATATATATCTATATATACATATATATTGTGTTTATACATATGGCATATTTAACATGCGAAATGTGAAAATAAATAAATAATAATAACAATGAAATAAATAAATAAAATTAAAAGTAAACTAGATCTTACATCACATCCTGCCATGTCATCGTCATGTAGACACGACATAGACACGATGTGGCACCACTTAAGGAACGTGCCAAGTAAACTACTTGAAGAGTTCTAGAATGGTCTTGGACATTTTAGGGAACTCTTATATATTCTTGTAGCCTCTTGAAACTTGTAAAATTCTCTAGAATAGTGTGGAACTACCATGTAAATACTAGTAGGTTAGAATTCTCTATATACGCAATGTAGACTATTAGATCAAATTGATCATAGCCATTATTTTAAGAGAATGTGGTTATATAAACTCATCACCCTCTCATTTGCAAACTATTTAAGAAGTGTTAAGCAATATAAGTTTTTTAATATTTTTTAAATTTTTTTACTTTCTCTCTTGCACTATTTAGTCACTATTTCTTAAATATGTGTCTTAAAGAAAGTTGATTTAGTTAAGTATCAAAGAAAGTGTCTTAATTAAGTGTCGTACTGTCATTACTTGAGGAGAATAAATAAATCCGTGACAACCTACTACTACTCAAGTTGTCAAGGCCTTACCTTTTATCAACTCCATATGTACATGTCTTGTTGCGTGCTTCTTACTTCCTAGACCAGTTGAAGTTATCCTTTAAGGTGAGGGCTAACCGAGTTAAACTGGAAGAGAAAATTGACCTTAGAAAAGTTGTAGAATTTTAACAAAAAGAAAATGAATCAAAAGTCAAATCTTAAATATAATTAAAATAATAATAATAATTTAAATTTTTATTTTTATTTTAAGTATTATGATTTTGCCACTTCTTATTTTTACGGTTAAGACAAGCATGCATGTAATAAGTTCCATTGTTGATGATTGACTAGACGAATTTTTTTTTTTTTTTTAGATAAAGTTAATATTATGTAACTGTATTGCGAGAAAAAAAAAGTTTTATAAAATCAGTGATTCTAAAAAAATTACATTCACACTAGCTTCAATTAAGATAAACATCTCTTTTGAAACTTATAAAATTCACTCATCCCCTTCAAATTTTAAAAAAAAAATTATGAATTTATTTGATTATATTTTTATTTTAAAAAAATTATTTTTATGTTTAAACATTATTTTATAAAAAATTTTAAAAAAACTATTTGATAAACTACTTTAAAAACTTATTTTTTATTTTTTAAATATTCTGAAAATAAAAACTTTTCCTTTTTTTTATTTTAAAAATTTATTTTCAAAACATATTTCTAAAATAAAAATAAAAAATAATTTTCAAACACGTTTTTCTTTTTTTGAAAACAAATAAGTTTAATCTTTTAATGATTTTTTTCAGTATTCAATTAGACTATTTATAAATTTTTATAAGAAAAAAAATTGTAGAATATAAACTTTATTAATAATTTCCTAAATAGAAAGAAAGTCTTTATATAATTTGAAATTAAAAAATATATATAAATGTACAAGGTAAATGTAATTCACCCTATAAAAAATCGGTTAGAATCAAATTACAAGAAGTCTTGACCAAATTGGTTTTGTTCAATTTCATGATAGGAAGAGTGAGCTTCTGGTAGGGAACTAGGTTATGACATAACATTCCGATTGAGAATGGTACTAACAGCATTTCGTGAACTTAATGTGTATAAGTTAATAGAAAAGAACAAAATGGATGCCAACGCAACCAGAATGCTCAAATGGAAAATTTTCCGGTAGCAGCTTTCTAGTTCTGTAGTGTTATGTAGCTACTCATATCTATACTTAACAAATGTTAAGAAATTGCACATCTTAATTACCAAAATCTTTCAGTTAATTTTCCTCATCTTCAGTATCCTCTGAATCTTCTCCATCTTGATCTTCATATTCACTATCTTCTAGATCTTCTCCATCTTGATTCTCCTGCATCTTGTCATTTTGTCCTTTGCCACCGGCGTTTACTGACAGGGAAGGGAAAGAGTAGTTAATATAGGTTAACAATAACAACAACAACAATAACAATTAAATATTTTTTTATGTGGGATCAATTACATGAATCAAACGACACCACAATTAAGATAAGTTAATGCAGATAGAAAACAATTGAGGGGGCAATTGAAGAATGCATAAAGAACATATACTTCTTAAACAAATGAGGGCTGTCAAGGAACTATGATTTTCTTTGGGTGACTACCAAGGATATCCCTCACCCAATTGGATAGAAGACTAATCTCCTTCAAGCCAAAAGCAGAGCGGATAAAGTCCTCCCCAAGTTGGCGTCTCCAAGAATCAAAAGGCTGTCAAGGAACTATTATTTTCTTTGGGTAACTACCAAGGACATCCCTCACCTAATTGGATAGAAGATTAATCTCCTTCAAGCCAAAAGCGTAGCGGGTAAAGTCCTCCCCAAGTTGGTGTCTCCAGGAATAAACTTTTGTCGTTCCTGGAATTCTAAACAGCCGCTACTGCTGTAGCCAGCCAACCTTGGGTGCTGTCAAGGAACTATTATGGTCTTCATGTGCTATCGGGGGCAAAATAGGCAATGGAAAGCAGACGAAATAAATACAAAGGAACCATCTGATGCAAATGTCAATCTCCACAGCAAGGTACCTAACTAGCATCATAACTTTTAAGGAAAAATTACATTTATCCATCCTCATCTATTCCTCCAATTACAGTTTCTCTCTTAATCTAAAAAAATTGTAATATCTCCCAATTTATATGTCTCATTGCAATTAGCACATTTCCATTCAAATCAGTCGTTAAAGTCTAATGTTCCAAGAGTCAAGTACACTGTACATAAAATTTATACCATCTAATCAACCTCAAAGGTCTGCTATACCCTTCACTCTACTTGCTTATACCCCTTTCCCAGTTTGTTTTCCCCAATTAAAATGTGAAGCTCATCCCCTTCCCCCAATTATAGTATACTTTTTGAGTTAATTAGATGGTACAAATTATAACGTACAGGACTTTGGAAACATTAGATTAACATCTAATTTGGATGAAGAGATGCTCATTGCAATGGGACATATAAATTGAAGAGGACATTGCAATGTTTTATATTAGAGGGGAAACAACAATTGGAGGTACAAACTAGGGTAAATAAATGCATTTTTTCTTAACTTTCATAGCAATGATTTCTATTAGCATTAGGAATAAATTTCTAATAACAGAAATATGGACTGGAATTGGATGCTTAAAATTCAAAACAAGAAATATATTCAAGGAGTAAATTAGATTAAGTGTCTGAATGCCCCTATTTAACAATTTATTATACCAAGTGTATAGAGAATTTTTACTGCAGGGAGGAAATAGTAAAGACAATTTACCATATTCACTGAAGAGGACTTCGCCAGAACACAGCCCTTTGTCAACCTTGATTAGTTGAAGAGTCATTCTAGGCCCCACCTCTTGAAGCTTGACAGCACTTTTTGTAGAAGCCCGATTGACTCTACCAAGATCACTAGACAAAGTCACTGTTGCTGCTTCGTCATCTGCTTCACTCTCTGATCCATATCCAGCCCTTCCAAAGCACAAGTAAAACAAAACCTTAAAAGGAGAAGAAAGGAAAGAGGAGCACTCAACATGATTAATTCTTGGCACGACTACACTTTTAGTCCCTTTAGTTCACTCAAGAAAAGAAATCAATTTAGTCCCTTTAATATCAATTAGAACAACGTTATCCCTCTAATTTATTTATTAAAGCAATCAAGTCCCTTATTTCAATTAGATCAATCTTGCACTTCTAATTATCTGGAAAGAAAAAGTAATTGAAGGAAAATTTAAATAAGTTTCTTGCGCTTAAAAAATTTGGCTATTTCCCTATCAAATTATTATTTTTAGTTGCTCTAACTTAGCAACTCAAGAGATAATATTGCTTTAATTGACATTAGAAAGACTAAAATGCCCTTAAAACTAAACAAGATGGACAACATTGCTCTAATTGAAACTAGAGGGATTAAATTGCTTTCTTGAGTGGGGTCTGAAAGTGCAATTAATCCTTAATCCTTTTAGATGGTTAACACAATTTTTAGTGCATTTTCCAGCTCTTGTTCTTTTTCTATATTTAACAGCTTCTCATAAAGAAATATGCAAAAGAGGACAGTTAAAGAAACATCTCAGTAGAGAAAAATCCTCTGAAAACCATTTGGTGAATTTATATACATAACTGCTTTAAGCGTTAATCTCACGTTCTTTAATAAGTAATTAAGAAAATAAAATAAAATATACTTCAGGCCATTGCTCGTGATTTTTTCATTACTTTATTAAAGCATTTATCACTCGGGGGAAGGGAAGGTAAATCAAATTCTAAAATCATTGGGAAATATTCTTAAGAACAACGTTTTGGGTAAAATTGTGGGTAAACATAGATCTCCAGATTCATTTTGTTACATTTCAATATAATCTGAATATTTGACTATTTACTAGCTCCTCTTTGACATAAGATATAATTATATTAAAGTCACAAAAGTCAGGAAAAACTAATTTAATATGCCATAAATGGACTAAATTAGCTTTCTCCTCGTCCATAATTAAGAAACTGAAAACAAAAACTTATATAAATAAGCAAGTAAAGCAAGTATCTTACTTTGTGACAAAATCACTCACGTCATGAAGATTCCTTAAATCAGGGACTTGATGGTTCTGCACAAATTTTCTTATTCTGCGTGAAACACCTACAGGTTGTAATCTGATGGAATAATGCCGAAAATCAATGAGCTTAGTGTCTTTGTTGTAATTAAGCAACACAATTCTCTGGCACGAGGAGAGTTTAACCTGAAACAATAGATTAATTGACATTAAAAGTTGAAGGGCTTGTATGTCAAATCATTCATTCAATGTGTGGCACAGGTGTAAAACTCACAGTTTTAACATCAATTGTTGGAAATATGTTCTGAAACATGTTAGTTGTAAGCTGTAGAGGTAGATCTCCACTCACAAAACCAGAAAGCACAATCTACCAAGAAAACAAGGAGTTATCAGTCTCGATTCTCAAATGAATACGAAGCATGTGTGTGTACATGTGTAGGATCAGTTACAATATAATATGCAGTAGATATTGAATGAGTTTAGTGCCAGAGTTTCAACTGGTTGCACCTGTGATGTCTTCCCCCATTTAAACACTAATTTACAATCACTAATAGTTGTTTCATACAAGAAATCAATTACAACCTGAAAGTGGATATTATAATAAGAATACAGAAAATTCTTATTTATTGTATCAATAATTATTAGCACATTGATCTAGGCCTTCACTATTCCATCAGTCTTGTAGACTAGAAGATAAAATCATCAACTTAATATATAACTCCTTTCTTAACATTCCATTATCAAACTTTAAAAGCTGGAAATAACACTTGAGACTAAGCAAAATTTGATGAATAGCTGGTGATAAGCTACTCTACCAAAGCAGGATTTTTGAAAAGATCTTTGGGGCATCGAGGTCGCAATTGAGATTGAGCAATGTCAGATGCCAATGAGTATTCATGTATTTTAAAAGTAAGAGTTGGTCCTTGTGGGATTGTTGCAACCCTCAAGTAAGATGCAGTTGCAGTTTTTGACAATATGAGGAAATGCGTGACACCCATAGGTCCAGCAACATTCAGAAAATCTTTTAGATTATTCCGTTTCTTTTCCTGCAAAAAATAAATGTATAGTCAACACATAAGCTGCCATGGCACATGCGGATTTAAAATAGTGCTACATATACAAATAGACGTAGAGTATAGAATGAAGACTCCTAATAAAATACATCTAATAGTTAATCAATAATTAGGCTACTAAGCATCAACATTTGCAAAATTTAAGCAATCAAGAATCAATTTTCCAAAAGAACTTACAAAATTAACAGATTAAAAAAAATTTGATCTGTTAAAGTTGACAATGACATAATCCAAATCGAATTACTACTCTTCACAATTGTAACTTCCAAGAATGCACAGTTTTTTTGTTAACTTCCATGATGATAAGTATACACACTTCTTTCCTAATGTGCTAAAAAAAAATTCTGGGTGCACCCATGAGTTAAACTGATTGAAAGCACACAGATAAAATAAAAAATAATTAAGTCATAATCAAAACTAGCTCTTTGTAGTTTGACTAGTCTTGAGTAAGTGACATAAACATCAGATATCAGAATATGACAAGAAAAAATAAGAGTAAGAATCAACAAGACAGAATATTCACCTTGAGCTTGAGAGCAGTATAAGGCAGCATTAACTTTCTCAGGTCCATCTGAAGTTGCCTGAGAGGACCAGGCAACTTCCCTCGTGAAAACACAAAACTTTTTGGGATCTTCTTTCCCGTAATAGGATCCACAGACGGTTCCTGTTGCTGCTTCTGATTCTTGATGACAACTGGCTTCCTAAAAGAACTTTTCTTTTTCCTCTGTTTCATTCAAAAAGAGTAAGAACATAGGATGAAGTCAAAGCAAAAGCCCACAAAAGAGATAAAAAAAAAGGAGGGAGGGGGGATTTTTGTTGGGTGGCAGAGAGAATTAAAGAAAATTAATGCCCAATTCGATAATATAAAAAAATAAAGACAAGCACCGTACATAGACAAAAACTACTAGTGTTCCTTCCTCTAACAGAAAAATTTAATGACCATTACCAAGGTGTAAGGAAGCAAGAAGGCTCAGAGAAAGAAGAGGGAACAGTTCATCTTACCATGATTAGAGGCAGAGTAACTCTGTCGCTCGAAGGAATTTAGCCTCGTTTCGCGCAGTAGTGGATAAAGCCTGTTATTATAACGAGAGTTAACAGCGTCACTATCAAGTTTACAGTCCAAACCCAGCATTAAACCAAGTCCAGTCCCAAAGCTTGGTTTTGAGATCCATGGGTAAAATATCCATCGAAGAATAAAATTAGAAAAAAAATAAAAATAAAAACCCATAATCTACGCCTCACAAGGAAGAAATTTGCTTCCCCGGGCAGAAACGGAGGGTTTTTTGGCTGGAGAGTGCAGATACCCGCCATCAGCTAACGGTTTTACAATGGTAAACAGCAGAAGAGAAAAAGGAAAATAGTGCCCGAAAACACACCTGAGATCGAAGACAGTAGAACAGGTCGCAGGAGCTAGCGACAGTTGCCGATGGTGAATCAAGGACGGCGGCTCCAAGCTCACAGTCCTAATGAAGAAAGCATCAGGGACGGAGCGAGAGGGTTTATTGCCAACTGGCAGAAATTAGGGATTTATTTTAAGATTTAATTATTCACTTCGTTTCAAATTTGGCTTAATTTTAGTGACTTCTTAATTATTTAATTTTTTTAATATATAAACATTTTTAAAATTATCAAATTATTATATATTAATATGTAATAAATTTAATATTTTTAAATATTAATTCACATATTTAATAAAATTTAAAATTTATTAAATTTATAAATTTAAAATCTAAATTGTTAATATGTTTTTGAGTTTTGGATGCAGACTTCGAGTACTTTCATTCTTTTTGTGACAAGAGGGTCAAAGGCCCCCAAAAAAAAAAACCAAGATAGTGGCTCATCGGGTAGTAACCTCGTCCCATTAACAAGCAAATATCAACTGATCTTAGTGGGCATATTGCCACTGAGTCCAATGTCAGGCAACATTTGAGAAATTTTGAGACATATAACATGATTCACTCTCTGTTAGACGCATCTTTTGAAGAAAAAGTAATAAAACTGTGACAATACGCTCCCACAATTTGAGGCTTAGCCTTTCCTTCAACTCATCGTTGCTAAAACTATTTATATTGGCCCCTTTATTAGTTGTGTTTTATATTTAGGAGTGTATATGGATTCAATTCAATCAATTTTTGAGATTCAATTAAATTAAATCAATTATAAAAAAAGTTTTAAAAAATATAGGTTTGATCGGTTTGGTTAAAGTCTTTTAATATAATCAAACCAAACTAAATAGAAATTAGTTTAGTTCGATTCAATTCATCGATTTTTTTTTCTACCCAACAAAGATATTGGCAACATTGTTAAATTTTGTCCCTATTTGGCAATTTCCCTTTAAATTTTTTTCTTCTCTTTGTATCAAATTGTGTTTTGGGAATTTATGTGACTAGGTGAAATCTACTTACATAGTTTCTTATCATTTGTTTTTCCCTTAAGATATTTGCAATTTTGCCCATAAATTATTATTTTTTCTTCAACTCCCATAAATCCACAAGAATAGCAAGTATATACCAAAACATCAAATTACAATTTTAGAAAATACTAAGCAGAATTGCCTTCTTAAAATATAATAATACCTTCATAAAAAATTAAAATCCAGATCTCACAAAGCAAAAATGAGCAAGCCATTTAACATTCAACAAAAGCAAATAGATAACCCAATAGCTCTTCTTGAACAACCAATAATGATCAAAGAATTAGAGAAAAAGAAAGAAAGGTGGGACACAATTGTAATCAAACATTAATTGGACAATGATATAATATAATATATAATATCTTAATTGGAAAACTAATCAATTACATTTAATATATTATTAAATATAGTGTGTTTGTGTGTGTATTAGATAGTATCGTTTGATACAATTAGAATTTTTTCCAATAGACCAACTGACTGAACCGATCAATTTTTCAATAAAGAAAACCAATCTAAACCGATTATGACCGGTTTTAACGTGATTTGGTTTGATTTAGTCGGTTTAGATTAATTTTGTTCAATTTTGTACACCCTTACTTATATCCATAAACCAATCCCTCTTGAAAAGCTCAAATATAGCCATAAAGAGCCCAAGATTTGAGCTATCCACAATCTTACAATTGCAAACTGCTTAAACCATCACCTCAAAATCAATCTCTAATATGATGTTCCTAAAACCTATGTTCCATGTAACGTTTAACCCATCGAGCAACACACATCTTTCAATAATCAAAAGGTTTGAGAAGCTAAGTCTTTTAGTATATCCCTTTATCCAAGCACTATCACAGTTATAAATAAGAGCCTTATAGGCAATATCACCTAGGTTGCCCTTAATTTCACCTTTACCCAGCCTTGGGGAGGAGCAGGGTACCAACAAATAAGGGAAGGGGTCATTCTTTGCATGCCCAAAACCACTTGCATCAAATTTGCATTTTGGTAAAATTGGTATAGAAGCATGAGATAATGTAAGTGGGTTTATTTTGATAAGGTTTATTAGGTTCGAAAACTGATTGGTTTCTCCACTTCTAGAGGGACCAAAGAGTCGTTGCCCAAAAAATCTTCTAAGCAATGTCATCAATTAACCCATTGTTATTGGTAAAGTTAATTTCCATCCACTCTATTCTTGTAAAACTGAAGGACACCACCTTCTCTCAAGCTTGAGCAATTCATTCCAAAATGTAGCAACAAAATGGTAGTCCCTAAAAGCATGCATCATAGTCTCAGGCTGCACTCTACACCTACTACAATGATACTATATTCGATGCCATTTGCTACGAAAATCATTGGCGAGGAGCTAATTATGAGCAATGATCCAAAGAAAACTTGGAATTCTTTCGAGGCTGAGCCACACCCGAATTCCCTTCCAAATGCTATTAAAACTAGAATGGTCCTTAACAGGATCCTCATAAGCACTCTTCATGATGAAAGCTTTGTCTTTGCTTCTTCTTCAAACTCTTATGTTTGAGCTACGGTCAGCAAAAGTAAGAAGAACAACATGGAAGAGGTCATACACATCACTATGAATGAACCCTTGAATTTTTTATTAATCCCAATCACCATCTTCTTTAATGAAAGCTTTAACAAGAAGTTGTTTCTCTTCATAAGATAAATCCACAAAGATAGTGTAACAACTTTTTATTTATTTATTATTATTATACAATATAGAGTTCACATACACGTCATTAATCAAAACGTACGTATAACATATCAAACATATAAATATCTACATCTTATTATTCTAGTTGACCAATTTTGAAGATACAGGTGCGGGTGGTTACACCTTCACCGAGATCTAAGCCAACTCGACCACAAACATTTTATTTGTTTCTGGGATTTGCCCATCATAGAGTAACTCGATCCAACGTGTACTAAAAGTCATAGCCATAGAAAAATCTGCATAACTAATTTTCTGAACATGACATGGAAATATAGTCAGAATTAAATCCCAGTAAGTTCAATAATAAATCATCATCAATATAGCTCATCACGTCATGTCCATCTGTATAAACTACAACAAATATCTTTGGTCACATAAATGTACTTTATCTATGCACCTAAAAATCGTATAGTAATGACATGTATGACAGGATTAACTATTTTCAGAATATCATATGATGACTATCAATTTATTCTTATATCAAGCTACTCCGATCAGGGTGAGTATTTTCTACTCTCCGGTATAGGTTTTTCTCGCTCCGTCCGACATGGCACACTTTCTCTTTCTTTTCTCATTAACATAATTATAACCGTTGGTAGAGCGTCACCTACTGGTGCACCACACGGATCGCCATGTAATTATTTATTTCTTTTCTTTTCACATTAATAGCCAAAAATATGATTTCAATAACAAGTATGTTCATTATACTCACATACCATAATGTTTCATCAAAATATTTCCATGTCAAAATTACACACTTAGGATGGTAAGAAGTTCATGCAATGGCAATGGCTATGGCATATACTAGTCATTTATTATTTTCATTTATAAGATTCTTCTTCTTTTTAAAACATTATATTTATCTCTTTATTTTCTTTATGCATGGCCTTTAGTCACTTTTCTCCTACTTATATAATTTCCAACACATGTTCTCACAAATTTAATATAGCATTCTTCATCAATTTAGTTTCTACTAATATCCTATAAGTAATTAGGTTCATTTAGGGTAAACAAAATATTGAAAATAAGTTTTACCAGCTTTCGAACCGGCCTAAACGTATCATATAACATGGCTTGGTAATTTACTATTAAAAAAGCCATTCTTTAGGCTTGAAAATGCCATTTCTAGCACAGAACATGGCCTAACCATACCTTGAAACACGGTCATGCTTTATGTTGTGTTATTTCCTGATGCAAGTTTTTATCCTATCTGATCTTCTCTAACTAATTAAAGTATAACTCCCTCAATTCAACTCCGAGTTAGGTGATCTTGGTGTTAATGTAAAGATAAGACAATTATCTAAAACTATTATGTTGAATAGTTTAGCTAAACATTAAGGAATCATGGTGATATTACTTCCTCAATGTACAGGTTATTTCTTCTCGGATAGGTTCTGACCTCTACTTACTAATCTATCTATATCTCCCTCATACGAATTCCAAATCGAGTAATTCTAGTGGCTAAAAATCTGTGACACATATAGCTATAATATTTATGTTAACCATTTATTTTAATTTCCTACAGAATGTTCCTAAAAATGTAAACACAGTAGCATTCCTAACAGATTCTTCTCTGATTAACCATTTTCTGACCACTGTTTACTAATCGGACCATATCTAACTCATGTGAATTCCAAATTGAGTGATTAAAAATCCGTGAAACATAGATCTACATTTTCCATGTTAATAATTACTTTTAATTCCCTACAGATTTATCCTAGAAATTCCAACACAGAAGTATATCTGACGGATTTTTCCCTAATTAATCATTTTCTGACCACTGCTTACTAATCAAACCATATCTACCTCATATAGACTCCAAATTGAGTGATTCCAGTGGTTAAAAATCTGTGAGACATATATCTACATTTTTTATGTTAACCATGTATTTTAATTCCTTACCGATTCTTTCCAGAATTTTAAAAACAGAAGTATAAAATTTTGCGACCCATAGCCATACCTATGCAGAACTATCTACACCAGCCTAAGTGTTCGAACATACATCACATGCAAGATTAATATGTAACATGATATAGCAACATCCATGACCAATCATCAAAGTTCTAAGGTCAAAATCCCATATAGATGTTGTAAATTTCAAAACTTTTCTTCAAAAAAATATATTGTTAAACTTACCTTGAGCACTTAGTCCTCTAGACTTCTCCTTCCTCTTTCTTCCTTTCTTACTCTCCTTTCCTCACTCTACCTTACTTCTATTTTTTTCTCTCCCTCACTTGGATAAAATTCTAATGTTATAAGGGTGGATTTTGCTTAAATAAACTATCAAATAATTCACCTTTCATGATCATGGGTCTACCTTATCACAATTAGGATACACTTGGTTATTTTTTTTTTGAAAACAAACAACTCATGTTCTTGTCTTCCTCTTCCTTAGTCAAGATATGCATAGGAAAAGGAGATTTGTATTTTGAAAATTATGATAATATATTCTTAAGATAAGGGACAAGGTCCCTTTGATTTAGGGATTCATTTCATTTTTCTTTTGTCTTAATCAAGTATGATAGGTTTGCCATTTTAGGTGGCAAATTTTCAACCCTTGAATGTTCCTTGCTTAGCTAAAATTATTTGTGTAAGATAAGGATATTTTGTCATAATGCTATGTATTATTACCCACTTGCTAAAATTATGAGTGTAGAATATAGATGTTAAGTCCTAATGCCATGTATTATCATACCACTTGCTAAAATTATGAATGTAAGATATCACACCACTTGCTAAATTTTTGTCTTAATGCCATGTCACCTAATCTTGATTACACCATTATTTCATCACTTTATTTTTATTTTTATTTTTAGTTTTCCTCTTGGGTTTGGGCTCATTCTTGCCCATTTTCTTTACTTTGGTTAAAATTCTACTTTTCATAATGGGTTTGGTCACATTTTCATGATTTTTGAGCTACAGGTCCAATTTCTATATCCTAGTCCAAGTCTATGTTTTATTTCTTTCTTGGGCTATCCTATTGGCTTACTAAAAATTCATATGAAGTAGAAAAAATCTATATGAAGTGTCTATAGATGAAAGCCCAATTTATGGGTGGAGATACTAAACTTAGTAACTTTAACTCTTAAATTAGGAAAAATTACCCTAATACAATCTTCTTGAAATTTTAAGACATTTACTTACTTCACACAAATTTATCTTCCTTACACAGAATTTTACATTTCTTTAGCATGTTTATTTCTAATATTTTCTCTTAGGTTTTCTCTCTCTACCTATTCTATTAATGTTAGAACATTTCTATGCATACACGTAAGGTGAAGAATTTTTAAGGATTATATTTCCTTAAATATCTAAAAATTGTCTAATAAATTTATTTTTTTAATTAAATATTTATGTATCTTTAAAAAATAAAATTAGATATGTTACATGAAACATTTATGTACCTTTATTAATAAAAGAAACAAAATTAAGAATGTTACAGATAGCTTGTTGAAGGACAAGACCATTTGTGAGCCAATGGTTAACACAGAACAGTAGCATGCCCATTCTCTAGAGACCAAGATTGGATCTCCATCATATTAGGCCGAAGGGAAATAAAATCTCTCCATACCTTTGATATTTAATAGGGGAGTGAGTACTTGCACCATCTGGACTACAATAACCATATTTTCCCACAAAAACTTGCTTATAGAGCCCCTCATTATCATAAACTAATTTCTAACAAATCTAAGGAGATAAAGTTCATTCATAGTGACTATATTTCATATCCTCAAGCCACCGGGAATTTTGGGACTACAATTTATTTATTATTCAACAAGTGGGTCCTTTGAGTCTCTATTCCATGACCCTAAATAAAAGAGAATTGGATCCTATCAACCTCTTTGCAAATATTTTTGGGCAATTTAAGAACTTGCATGGTGTACACTTGAAGAGGACTTATTATAGAGTGAGCAAGGGTGACTCAACCTGTAAAGGAAAGAGAGGATTCCTTCCATCCTGCCAAATGGTTTTTAACTTTTTCAACTAAAAATTGAAATTTATTTAGTATTTGAAGTCTTAACTTACAACAAAAGGATGCCCAAATACACACTGAGGTCATTAGTAGGAATAATCATTGCAATTTTGAAAATCTCATCTTGAATATTTTCCCACACTTGTAGGGAAAAAATTGTGGTTTTATTAATGTTAACATTTTGCTCAAAAAGCTCATAGAAAGAATTTAAACATTGCATAACACTCTGTATTTTCTTTATCAAAGTTGTAATAACTAGGTATCATACCTAAAATTTTGTGTGCTTAAAACATTGAAACAGGAATTTTTTTTGGGGCCATCAAAATTTTCTAATAAGTGTGAATAAGAGAAATAGTGGAATGAGAAATGGTAAACTTTCAGAAAATATCTAAGTATTTTTGTGGCCATTATATTTTCTTGCAGTGTCTAAATAATTATGTGGACAATATATTTTCTTAAAGTGAAGAGAAACAATAAAGTAAATAAAAGATATAAGCAAAATAAATGTAAAGGATGTTGATATTTTAAGTAGAACACAAAAATGAAGGAGAAAAGAAAATGTGAGATAGCATCATAAAATTTCGAACCCATCTCATTTCATCTTCTACTAGTAAGCTTCCACGCCTACCTTTTCTTTCTTTCTCAATATATCTCAAAACCATTATGAGAACTACCTTTCAGCCACTGTCCATCACCTATACAACCACCCTAATGCCATCACCCATCACCTCTACCTTTTAGCTCATGCAAGGCCATCTCTAGCCATCATAATCGCATAGCAACATGGTTTGAAGAAGACATATTATGTAGGCTCAACTTTTGGATGATTTGAGGTAAGAAACTTCAATCTAACCCATAGATAAATCAAGACTAAGGTTATTTGAGGTTCTTAGAACTTATTTGAGACATGAAAGAGTAGGATTTTAGAGTTGTTTGATATTTGGTTACTATTCATGCATCTATTTTTACATAAATTTATACCATGCTATCTATTATGCCATTTAACTTTGAAAGATAGTCATTTTGTTTGGAATAGAATGGGTAAGAAATATCTTAAAATTTGAGAGTTTGGTGATAAGTATATATATAGATTTTGTTACTCGAAGTTATATAAGCTGTAGTGATTGATAGTGTGTATATGAAATTTTTAATGTATTGTCTAAGAAATTCCACACCATCTAAGGTTCTAATCGAACTAGCCTTCCATTGGCATGTTAGTTGCTTTCAGGAGCATATGATCCAAGGTAATAAGATTGAAAATAACCTTTTTTTGGTTGTGTTGTTTCAACTTAGGGCTATGACACTAACTCAATGATTTCATGTATTGCCGTTGTGTTAATCGTTAGCTTTGTGAGTGGATACACAATACATACACACAAACACATAAACACATGTATTCACATGCATATTTAATTCATATTTTAAATTGATTTTTTATTATTGTCTCATTCAATATCTAGATATTCAAGAATTATAGTATTCTATTGAAATAACATGACATGTGAAGTATTGAGTTTATTCGAAAATGTGATGATTTTCCTATTGTGAGAGCAAAACAATTGTAAGTGAAATTGCATGACATTATTTGGAATGTGATTTTTCTTGGGATCCTAAATGCTTTATGAGAATGAACACCTTGGTATACTTACAGAAAAAAATGTTCGAGTGAATCATAAAATGCTAGAATTATATGAATACATGATATATCATTGATATGCATGAAAGTCCCAAGCACACACTTGTTTTAGTTGAGTGAGAATCCCTTAATTGTCTGTTTTGTCAAGACAATTGATACCCTGATGCCTATTCAATTAGGATGCTTGATTCCCTAATGTTTGTTTTGTCAAGATGGTTGATTCCTTAAAATCTGTTTTATTAGGTGGAGTAATCCTTTAATGCCTATTTTGTTAGTTGAGGAAGCCCTCTTATGCTTGTTATGATTACTGTCATAAGTTTACCATGATAAATATTTATTGATCTTGATAGAGAATATTTTGAAATACTTAAACAATGAAATGTTTATTAACATTGTACCATATTACAAAGTGTAGTTTCAATGATTGAAGAATTATGATGCATGATTTAAAGGAGCATGTTTTGAATTATTGAAATAATGAAACATTTATGGGAATTATATCACAATGAAGTTATGGCTCAATGTGTCATGTCCCCAAATTCTGGAGGTGTAACCAGCATGGTAATGAGAGTTACTTTATCCCATAAACCATATGTAGCGCAAAAACTAACATCTTACTTATTTAAAAACCATAAAAACAGCCAAAACGTTTATTAAATTTGTCTTCACATAAAACAAAATCATATATCAAAACCATATGAGACAGATGAACATAAGTAAAGATCTAGCTTCAATGTAAACCATATTTTCACAAAAAGATTTATTCTTTATATAAATCAAGGTTTCTAACAAAACATATTAATTACAACTAAAAGTGGTATTCACATTTTAGTACAATACCATACATTTCAAAATAAGCCTATCGAATATGCATCAGAAACAAAGATCCTGCTAGTGGTAATTTGGAGCATATTCTAGAATACAATATCCTATATAGATAAACAATCAACTAGGCATAATAGAACAAATTGGGCTCACCAAGATCAAACAATTCATTGTACTAATCGGGACTTTGAAAAAATGGAAAAGAGAGGGGTGAGTCTTATGACTCAATGAGTAGGTAGCATATACTATAATGGAACAAGACAAGAGATTTTTCCAAAATAAAGCATAACATTCAGACCAAAAGCTAAGACTTATAAACACAAAACCTTTCACAAAACATCTGAACAAAAAAATCCTCGACTTATGTCAAGTCTGATAAGTACATGACTCTATACATATAGCGATTCTTAAGAATTTCATTTCTAAGAGATAAGCAACTTCTTTTAAAAAATACAATTTTGTAAGAGACTCTTCCCAATTTCATACTACTAAGCTCTTTTTGCAAAACATATTATTTTTCTAAATAGTAGTTTAGAAACATATACAAAATAATCTTGTTTAGTTTAAGAAGTTGCTTAATAAAAGAATAATATCTTAAAGAAGAAACCATAGTTAGAACTATTATACATAAGAATATTCTAGAATAGAGGCAAAAAAGTTATTAAACCCAGTTATTTATAAATCCAGAAGAAAATAGTATAACACAATTATAATTTTAATAAAATCATTTCAAATGAGAATCAAATATTTTTTTATACTATTATAAACCAAGAAAGAACTTATATTAGAAATTAATATTTAAATATTATTATAAAAAATATATATAAAGTTCACCAAGAAGGTCATAGAATTGCAAAAGAAATCATATAAAATCCATAATAATGAGTAAAGGATAACATGTGAGGGTTTTAATAGAGTATGAGAGTTAGAATTTAGGACGCTTAATAAATCTAAATAGTTTGAAGATCAATTTAAAATCAAATCACATCATGTAAGATACCATAAAACAAAAGTAAATAAGATAGATTGTTTCACAAAATTTCAATAAGAATCGATGGTTCTCTACTAAGGTTTCAAAACCAAGAAAAGAGTTCTAGTAAGAGAAAACATATAAGACTGATGTTAAAACATTTAACATTTAAAAGTTTATAATGTATGACTATCAAAGACTTAAATAAAAATCCAATTTCCTTGACGTTAAGTAAAGTTTATTTTCTCAAGTGCAACACAATAATTAAATCAATATGTCTTCTAGAATAATTATCAAGTCCATGTTTTTATAATTATTAGCTTATTTATTTTCTTAAGTTCTAGATGAGCAAAACATCTTTGTTTAGGGAAAATTATTAGTCATGTTGAAAAAATACAATAGATTCTTAAAAGAATAGCTTCACAAAACCTTATAACTCCGACGAGAATAGTTATATCTAAAATCTCATACTTACCAGACAACCACTCATAACTTTAAATTTCAAATTACCATATCATACTATCACATACCCAAATTACATTGGCTCACATCAAAAAAGGCTCAGCATAAATTAAAAGTTTTATATTACTCAAACTTAAGAAAAAAGCCACAATCAAATGTCACCATAGTTGATAAACACACTTTAACAAAGAAATAAATTCGATTATATATACATAAATGAGTTTCTAACAAAAGAGATTTTAAGTCTTATTACTAAAATAATGAAGTAAGACAAGATAAAAACAAATAGAATAAAATACATTATTCTCATGTAGACATTTATTAGGAGGATTCAATATCTATGCTAGTATCCTTAGACACATAGCCTATAAGGGAAAATCACTAGTATCTTCTGACACACAGTCTGTGTCACGACTTAGATTTCTGAGCATGTGATTGGCACAAAATAAAGGATTTTCTCATTTCGTAAACTTGCCTAATGGAATTGTATTGCATAAAACAAGAAGCGCTAGTATTAAAACTTATAAAAAAAACCAAATGTTTTATTATAAATTGATTTCACTTTAAGCATAATCGAAAATGAGCTCAATATAAAATCTTGTCTTTTGCACAAACAACTAACAATTTATCAAATACCATTCAAGCACATACATGGATAAAAATCCATGTTACTCTTTCTTTTCTTCAAATTGAAATCTCCAGAAATTATAATAATATTCACATAAAGCATAAATAAAAGTTTTGTTTTGATACAATATTGTTCAAATTCCAACTTTAGATGCATAAAAAAACTATTAGTTAATTAGTACAAAACCTTTCATATGCAACAACACATCATCACACATAAAAAAATATGGATGTTGCCTGTCGTAATGGAGCGACTCCAAATTTTTAACAAACATACAAATAACAAATAAAGTAAGGCCTAAGGACAATTTGGGCTTACTAGGAGTAGCTTATCTTTTAGGCGCTTTACCTACACCACTTTAATATTAACTTTATTTGAAATAGGGGGAAAATAGAGACGGATGAATTTTGCGACTCATTGAGTAAATAACACAACTATAACATGCATAATAAAATCACCTATAACTATCTATAATTTAATACAACATTCATTAATTTTCTTATAGTTATTTTAATGTTTTATAGAATTATTTTTTTTATCCACTCACTAATTCATTATTTCTCTTACTACTTACTACATTTATATGATTCAGATTAAAACGTAGTCCTAAAGTTAATATAAATGGTTCTATATTGATTTATATGTAACTATGGTTTAATAGTTGAGTTTTATTTACAACAATGTTAAGTTACAAGTGTGTTACTAGAAACTATATATATTTTAATTAGTTATTTTTAGCTTAATTTAGGGGATCTCACATTAGAACTATACAATCTTTCCCAAGCACACAACAAGGGAGAGTAAATCACCATAGCCCATTTCCAAGCATACAACAAGGGAGGATAAGTTACAATTTCTATCATTCTAAACTTAACTAACATAGTAGGAGGAGATTATCTCAACTTCTTACACATCATAAACCTTAATATAATGTTGGGAGGAACTTTCCTCAACTCCCAAACCATTCCTTCCTTATAATCATAGTACGAGGAGATTACTTCAATTCCTTACGTATTAAAAACCTCAATATAAGGTTGGGAGGAGTTTTCCTTAACTCCCTAACCATTCCATCCTTATAATCATAGTAGGAGGAGATTACCTCAACTCCTTATACATCATAAACCTCAATATAATGTTAAGAGCTTTCCTCAACTCCCTAACCATTCTATTCTCATATCACCTTGTGTTGCTCTTCACACGAGCTAGTAAACCCCTGCTAGGTAGGGTTACATGATGTATCAAGGCTAGCATTTGTTGTTACTAGCTAAAAATATTTCTAAAAGTAATCATTTTTAGTAATTATATATCATTCTCCTTTTATCACGTACTTTTGAGAAAGAAGATTTCATTTAATACATTCTTTATTACTCATCTACAATTACAGAGAAGAATAATGTCATCTCCTAAAATTCAGAATAGATTGATTAGCCAGATTGGCTCTAGATACATGAAATTCCATATTCAAATAGAATAGAGAGTCTCAATTCCTTTTATAATTCATTACACTATTCATGTTTACAAGACAAAAATAAAAAAAATATCTATCTCAAAATTCTTCAAATCAAGAGTTTTACACTTGTCATCATGCATTAATAAAATCTTCTTTGTAATAATAGTTAGGGTTACTGTTATTCAGCATTTAATCAAATTTCATATCATCAGACTCTTTAATTCATATATGAATATGTGCGTGTGTCTGTGTGTGTGTATAAGAGCCATCAAAATGACTTATGATTTTATAGCCTATGTAAGTTCATAAGCCTCATAGCCTTAACTCATATTCACTATCAAAACAATTACCAACTTAACTTAGTCAATAAAAATCAAGATTTACATACCAATGAACTTATACTAAATTCAATATTTACCTTTGTTTTCAATGCTTGAACTTACACATTTTTTAAAACTAAAGTTATAAAGTTTCACTATTTCAATTTATTTCTATTGTCAAAAAAATTCCTAAGCTTATCTAGATCACTAATAAATAAGTTGTATACATATGTTCTTATAATCAATATTAATGTTCACTTCCATTTTCAAACCCAATTTAATGATTTATAGCGATTCAATTTATATTTCAAGTAACTATCAATTCAACTTATCTATCTCGCTTTATGGTAGTCCAAAAATTTCAACAATTTATACTACTGCTATACTATCCTTATATAATCCATATCATTTAACAAAAAAATCGAGTCAATCCATCTCAGTTTACATAATACAAAATTTCTAAAACCCTTTTATCTTTCAAGTTTTCTATCAGCATTAAAATGAAATCCATATTTTCATTATATGTCCTTAATATCACCATACACCATTCCCACGAATTTACTCCTTCGAAGCCCAAGTAAATTTTACAAACTATTAATCTGCAACGTTCACATAAAAATTCCACCTTAACCAACCAAGATGACACTCATACTGTAACAACCATAAAATCTAATAATTTTCATTTATGTATGGATTGTTTAAAGAAATAAAAGAGTAGGGATATAATTGAAAGGTTTTAAGGATGAAAATAAAAACTTATTAATATTTTTGGGGTCAAATTATAATTCTCTAAAATTTTAAGGGTCAAAATATAAATAATAAATTTTGCAAGGACTTCCTCTAACAATTAGCAAATTGCTAATTAGTCCCTATATTATTATTTAAAAAAAAAAAGAAAAGAAGAAGAGATTTCTGTGCGAATGAATTCCATAATGGGGTGATGAATAGTGAATAATATTTTCTCTCTCCTCTATTTTTCTCTCTAGATAGGAGTACTTTCGAGCATCTGATTTCAAAATTAAGGGTGCCACTGGATTTAAAACAAAGAGTACTACGATATTGGCCGAATAATTTTTCAAATCAGCCGCAGAATCGCCGTAGATCGAAAGTAAAAAATCTTAGAAAAAGGTAAACTCTGAAACTCCTATTTAGAGAACTCAAATTGAAAATCTGACATCGTAGATGGATTCAAGAGATACATAAACTATAGGATATGAAGTTTCATAGTCATCTGACAACTTTTGGTGTCATGAATAGTAGCTCCGACCGGTGTGAATAGTGATTCCAGTATGTGTAAACAGTAACTCCCATCGACATGAATAATGATTTGACCGATGTAAACATTGTTTTTGGCCATGAAAAGTGACCCATTAATTGATCGGTGTTGATCGAGCTTCTGGAGTCATTTTTTAGGTTTTTGAACTCTCTTGACTCGTTTTTTAGGTTTATTTGGTCAAATTTGGATTGGAAAAATGTATTTTGAGGCTGTTCAACCTGGAACCTTACCTTGTGAGTAGATAATTCTTCCTATGACTTACCATATACTTTTCTTGAACTTTAAATATATAATTGATTCTATTTACAAGTTATTTATACTTTTATATGTCTCTGAAATGGATTATTTACTATCTGGTATATAGTTTAAGAAGAGTATGGAATTGAAACTAAATTTTTGAACTCATTGAATATGTGATTCTAAATATATTTCTCATCATATGGTAAAGGAAACATATTGTGCACGTAGCATTGATTTGTAAAGCTATAAGATTGCCTTGGAAAAGGGTATGTATATGTGATAACCCTGATTGAGAAATTTCTAACAAAGGAATTGTACTGAGACTGCAAATTCTGAATTATACTGAAACCTTTGTTTTGAACGATATGGCATATGTGCAAATAATGATTTCTGTAGAGAAATCCTATTAGAAACACTAGTTGCTAACAGAAGGTGATGTTAGCCCTGGTGCACCTTGGCACTTCAGTTAACAAGGGTGACAGGATATGATATGTGAAGGAGAGCGGGATGCCTCTTATCTGGGCGAGATGTCGATTATATGATATGTGATTTGCCCTCCCTTACTATGTACTTGGGAAATACCCATATTAGAGTCCTTTCGCGTGTCCTCTTGAATGGTAGTAGGGCAAACTTTAGCTAGGATACTGAGTTTAGGCAAATCCTACACCACCAAAGTACAGAAGGTCTTGAACTTTTATATGGGATCCTCCTAATTTTTTTATGTAAAATATTTTGATGCATAACAACATTTGTTTAATGATCATACAGTACAGTATATAGTTTTAGATATATGAATATCCTTTGTTTTTTAGAATATTTAAAATGCGGGTCCCATATGGATGTACTTCCGAACTGTATTTTCTATGTTACAAATTTTAAAATATGAGTACATCTATATGTTAACCTAAGAGGTTATAGGAGGTATTATCTGCTCACTAAGTTGTTAAACTCACTACACGATATTTCTACATTTTTCATAAAAGAATATAAAGTTTGGTCATTTCCTTTCAAATAGGTTATCAGCTAGGCGACATATTCTCTGGTGAGCCTATTTTGTTTTCAAGGCTCATAGATTTTGATTTATATCGTATTTGTACTTTAGAGTATGCTCTGAATGCTACAGGCAAGATCCTTGCTTTTGTTGTCATTCTGATAATTATAAACTTGGTCTATATATTGTGTTTACATGAGAGAACCTATCTATATTTGTTTTCATAATGAATGCTTGTATTATACCTATTATAGTAAAGATCTGTCTGTAAAGTATGTGTTTCACGTGCCCTTAAAAGTAGGGGTGTGACACATACCTATCCTTAATTACCTACATTATCTCAAAAATCTTATCCTAAAGTCATTTCCTACATTCCCGAAATATTCAAGTAAAATTTACCTATTCTACTGCTATTCATTATAATAACACACCTCATCACAATTAACCATAGAGGACTCCATTATTATTCACCTCATATACTACAAACATATATCAATCTAGCAATCCTTTACAATATTACTTAGCTTACACATTCCTAATTTGATTAGCCATAAAAGACTCCTTTCCAAAATACATCATATTCCATAAACTTATACCTATATAAGAATCATTTACAAGAATACTTATCTTGGATACTATTAATTTCTATAACCTCAGCCAAACGGAAATAACCATTATACTTTCACCATAAAGCACCTATGTTAATCTCTTTCTCTTTACTTAAAAAGAAAAAAGAAAAAGAAAACCTCAAGCATTAATATGAGATATTTTTATACATATTCAAAAATGGACACAACTCTAAGTCTTCAAAATCTTTTCCTAGCAATTACTTGAACAAACCTATTTCTCAAGTTATTTTATAATTTACCTTTCCATACTAGGCTAAAAACCACACATAAATAAATTCCTTAACATAAATATCCAACTTCTTAATCATAATTACAATTTTAATAGCATACACTTTAGAATTCAGCTAATACTTCTACAAGTTATAATTTACATACTTTACTCACCAAACCTTTCATATAGTCTCTAAACAATCTAAGGAAAATTCCCATAAATTAATTTCATTACTTCTAATATCAAGGCACAAACCTCATTAGCCAATTGCTTAACTAATTGTAAATATAAATACTTTATAGCTCACAATTTGATACTAATCCATAATCCTCATGTAATTAGGTCATGACTACAACATAAAATATTCAACTGTCTAATCATTCTCATAAGTTGATAACATATAACTTATAAATCAATTATTGCTTGAATAAACCAAACTACTTAATTCTCAAATTTGTGCTCTATAGCTTGGAATAATTGAATTGCAAAAATTCTTCGTGTGGGTACTGTTCACACATACACAAATGTTTATGTTACTGTTCATCGAAGCAAAATTGAGTGTTAATGATGTAAGCACAGCTAACAAATGGAAATAGAATGCAGACCTACTTCAAGTTCCAATTGGACCTATCATAAGATCTTGGGCTAAAAGATTCAAAGAAGCATTTAATGGTTTAATTCTTGAGGCCTATCAAGGAGAAAAATGTATCACTACTAAAGGAGAGCCAAAATTAATCTGTCTTTAAAAATATGGGTCAAAACTAGCCATGACATTAAAATTATGGGTCAATACTAGAAAATCTAAATATGGCCCTAAAAGACAAAAAGTTTGAAAGTTGAAGACTGAATATAGGCCCAAAATCAATTAGTTATTTAATGGTAAAATTTAAGCTATGTTTTTCTTATTTATTTATTTATTTTTGTTTGTTTGACTAGGAAATTTTTCTATTTGATACTATTTAAGAGTTTCCTTATTTAGTTGTCTTTGTTTGTTTAGGAAGTTAGCCTATAAATAGGTATGTATGCTCTTGAACAATTCATATTAATATTAATAATATTGAGAGTGTTTTCTCTTCAGTTCTTCGAAAAATGTTTTTGAACTTATCAAGATTTTCTTGTGCCGTTCAAGCAAAATTTATCACTCACAATATTCTTACTTTTTCTTCAATGTGGCATTTACAAATTTTTTTTATACATTTGGTTCATATCTCTTTACAGATAATGGGTTAAGGTCCTTTTGATTTTATTGTTATAAATCTAAATTAAAAAATAATCCTTCAAATTGGATCCCATATTAATTCTATGTCTCACTACTCTTGGTGAGGTTTATATTAGGGTTTTACATCATTTGGTATGAGAGCCTAATGGCGTGTTTGGTTGGGCTGAATGGAATGGAAAGCATGATGGAGTGAAACATTCATTCGTTTGCTTTGATGGAAAACCGACGCCATGGAATGTTTTATTCCATCAGCTGATGGAATATCGACGCTAGCCTAAAACCAGTGGAATCCAACATTCCACCGGTTATCAAGATTAAAATTTATATTTTTTTAATTAAAATAATTTAATTTAGTTATTAAAAAAATTAATTTGATTATATTTTATAAAAATTAATTTGTAGGAATTTTTTTAAAAAAAATTTATTTTTTAAAATGTATTTATTTAAAAAAATTTAATTATTTTATATTAAAATTAATTTAATCATTTTACTTATCTTATCTTTTTATTCATTTAATTTATCTATTAATCAAATAATAAAATATCACATTACCTAATTCTTTCCATCGCATACCAAACAAGGTAATGTCATTCCATTTTTTTTTCCATTCCCTCTTCCTTTCTTCTTTCCATTCCATTAAAATTTATTCCATTCAACCAAACGGGCCCTAAATTCTAAGTCAGGTTTGATCTATCATATTTACTTACTTTCTTGTTATTATTCCATTTTGCTATCTTGTGATTTTTTTCTTGTGTTCTTTATTTTTCTTATCTTCTTTTGATTTCTTATATTCTTGGTTCAAGTAAATATCTAATTTTAAAAAAATAAAAATAAAAAAATTGAAAAGAAAGGAAAAAAAGGGTGCAGAGTTTCAAAAATATAAAAAAGGAGAGAAATTTGAAAAAAATTAAAAAAAAAGTCATAATTTAGTTTTAAAAAAAATTCTAATTGCATCAATTGTGTTTCTTGCTTTGATCTTCTTATTTCTTTTGCTTTATTGCTTTAATTCACCTATCTCAATTATTTTTCATTTTCTTGTCTTTGATTTTTGTATATCAATTGCTTTTCTTGATTTGATTTTTTCATTTCGCTTTCTTTCTTGCCTTGATTCTCCAGTCTCAATTGTTTTGTTTTCTTATCTTCAATTTTTTTCCTATATCATTTGCTTTCGTTGTTTTCTATATATATTTTTATTTCTTTTCATACTATGAATTTGTTGTTTTAATTCTTTTTTTCTCCTTCTATTTTGTTCTCTAAATTCAAGTGCTTTGTTTTTTTTTCACTTCTTGAATTCTACTTTTCCTTTAATATTTGCATTCTCACTCTTGTGAACTGATCAATTAAATTTGGATTGTTGCAAGATAATTTTGTTTGAGTTCAATAAATAACTAAAAGAGGGGACTAAGAGAGGAAAAATACAAGAGAACGTAAGCTTATAAGAGGGTAAAATCCAAATTTGAATAAACACGAGTGTGAGTGCCATTAATCTTGAGAGAAACACATAAGCTAGTTGTGAGAACTTTTTTAGTCTAACATTGTTTTATAGAGAAATCATGTTACATAACAAGGACATAAATAATTCCGAAAATATGCCAAGAATAAGAGATCCAAAGTTAATGATGAAATCTTTAGTGAGTGAGATGGGGAGATTTTTGAGAGTAGAGATGGAGTAGGTTTATAAACAAATAGATCAAGTAGAGAATGCACATGTTGAGGAGTCATAAAATACTCCTAATATACTTAGGAGGGGGAGAGTTCAATCGAGATAGAGTGTTGAAGATGAAGAGTATTATGGAGATGGTTTTTGATGAACATGACAGGGACTTGAGTGTTAATAATAGGAGATATGGTAGGAGGTTTAGAGAAGTTAGGAATCGGGTTAATAATAACTTGGATAGTATTAAGATGAATGTTTCATTTTTTCAAGGAAAAAATGACCCTGAAGCTTATCTATAATGGTTGAAGAGGATGGAGATATTGCTTTATTGTTATAATTATTTTAAGTTGAAATAGTAAAATTGGTTGTGTCACGTCCCTAATTTTAGAGCACATGAAACACATACTTTACGAACATATATTTTCCATAACATGTATAATACACTCTTTTACAGATAGGTATTCCCATGTATACACAATATATAAATCAAATCTGTAAACATCAGAGTAACAGTAGAAGTAGGGATCCTGCTTGTGGCATTTAGAGCATACTCTAGAATACAAGTACAAAATAATTTAAACATTGTGAGCCATGGAAGCAACGTAGGCTCAACCAGAAAGTATGACACCTAGTTGATCACATAACTACAAGACCAAACTCTATATCCTTATCTGAAAGAAATGTAAGTATCGTGTAGTGAGTTTGACAACTCAGTGAGTAGATAATATCTCATATGACCTCTTAGGTCACGCCCCTAATGTTGTTATGCATCAAAATATCGCATATGAAAACATTAGGAGGATCCTATATCAGAACCACCATATCAGAGTTTAGGCCCTTCCGTACTTTGGTGGTGTATGATTTGTCTAAACTTAGCATCCCGCTGAGGTTTTTCCTACCACCATTTAAGAAGACACACGAAGGAACTCTAATATGGGTATTTCTCAAGCACACAGTAAGGGAGGCAAGTCACATATCATATAGTCGGCATCTCGCCCATATAGGACACATCTCGCTCTCCATCACATATCATATCCCGTGTGTTGGCCGTCACACGAGACTAGCACCAGCCCTATTAGCTGAGGTATCAAGGTGCACTAGGGCTAACATCACTTGCTGTTAGTAAACAGTGTTTCCAGTAGGATTCTTCCACAGAAAATATTATATACACATATGCCATATCATCCAATATAGAGTTTTCAGTATAATATAGACTTTCAAACTCAATACAACTCATCTGTCATAAATTTTTCAATCAGGGTTTATTACATATACATGCCCTTTTTCAAAGTAATCATATAGCTTTATAAATCAATGCCACGTGCATAAATATTCACTTTACAATATGATGAGAAATACATTTTGTATTAGATATATAATGAGTTCAAAAATCATTTTTCAAAATCATACTCTTCTTGAAATATATTCCAGATTGTAAACAATTCAGATAATTTAATACATTTCAGAAACATATAAAGTATAAATAACTTATAAACATAATCAATTACACAGTTAAAGTTCAAAAAGAATATAAGGCAAGTCATAGAAAGAATTATCTACTCACAAAGTAAGGCTCCAAGTTGGACAGCTCTAAAATACACGTTTTCAATCTACATTTGACTAAATAGATCTCAAAAACGTGTTTGGAGAGTCCAAAAACTTAGAAAATAACTATAGAATCGCGAAATTTGTCCTTCGGGAGCTTGGTCAACACTGGTCAACTGATGGATACTATTCACAGTCAAAAAATACTATTCACCGTCGAAAATAACTATTTATACCCGCCAGATTTACTGTTCATGACGCACAAAAAATTGTCAGATGGTCGAAAAATTTCATATCCTAAAGTTTATCTAACTCCTGAATCCATCTACGGTGTCAGATTTTTAATTTGAGGTCTCTAAGTAAGAGTTTCAGAGTTTATATTTTTTTAAAATTTTATTCTTTTGATCTGCGGCGATTCTACGGTTGATTTAAAAAATTGTTTGGTCAAAATTGTAGTATTCTCCATCCTAAATCCAATGGTACTCTTAATTTTGAGATCGAAAGTTAATAGGCACTCCAGATCTAAAGAGAAAAATGAAGGTTACTATTCATACTATTCATCAGTTACGGAATCGAGATTTTGCATTCCTTTTCACGCTTTCGTCTCCCCCGTCCCATTTTCTTTTTATTTATTTATTATTTAATAATTAAATGTTTAAAATTTATTATTTTTATTTTTATTATATACATATAAATACTATTTTTCATTTTAAAATATGCATAAAAAAATTTCTAAAAATTTATATTTTTATAAAACTTTAGTTAAACTCTTAAATCATGACCTTTTTTGATAAAATTTTAATAAACAAATCACAAAATAAATATCTTTATACATAATAAAAGAAAGAATATTTCTAAAAATCAAACAAAAATTTGTTAGAGACCAATATAATTATTTTAAGCAAAACAAAAATTGTTTTAATTAAAAATATATTTATTTTTTGCAAAACATAATCATTTAACATAAAAATATTTTTTTTATCGTAAAACATTATTATTTTAAAAAAAATTATGGGATATTACATTCTTCCCTTTTAAGAAATTCGGTCCCTGAATTTCAAACCATCGTTTCATAAGTAAGGAATGAAGTCAAGGCATAAATTATAGTTATTAACCTCATTACTCAAGCAATTGGGGATATCTCTTTTCTGTATATCATCTTTACTTTCTAGGAAATCTCTTCACTTGTGTGATATTTTCATATAACCTTAACTATAGGGATTTCCTTCAACTATAAGTTCTTCACTTGTCGATCAACAATAGACATCGATTTTTACTCATAATTAAAGCCAAATTCTTGCCCAACTGATTTTCTTGGAATTAGAAAGTATGAGAAGAATCTAATAGGTACTTCCTTAGCATTGATGTAAGAAAGATTGCACCAACATCACTTAATCTCGATGGCAACGTTAGGCGATATATACTATGCATAATTTGTCTAAGATTTCAAAAGAGCCTATATACTAAATCTTAACTTTTTCCTTCTTTCCAAACCTCGTTACCTCTTTCATGGGTGAGTCATTTAAGAAAATTTGATCACCAACTGATAAATTTTAATGCTCAACATTTATGACTTATAGACTTTTGGCCTGTATCGAGTTGTTTGTATTCTTTTTCTAATCAATTTCACTTTATTAACGACATTTTACCATAAGTCTGACTCCATTGAGTCATCTAACATAAAGTTTGTAAGACCTCTTACATAAGGCTTTACGTCATCCAATAACACTTTATTATAGGTAAATTCTGCTAAGGGATCTCCTTCCAAACTTGAAGACATACGCTTGAAGCACACTCTCAAAATTAACATCATCAATTTAGGTTAGTCATATTCTATCTATTGCATGATATTCCAAATTAGATTCCAAAAAATTAACCTTATTAAACTCATCCACCTATTAGGAGACTTACGATATTTCATGTAAAAATCTTAAATGGTGCCATTTGTATATTGGCTTGATTATTACCGATATGAGTAAATTCAACTAAGGACAAATAACTTCTCCCAACTTTCACCAAAATTATATAAAGATACCTGAAGCATAACTTCCATTGCATAAACACATCATTTAGATTTACTATCAGCCATACTATAATCTAACAAAGATCTTTAGGCTTCCTGAATAGCTCTCCTGAAACAAAATATTCAATTTTTACTTGCTGACACACCGAATAACGAAAGAAATATCACTTGTATACTCTTTTTACCATTATGCTAATACAATTCTTTCAAATCTTAATATATCCTTATTGCCTTAAAATTATCCATATTCACAATCTATGGCTTCATCTGAAATCTCCTTTCTCAACCATTATTCACATCCTAGATACTAGTTTCAATTTATCATGGTATAAACCCTTAACACAAATATCTTGATCACTTACATTATTTTCAGACATGGTCCTCAAAATATTCTCTAGATTTCTAAATTAAGAGTTCAAAGATTAATTTAAATCTTACTTCCCCTATTTTATTTCTCAAGTACTTCAACACCACTAATTCACTTGATTACATTCGTTAAAGCACCATAAGGCCATCATCCGTCTATTCCTTTCAAACATTTCATTACTTTAACCTATTAACCACTTGGACACCATAATAACTGAGTTTCAAAGAAAATAAATTAACTTTTCTTGTAATGAGGGAAAAGAACTTTGCATTTAATGCCAAACATTAATAAGGGAGAATACAGTAGAACAGACGAAAAGCATAATAGAGAACGGTGCCAAAATAGAAAGTCAAAAATGTGAATCAAGCATTGAAAGAAAATTAAAATTAGTGGCCATAATTCTTGAAAATCTGTAAACAAAATCTAGTTGTTATTTCGGTAAAAATCGGTGGCCACAAGTTTTGAATATATGTGTCAAAATCTACTTTTAAGCTGTTGGTATTTGGTGGAAAAGAAACATTTCTGAGCTTATAAAAGTTTGTGAAGAACAAAGAGCGTGTAGTTAACTGGTAAGATACAGTTGGTTGCTTCAAAACAGATGTAATCAGTCAATTATAAAATAACTAGTCCAAATTAAAAAGTTCTAAAATAGCTATTCGACTTAATAATACTGATAGTTGACTGGTAAGAACATTAGGAAAAATAAGATAAATCTTTTGATTGTCCCTCTTCAACAACTAACTGGTTTGCATTTTTCACTTTTTTTTTACAATGACGCCTATCACTATTAATTTTCTTACAAACTTTAAGACATCAATGCTTCATCAAGGACAACAAGAAAAAGAAAAATTTCTGATAATACCTTAATCTTATTCACTTTATATGCTTAATATAGGTCACAATCATAACTACTAAACATATACATGCGTGCCGTCATTTTTTGAGATTTACCTTCAATTTAGCTGATATCCACAGTCACTCACATAGCTGTTCTAATTATGCTCGTCTCTGAATTCTATAAATGCACACGTTAGTATCTTTACCTTCATATTCAAAGTTAAGGTGAGTGTAGTTATGAAGGGAACCACATTCCGTCAGTTTCAAAATATTTGTGTCTTTTGTGGTTCCAGTCCTAGAAAAGATGGAGAGTATGTGAAAGCAGCATAAAATCTTAGTATGGTGCTAGCTAGGAGAAATATTCATTTAGTCTATGGTGGAGGTAACCGTGGATTAATGGGGTGCGTGTCTACAACTGCACATGTTGGAGGATGCCAAGTTCTAGGTATTATTCTTATAGCTTGGTGCGTATTGTCACAGGTACACCCAAATTGATACCTTACCTCAAAATTAACCTGTAGTAGTAGGAGTAAGGGTCGATCCCACAGAGACTGGAATTACCTTATGTGATTGAGAAAGGGGGGATTGATAATCGCAAATTAAGTAAAGTAAACAATAATGAAAATAATTAAGAAAGTAATTAATGAGAAATGCGTTGGTTTCGGTTGATATCCACCGTCAAGAAATTGCATTAATCATTGACAATATAATCAATCTGTAATTAAATATCTATCATTGGGTTTCTAACCCTGTTCCTCCTTAAGTCTAGTAAATTAATGATAATCGCACCAATTAAACCCTAATTAACAAGCAATTCTTTAGCACATCGGTAAAACATAGCTTATTAACCGCATGAAGAACTAGAGAAACTGATAGAGCTAAACAAATATAAACACATCGATTATATCTAATTTAGTTAATTACTCATCATAGGTTCAATGATTTATAATCCAAAATCCTCAAACCTATTTGCCTCATGAATCACAGAATTGAAGACTTTGTTCAAAACATAATTCAGCGGTAGATTAAGACAGACAATATACTAGTAGACCTCCTAGCAATCATATGAATAATCATTGAGAAGAAGAACAGATAAATAATCAATACTTAATTCAAATTGAAATAATAAAATCAAATCCACATCTCTCAATGCATGAGGATCCCTTGAGGTTTCAATCTACCTCAACCAACTAAAAAGAACTAGCCACGCAGGGCCATAAGCAAATCTAAAGAAGAATTAAAGAATGTAACTAAGAATTTGAATGAATGATTAAATCAATTTTATGCTTGCTTTCCTCCCTTTTATAGATTAACTCCTCCTAATCGAAGTAGGAGTGTTTCTAGGTTAAATTTCGGCCTATCGGGCTTTAATTGGAGTTGAAAAACCCTAAAAATCACGAATTCAGCAACCTGGTGTGGTGGCAGGCGCCGCGGCGTGCTACAGTGGAGTCGCGCCTCTCTTAGGCCAGCGCCGCGGCGCCCAAAAAACTCCAGAATTTGCCAAAGTGACAAACACAAAAGTTGTAGCTCTATGTCTCTTCTTTCTATGGATGCTAGAATCACCTTAGTCTGATCTACATTGAAGGAGATATGAAAAAATTAGTGACCAAAGGTCAGAATTTATCCTGCTGCATTGTGATTTTGATTTACAAGCTCTGTAACGCTATGAAATCTCCTGAATTTTACCAAGTGTTCAACATAAAAGTTGTAGATGATTGTGTTATCTTTTCACACCACTTGAATCACTTTGATTGGAGTTCATAAGAGGGAGATATTCTCAAAACAGTGCTGAAAGGTTTGGAATCGCTGCAATGTAGTATTTTTCCATGAATTTCTTATCTTTTTCTTCTTCCTTTGTTCCTACAACACAAAACAAAAAACTAAGCTAATTCCTAATTATATTTTGCTTAAATCAAACAAATGTAAGTTTAAAGGTATTAATATCATGCTTAATTAAGATCACATCATAGCTCTAGCTGCATCCAACATTATAGGGAAGACAATTGGGGAAGAATTTAGAGTAGCTTCCATGTATAAGCGTATGGCTAGAATGATGAGCAATGCTGATACCTTCATTGCCTTCCCAGGTGGTTTTGGTACTTTATAAGAGATTTTCCAAATAGTCTCTTGAGCATAACTAAATATACATCACAAATCGATAGGTTTGTTAAATGTTAACAATTTTTATAATGGTCTGTTGTCTTTTCTTGATCAAGCTATGGAACAAAAGTTCATCTCACACTCAGCACGACGAATTCTCATCTCAGCTTCAAATTCTGAGGAGTTGATTGATGCTTTACAAGCATATGTTCATGTACCTGATCCAATTATAACTCAAATAGAATAGACAACAGATAACCACAGAAAGCGCAAATTGGACTTGGATCTTCATCTTTAACTGTAGTAGAATGTAACCATTGTGGTATCACTTTTACTTTCTTAAGATCTAGTTGGACACCATCCCTACTAAACATACTCCCTTAGAGTTTGTAAAACTATATTTAAATGTTGCTTATGATCCTCTGAACTCTTGTATCCTTATCTGAAAGAAATATAAGTATCGTGTAGTGAGTTTGACAACTCAGTGAGGAGATAATACCTTCTATAACCTCTTAGGTCAACGTATAGATGTTCTCATATTTTAAAATAGTCACATAGAAAATATAATTTGGAAGTGCATCCATATGAGACCTGCATTTCAAATTCTCAAAACAGAGGATATTTATGTATCCAAAACCAAATACTGTATTGTATGATCATTAAAAAAATGTTGTTACGCATCAAAATATCTCACATGAAAACATTAGGAGGATCCCATATAAGAACCGCCATATTAGAGTTCAGGCCTTTCTGTATTTTGGTGGTATAGGATTTGTCTAAACTCAGCATCCCGTTGAAGTTTTTCCTACCACCATTCAAGAGGACACACGAAGGAACTATAATATGGGTATTTCCCAAGCACATAGCAAGGGAGGTAAGTCACATATCATATAGTCGGCATCTTGCCCATATAGGACGCATCTCGCTCTCCATCACATATCATATCCCGTGTGTTGCCCGTCACACGAGGCTAGCACCACCCCTGTTAGCTGAGGTATCAAGGTGCACTAGGGTTAACATCACCTATTGTTAGCAAACAGTGTTTCCAATAGGATTCTTCCACAGAAAATATCATATACACATATGCCAGATCATCCAATATAGAGTTTTAAGTATAATACAGACTTTTAAACTCAATACAACTCATCTGTCATAAATTTTTCAATCAGGGTTTATCACATATACATGCCCTTTTTCAAGGCAATCATATAGCTTTATAAATCAATGCCACGTGCATAAATATTCACTTTACCATATAATGAGAAATACATTTAGTATCAGATATATAATGAGTTCAAAAATTCATTTTCAAAACTATACTCTTCTTGAACTATATTCCAGATTGTAAACAATTTAGATAATTTAATCCATTTCAGAAACATATAAAGTATAAATAACTTATAAACATAATCAATTACATTGTTAAAGTTCAAGAAGAGTATAGAACAAGTCATAGAAAGAATTATCTACTCACAGGGTAAGGCTCCAGGTTGGACAGCCCTAAAATACACTTTTTCAATCCACATTTAACTAAATAGACCTCAAAAATGTGTTCGGAGGGTCCAAAAATCTAGGAAATGACTCTAGAATCGCGAAATTTGACCTCTGCGAGCTTGGTCAACATTGATCAACTGATGGGTACTATTCAACGCCGGAAATCACTATTAATACCCGTCGGATTTACTGATCATGACGCACAAAAAGTTGTTAGATGGCCGAAAAATTTCATATCCTAAAGTTTATCTAACTCCTAAATCCATCTACGGTGTTAAATTTTTAATTTGAGGTCTCTAAATAAGAGTTTCAAAGTTTACCTTTTTTTAAGATTTTCTACTTCCTACGACGATTCTGCAGTTGATTTGAAAAATTGTTCAGTCAAAATTGTAGTATTCTCTGTCCTAAATCTAGTGGTACCCTTTGTTTTGAAATCAGAAGCCAATAGGCACTCCAAATCTAGAGAGAAAAATGGATGTTGCTATTTATACTATTCATTAGTTACAAAATCGGGATTTTGCATTTCTCTTCAGGCTTCTGTCTCCCCCTCCCCCTTTTTATTTATTTAATAATTACATATTTAAAATTTATTATTTTTATTTTTATTATATACATATAAATACTATTTATCATCTTAAAATATCCAATTTTTTTTTAAAAATTTACATTCTTATAAAATTTTAGTTGAACTCTTAAATCATGACCTTTCTTGATAAAATTTTAATAAAACAAATCAAAAAATAAATATCTTTATACATAATAAAAGAAAGAATATTTCTAAAAATAAAATAAAAATTTATTAGAGACCAATATAATTATTTTAAGTAAAAAAAGTTGTTTTAATTAAAAATATATTTGCTTTTAGCAAAATGTAGTCATTTAAAATAAAAGTATATTTTTTTATCATAAAAAATTATTATTTAAAAAAAATTACGGGATATTACTGGGTGTCATTAGATTTATTGACTATGCTATTATTTGGTGTAATTGATTGTTTTTAAGCAGGAAATGTAATGGTGAAAGGCCCATTAAGACGTTGGAGAAGATGAAAGCGGTTATGAGGAGACAGTTTATTTCAAGTCACTTCCAGAGAGACTTATTTATAGTGTACTCAAGGGTCTAGAAGTGTTAAAGGCTACTATGATGATCAAGTGAGGTTACAAAAGAAAGAGAATGAAGAAAAGAAAATTAGTGAAAATAAGAGAGAAAAAGAAAGAAAGGCCAATAAAAATATGAGAGAAAAAGAGATAGAGGTTGAACACATTATGAGAGAATAAGAGAGAGAGGCCGAGAACATTATGAGAGAAAAAGATATAAAGGCTAAAAAAATTAAGATAGAAAAAGAGATATAGGCTAAGAAAGAAAAAGAGAGAGAGGTCGAGATTATTGATAGAGAAAATAAGAGAACAAATTCGGTCATTGAAAGAATAATCGAAAGAACATGAATTTTTATGCAAGAGAAAGTGAGATAAAAAAAGTTTTGCTTTCAAATTTTTAAATGATTGTGCTAATGAGTTTAACTCTTCTTTACCCAATATTGAAGTTTCTCTTTTGCAGGGTAACATAATCAATGCATGTAAGAAAGTGGCATTTGATAAGTTCTTTAGGCATAATGAATTTTTGTTTAGAGAAAATAAATTATATATGCCTAAATGTTCATTGTATGGCTTTCTTGTTGAGGAAACTCATGGTGGTGGTTTGATAAATCATTTTTACATATCTAAGACTTTAGATGTTTGCATATAAAATGTGATGTAGAACAAATATGTTAGCAGTTTATCACTTGTAAACAAGTTAAGTCTAAGATGAAGCCTCATAAATTATATACTCCTTTGTATATACATAGTGAACTTTGAATTGACATATCTATGGATTTTAAGTTAGGTTTACCTCAGTCAAAAATGGGTAGGAATTCTATATATGTGGTTATTGATAGGTTTTCTAAAATGGAACATTCATACCTGTCATAAAACCAATGATACATCACATATTGCTGATTTATTTTTCAAGAAAATTGTGAGATTGCATGGCATGTTTGTAATATCCCAAATTTTTTATTTTTAATTAATATTTTATTGTAAACAAGTATGATTTTTTTTAAACTGACTATGCATGTTTTGTTGGAAGTAAATATATTTTTGTTTAAAATAATTATTGTTTTGCTTAAAATAATTATATTGGCATTTAATAAATTTTTGTTGTATTTTTAGAAATATTCTTTCTTTTATTATGTATAAAGATATTTATTTTGTGATTTGTTTTAATAGAATTTTTATCAAGAAAAGTCATGATTTAAGAGTTCAACTAGAGTTTTGCAAGAATATAATTTTTTAGAAGTTTTTGGGATGTTTTAGGATGAAAAATCGTATTTATATGAATAAATATAGAATAAAATAAAAATAAAAATAAATATTTAATTATTAAATAATAATAATATTTATAAATAAAAGAAAAAGGGGTAGGGGAGATGGAAACCGCAAAAATGTGAGGAGGAGAATGAATAGTGATGAATAGTACCCTTCAATTTTCTCTCTAGATCTGGAGTACCTATTGGTTTCCGATCTCAAAACTGAGGGTACCACTGGATTCAGGACGGAGAATACTACGGTTTTGACCAATCAAATTTTCAAATTAGCCGTTGAATCGCCGTATATTTGAAGTAGAAAATCTCAGAAAAAGGTAAGTTCTGAAACTCTTATTTAAAGACTTCAAATTGGAAATCTGACATCGTTGATGAATTCAGGAGTTAGATAAATCTTAGGATATGAAATTTTTTAGCTATTTGACAATTTTTTACTCTTGGTAAATAGTGTTTTTCGGCCATGAATAGTGACCAGGTTTCTGAAGTCATTTCCTTGATTTTTGGACCCTCTGAAGACATTTTTGAAGTCTGTTTAGTCAAATGTGGATTGAAAAAGTGTATTTTGGGGCTGTCCAATATGAAGCCCTTACCCTATGAGTAGATATTTTTTCTATGACTTGCAATACACTCTTCTTGATATTTGAATGTGTATTTGATTATGTTTATGAAATATTTACACTTTTATATGATTCTAAAATGCATTAAAATTATCTAAATTATTTTCAATTTGAAATATGGTTCAAGAAGAGTATAGTATTTGAAAATGGATTTTTGAACACATGATGTATCTGATTTCATATGTATTTCTCATTAAATGATAAAGTGAATATTTATGCATGTGACATTATTTATAAAGTTATATGATTGCCTCGAGAAAGGGCATGTACATGTGATAAACCCTGAATTGGGAATTTATGACAGATGAATTTGTACTGAGACTAAAAGTCTAAATTATATTGAAAATTTTATACTGGATTATATGGCATATGTGCATATGATATTTTCTGTGGAGGAATCCTATTGGAAAAACTGTATGCTAACAGCAGGTGATGTTAACTTTGGTGCACCTTGATAACCCAGCTAGCAGGGGGTGGTGCTAGCCTCGTGTGAGGGCCAACACACAGGAGATGATATGTGATGGAGAGCAAGATACTTCCTATATGGGTGAGATGCCAACTATATGAGATGTGATTTTCCTTCCCTTGTTGTGTGCTTGGAAAATACTCATGTTAGAGTCCCTTTGCGTGTCCTCTTGAATGGTGGTAGGGCAAACCTCAGCGGGATGTTGAGTTTAGGCAAATCCTACACCAACAAAGTATGGAAGGTCCTAAACTCTGATATGGTGGTTCTGATATGGGATCCTCCTAATGTTTGCATGTGAAAGGTTTTGATGCATTACAATATTTGAATAAAGATCATACTGTATTGTATATGATTTTGAATATCTGAACGTGATATGAACTAATAATATTTGAAATGCGGGTCCCATATGGATGTACTTCTGAACTGTATTTTCTGTGACAAATTTTAAAATATGAGTACATCCATATGTTGACCTAAGAGGTCAGAGGAAGTATTATCTGCTCATTGAGTTGTCAAACTCACTACATGATGTTTATATGTTTTTCAGATAAGGATATAGAGTTTGGTTCTTTCCCTTCAGATAGTTGTCTAGCTAGACGACATGATCTCTGGGTGAGCCAACTTTGTTTCCATGGCTCATAGATTTTGATTTATATTGTATTTGTACTTTAGAGTATGCTCTGAACGTCATAGGAAGGATCCTTACTTCTGCTAAACTTTGATGTTTATAGATTTGGTATATATATGGAAATAAATATCTATCAAATAGTGTATTATACATGTTATGGAAAATATATGATCGTAAAGTATGTGTTTCACGTGCTCTAAAATTAGGGGCGTGAAAAGTTGGTATCAGAGGAATAGGTTTCCCTGTGGTTATCAGAGCAAAGGATTTTGTAGTAGGACTTTGAGTATGGGTATGTAACCGTAGACATATTTATACTCATGGTTCTGCTGTGGAATTCTATAGGGTGTCATCATCTTCTTTCTTCTGACTCTTTTCCTTAGATATGCGATGTTTAAACATCAATTCGTATATTCTTGACGGTGCTTCTTGAGTATGAACTACCAGTTTAGCTTTTGAATTCATTTTGATGAACAATGAAAAAGAGAACCTTCTTGGGTGCAAAGAAAAAGAATTAACTGAAAATAAAAAGATTTCATCCAAACACAAAGATAATGGTGTGTTTGGATGTCAAGAAGGTTTGAATTGGTTATTTGATTTGTTTATGTGAAATAATATGATGAATGACCAATACAATATTGATAGTAGGTTATGATGTGATCGGGTTGTTAACTCCAAAATAATGGTTTGTAATAAAGTGAGGGTTTTGGAAATAGATGTAAATCTCTTTTTGGATGGATGAGTTGGAACCTATGTATATAAATAGATTTGGAAAGCAGTGGGGTGGATTGAATTTGAAAGCAAGGAATTTATGAAGATAATGTTTTCAATGATAGATTTTGTTGATATAAAGGATTCAAAGACAGTTTGGTTTCAATAATATTATGTACAAGCATCATGAGAAAGGAAGGTTTGCCCATGAACATTTAAAATTTGAGGTATGCAAGATGGGTAATTCATGTGAAGGACTCTTGGATAGACGTAAGATTTTCATGGTTGATTGTTCAGACATGTCATAAGCATGTTAAAGAATAAAGTCAAAATGGGTTAATCTTGTTTAAGTGTTTTGAAGTGTGTTCTAACTGATATAGTATGAAGATGTCATAAATAGCATAAAAGGTTAGTAAAAGAGTTGCAAGTAGTGAACAATTAGTGGAAGCATGTACCCAGTAATTTAATTTCAGCTTTAGCAGCCCATAACTTATTACAAAAAGGGTGCCAAGGATATTTGGCAGTGGTGAGAGATATGTATATAAAGTATACTAATGTAGATCAGATTCCCGTGGTTAGAGAATTTTTTTTGATGTGTTTCCAGAAGAATTGTCTGGATTACCCTAGAACAAGAAATATAATTTGATATTGATTTACTTCCTAGAACCCAACCAGTGACCATACCCCCATATAGAATGGCACCGATTGAACTCAAAGAATTGAAGGATCAGTTGTAAGACTTGTTAGACAAGAGATTTATACACCTTAGTCCTTTCCTTGAGGTGCTTTAGACCTATTTGTGAAAAGAAAGATGGATCGCTGCATAGATTATAGACAATTGAATAAGGTAAGAGTGTGTAATAAATACTCATTACCTCGTATAAAAGATTTATTTAACTAGTTACAGGGTGCTCAATATTTTTTTTTCAAAAATTGATTTGAGTATTATTAATTGAGGATAAGGGAAGAGGATATTCGAAAAAAAATTTCTTTTAGGACTCGTTATGGGCATTATTAGTTCTTGGTGATGTTATTTAGATTGAAAAATGCCCCAGTTGCATTTATGGATTTGATGAATAGAGTATTTAAAAATTTCTTGTATTAATTTGTTATTATAATCATATATGATATCCTGGTATATTTAAAGAGTTCAAAGGAGCATGAGCAACATTTAAGGATATCTTTATAAATCCTAAGAGAACACCAGTTGTATGCTAAATTTTCAAAATGTGAATTTTTCCTTAGTAGTGTTATTTTTCTAGGGTATATGGTTACCAAGGATGGTATTTAAGTTGATTCTAACATGGTTAAAAGTGGTGCAGCAATGGCCACGCCCTATCACAATTACAAAGATTCGTAATTTTATTGGTTTATCAGGTTATTACTGTAGATTCGTTAAATATTTTTCAAAAATTGCTGCTCCTTTGACGAGGTTGACAAGGAAAGTAATAAAATTTGACTAGTAAAATGAATGTGAAAGAAATTTCTAAAAACTAAAGGAATGTTTGACTACGACGCTAGTACTGTATATTTCTTTAGGTATCAAAGGATACACGGTATATTGTGATACATTGAGAATTAGATTAAGTTGTGTGTTGATGCAATATGGTTGAGTCATTGCATATGCATCTAGACAACTTAAGCCACATGAGCAAAATTATCTGACTTATGATTGGGAAATAACAACAGTGGTTTTGCTCTTAAAGTTTGGAGGCATTATTTGTATGGTGATACATGTGAAATTCATACAGTTTCAATCATTTTTGATTGAGCAGGTGAAAAAGGTAAAGGAAGAGGATGCCTATTTAGACAAGAAAAATGAAGAGGTGAAGAATGACAGTGATGTTGAATTTACTGTAAACGCTAAAGGAATTTTGAGATTGAGCAAGTGATTGTGTGTACCTAATAAAGAAGAACTTAAGGAAGAGATTTTAGAGGAAGCCCATAGATCCATATATACCATTCATCCTGAGGTAAATAAAATGTACAAAGATCTAAAAGAAATTTATTGGTATCTTTCGATGTTTAACTTGCCAGCAGGTAAAAGCAGAACATCAAAGGCCTGCAAGGTTACATCAACAAGTAGAAATACTTGAATAGAAATGAGAGAGAATAATTATGGATTTTGTTACAAAGCTACCGCAGACACCAAAAGAAAAAAAAAGGTTTGACTTAAGTGATCATGGATAGGTTGACTAAATCAACACAGTGAAAACTACATATAACGTAGCTTAGTATGCAAATTTGTATTTAAATAAGATAGTGAGACTTCATTAGGTACTGATATCAATTATATCTGATCAAGGACTACAGTCATAGCTTGTTTTTTTAGAGCCTTCCAGGAAGGTTTGAGCACAAAGCTAAATCTCAATACTGCTTTCCATCCCCAAACAGATGGACAGTCTGAGCGAACCATCCAAATATTGAAAGGCATGCTTCGGGCATGTGTGTTTGATTTTCAAGGTAGTTGGAAGAGATTCTTGCCTTAACTAAATTTGCTTATAATAATAGCTACTAAACCAGTATACAAATGACACTATTTGGGGTTTTACATGAAACATCGTAGATTTCCTAATAGGTGAGTGAGTAATGGCATGGAGAAAAGAATTATAATTTGTCTCTAAATTTATAGATTGTATAATATGGTTATGTAATGTAAATTTATGACTATTTTCGTATGTCGAGATTGTAACTTGGGTGATGTTTGAGATTTGGATAGTATGTCACTAAAATATATGAATGTGTGAGAAGTGAATAGAGATGAGTAGGTAGTAGACATGTTAGGAATGGTGAAAGTAAGATATATTAGGATTGCTTAAGGATTGGTTAGTGATGGGAAAGTGTCATAAGAGGAAGATTTGAGCATATGGTGTTTATTTTAGGATAGGTAAGACAAAATTAGGAAATTTGCAATTTCAATTTGTTGGAAGTGATTAATGGAGAAAATCTTGGAGGAAGTTGGATATTAAATTAGTCATAATTTAAAATAGTGAGTTTGGACACTGAACTATATAAAAATTTTTACGTGAAAGGAATAGATGGATGATGGCCTTATGGTGCTTTGAGGAATGCTATAAAGTGAATTAGTGGTATTGAAGTTCTTGATGAATAAAATATAGGAAGTAGGATTCAAATTAATCTTTGAACTCTTAATTTGGAAATATGGAGAATATTTTGAGAACCATGTTTGAAAATAATGCAAAGTGATCAAGATATTTGTGTTAAGGGTTTATACCATGTTAAGTTGAATATAGTATATAGGATGTGAATTATGTTAAGATTGAAAATTCATGTGTGACTAATTATTGAGAAAAGTCTTCTTAGAACGAACGGGCTAGTTGAATGGACTTGATAGGAACTAGAATGAGGTGCTTTTAGATATGATAGAAGAAAAGCTTAAATTTTTTTATAATGAATTTATTGGTGTTAATAAGAGAGTATAGAGTTACTGTGATAAGGTAAGTTGGAATTGTTAGAGATGTGTCAACGGTGACTAAATGTTATAAAATGTTTGGTGAATTTATTATTACATATGTTTAACATATTGATTAATGGATTTTAGGATAAAAATAGATGATAGATTAAGATGATGGTATTCATGGGAGGATGTTGACATGTGAGAATCAAAGATGACTTGATAAAAGTCTGGAATAAGAAAAGTTGGTTACCCTATATGGGTGTGTACGTATTCTTTTATGTGTATGGTTCCTAATTATATCGACTAATGGATATAAATATGCGAATTTGAGGATAGTTCAGATATTAGTGAAGATGATATACAAAAGAGATATCCCCAATTATATTGAGTAATAAGGTTGGTAACTCCGAATTATATCTTGATTTCATTCCCTACATGTGGTAGGATGGGCTGAAATTCAGAGATTGAATTTCTTAAGGGGGAAAAATGTAATATCCCAAAATTTTTATTTTTAATTAATATTTTATTATAAACAAGTATGATTTTTTTTAAAATGACTATGCATGTTTTGCTAGAAGTAAATATATTTTTGTTTAAAATAATTATTGTTTTACTTAAAATATTTATATTGGCCTTTAAAAAATTTTTGTTATATTTTTAGAAATATTCTTTCTTTTATTATGTATAAAGATATTTATTTTGTGATTTGTTTTATTAGAATTTTTATCAAGAAAAGTCATGATTTAAGAGTTCAACTAGAGTTTTACAAGAATATAATTTTTTAGAAATTTTTGAGATGTTTTAGGATGAAAACCGATATTTATATGAATATATATAGAATAAAATAAAAATAATATTAAATATTTAATTATTAAATAATAATAATATTTATAAATAAAAAAAAGGGGTAGGGGAGACAGAAACCGTAGAAACGTGAGGAAGAGAATGAATAGTGATGAATAGTAACATTTAATTTTCTCTCTAGATTTGGAGTGCCTATTGGTTTCCAATCTCAAAACTGAGGGTACCACTAGATTCAGGACGTAGAATACTACAATTTTGACCGATTAATTTTTCAAATCAGCCGTTGAATTGTCGTAGATCTAAAGTTGAAAATATCAGAAAAAGGTAAGTTCTAAAACTCTTATTTAGAGACTTCAAATTGGAAATATGACACCGTAGATGAATTCAGGAGCTAGATAAATCTTAGGATATGAAATTTTTCAGCTATCTAACAACTTTTTGTTTCTGGTGAATAGTATTTTCCGGCCATGAATAGTGACCAAGTTTTCGAAGTCATTTCCTTGATTTTTGGACCCTCTGGAGATGTTTTTGAAGTTTGTTTAATCAAATGTGAATTGAAAAAGTGTATTTTGGGACTGTCCAATCTGGAGCCTTTACCCTATGAGTAGATGATTCTTTCTATGAGTTGCCCTATACTTTTCTTGATATTTGAACGTGTATTTGATTATGTTTATGAGATATTTACACTTTTATATGATTATGAAATGCATTAAAATTATCTGAATTATTTATAATTTGAAATATAGTTCAAGAAGAGTATAGTATTTGAAAATGGATTTCTGAACTCATGATGTATTTGATTTCACATGTATTTCTCATTAAATGATAAAGTGAATATTTATGCATGTGACATTATTTATAAAGTTATATGATTGCCTCGAGAAAGAGTATGTACATGTGATAAACCATAAATTGGGAATTTATGACCGATGAACCTGTACAGAGACTGAAAGTCTGTATTATATTAAAAATTTTATACTGGATTATATGGCATATGTGCATATGATATTTTCTGTGGAGGAATCCTATTGGAAACACTATCTGTTAACAACAGGTAATGTTAGCCCTGGTGCACCTTGATAACCTAGTTAGCAGGGGGTGGTGCTAGCCTCGTGTGAGGACCAACACATGGGAGATGATATGTGATAGAGAGCGGGATGCCTCCTATAAGGGCGAGATGCCAACTATATGAGATGTGATTTGCCTTCCCTTGCTGTGTGCTTGGAAAATACCCATGTTAGAGTCCCTTCGCGTGTCCTCTTGAATGGTGGTAGGGCAAACCTTAACGGGATGCTGAGTTTAGGCAAATCCTACACCAACAAAGTACGGAAGGGCTTGAACTCTGATATGGTAGTTCTGATATGGGATCCTCCTAATGTTTGCATGTGAAAGGTTTTGATACATTACAATATTTGAATAATGATTATACCGTATTGCATATGATTTTGAATATCTGAATGTGATATGAACTAAAAATATTTGAAATGTGGGTCCCATTTGGATGTACTTCTGAACTGTATTTTCTGTGACAAATTTTAAAATATGAGTACATCTATATGTTGACCTAAGAGATCATAGGAGGTATTATCTGCTCACTGAGTTATCAAACTCACTACACGATATTTATATGTTTTTTAGATAAGGATATAGAGTTTAGTTCTTTCCCTTTAGATAGTTGACCAACTAGACGACATGATCTATGTGTGAGCCTACTTTGTTTCTATGGCTCATAGATTTTGATTTATATTGTATTTGTACTTTAGAGTATACTCTGAATGCCACAGGTAGGATCCCTGCTTCTGCTGAACTTTGATGTTTATAGATTTGGTATATATATGGAAATAAATATATGTTAAAGAGTGTATTATACATGTTATGGAAAATATATGATCGTAAAGTATGTGTTTCATGTGCTCTAAAATTAGGGGTGTGATAATGTCTAGGAGTATTGTATCTAATTTGTTTTAGCAACATGTGAAGTTCGCTTTTAATAAGAGTGTACATTATGTAACTAAAATTTTTACCTTTTGAAATTATGTATGGTTTTAATCCATTAACTCCTTTGGATTTAACTTCTTTATTGATGGCTGAGCATGTTAACCTAGATGGAAAGAAAAAATATAATTTTGTTAAGTATATCTATAAGAAGGCAAGACAAAATATTGAAAAGAAAGACACAAAAGAATCATATTTGAGCTGGTAATTGGGTTTGGTTGTGTAACATCCCTAATTTCGTTTATTTTATTAATAAAGGTACATAAATATTTAATTAAGGAAATAAAAATTATTAAACAATTTTTTAATATCTAAGAAAAAAATATAAGTCTTAGAAATTATTCACCTTATGTGTATGTATAGAAAATGTTTCTAACATTAAAGAAATAGGTAAAGAGAGAAAACCTAATAAGAAAAATTAGAAATAATATCCTAAAGAGAGGCGAAATTCTTAGGTAAGAAAGATAAAATTTTGGAATTAAGTAAATGTCTTAAAATTTCAAGAAGATTGGATTAGGGTAATTTTTTCTAATTCAAAAGCTAGAGTTCCTAAGTTTAACATCTTCACCCATACATTGGGCCTTTACCTAAGGACACTTCATAGAGTTTTTCCACTTCACATGAGTTTCTAGCAAGCCAATTGGATAGCCCAAGCAAAAGATATAACATGGACTTGGACTAGGATATAGAAGTTGGACCAATAGCCCAAAAATCATAAAAAATGTGACCAAGCCCTCCATGAGATGTAGAATTTCAGCCAAAACAAAGGAAATGGACAAGAATGAGCCCAAATCCAAGAGGAAAAAATAAGAGCCATGTGATGATATAGTAGGTAATAATACATGGAATTAGGACAAAACATCCCTATCCTACATAAATAATTTCAGCCAAACAAGAGAGACTCAAGGGCTAGAAATTTTTCACTTAGAAAGGAAAACCTATCATACTTGAGTGAGAAAAAAGAAAAAAGAAATAAATCCCTAAATCAAAGAGACCTTGTCCCTTGTCTTAAGAAAATTTTATCATGATTTTCAAATATAAATCTCCTTTTGCTATGCATATCTTAACTAAAGGAGAGGAAGACAAGAACATGAGTTGTCTTTCCCTAAAAAACAACTAAGTGCTTCCTAATTGTGATAAGGTAGACCTATGACTATGAGAGGAGGACCACTCGATAATTTATTTAAGCAAAAACCACCTTTATAACATTATAATTTCGTCTAAGTGAGGGAGAGGAAAAACAGAAGCAAGGTAGAGTGAGGAAATGAGAGAAAGAGAGGAGAAGAGAAGAAGAAAGAAGAAGGAGAAGTCTAAAGGACTAAGTACTCAAGGTAAGTTAGTTTAATCTCCACTTGAATCCATCTTTTCTCTTCATCTTTGGGATTCAAAACTCACCCTGCCTCTCTTATTCAAGCTACTAGAAAAGCTAAGGGAAGGGAGAAATCTTGCCACTTCCTTCAAGAGGAAATAAGAAAAAAAAATTCACTAAGTGAGTTAGGAAGATCTTTAGGTTGGTTTAACAATATCTCTTTTTGAAAAAAAGTTTTGAAATTTATAACATTTATATAGGATTTTGTTCCAAGAACTTTGATGAAATTTACAATATTTGCTACTTTGATGATTGGTCATGGATGTTGCTATATCATGTTACATGTTGATCTTGTATGTGATGTATGTTTGAATACTTAGGTTGGTGTGGAAGGTTCTGCATAGGTATGGCTATGGGTGGCAAAAATTTTGGGTTTTGTGTTGTTGTTATGTATATTTAAATGTAGTGAAAAATTGATGGAATATGGTTTGATTGATAAAATAAATATGGCCTTAAACACCTAGAAGAAGACCATGAGAAATTTTTGTTGGGAACACCTTTAATAATACATAATTTTATTTTCTATTTTCTTGAGAAGAGGATGATGGAATATGTCAAATTAAGTGTAAGGAATCTAATTAAAATGTTGAAATGAATAATATTTTGGTTAGATGTAAATTAGGAAGAAAATGGAAAATGACGTAATAAAATGATAAACTAGAACCTTAGGAAGGGTTTGGTTTGAAAACTAAATTTTGGAGTAACTAGGGAAGCTTATATATTTGGAATTATGGGAAGAATTGGTTGGGTATTGAAAGAAATAGTTAACATAAAAATGTAGATATATGTCTCATAGATTTTTTGGCACTGAAATCACTCAATTTGGATTCTATATGAGGGAGATATGGTCATATTAGTAAACAATGGTCAGAAACTAGCTAACCAGGGAAGAATCTGTTAAGTATGCTTATGTGTTTGAATTTAAGGACAAAATTTGTAGGGAATTAAAGGAAATTATTGACATAATAAATATAGATATATGTCTTATGGATCTATAAGCTCTGAAATCACTCAATTTGGAGTCCATATAAGGGAGATATGACTGATTAATGAGCAGAGGTTAAAATCAGTCTAGAATCCAGAGTTTTGAATATAAGCGTTTTTATTTTCAATTTTTTGAAAATACTGAATAAGGAATCTGAAGAAACGATAAACATGAAAGTTGTATATATATGTCTTAGTTTTTTATAGGCTTTGGAATCACCTCAATTGGAGTTCGTATGAGGGAGATATGGTTGAATAAGTGAGCAAAGGTCATAGAACACGGCCAAGCCGTGCTCTGGGTTGCTTTAACACAGGTAGGCCATGTTTGGGGCTATTTTTGAGTAAGTTTGAAGTATTTTTCAAGCATAGTTGTGTCTTGGAACATGGCTAGGCTGTGTTGGGAGCTGGTAAGCTTATTTTCAACATTTTTTCTACCCTAAATGAACCTCATTATTTATAGGGTAATAATATAAACCAAATTGGAGAAGAATGCCTTATAAATTTTTTGAGAACATGTGTTGGAAATGATATAAGTAGGAGAAAAGTAACTAGAGGCCAAGCATAAAGAAAATGAAAAGATGAAAATAATATTTAAGAAAGAAGAAGAATCTTATAAATGAAAATAATAAATAACTATTGTATGCCCTAGCCATTGCCATTGCACGAACTCCTTATCATCTTAAGTGTGAAATTTTGACATGAAAATATTTTATAAAGTGATATTTGAAAATGGTTATGATCATGGCATGATTGGATTTTACCAATGATTTTTGGTGGTAATTATGCTTTAATAATAAATTATGGCATGTGAATATAATGAACATACTTATTATTGAGATTATATTTTTGGCTATTAACATGAAAAGAAAAGAAATGAAAAGAGATACGCACGGTCACATGGCGGTTCATGTGGTTTACCAATAGGGGATGCCCTACTCACGACTATAACTATGATAATGAGAAAAGAAAGAGAAAGTATGCCATAACGGATGGAGTGAAAAAAGCCTGTATCGAAGAGTAGAAAGTATTCACCCTGACTAGGGTAGCTTGATTTGAAAATAAGTTGATAGCCATTATATGATATTCTAAAAGTAGTTATTCATGCCATACATGTCACTACTGTACAATTTTCATGTACATAGATAAAGTGTATTCATGTGACCTAAGGTATTTGTTGTAGCTTATACAGATGAACATGACATGATGAGCTATATCGATGATAATAATGATTTATTGTTGAATCTTCTGGGATTTAATTCTCACTATATTTTCATATCATGTTCAGAAGACTAAATATGTAGATATTCTCTATGACTGGCTTTTAGCGTACATTGGGTCGAGTTGGCTAAGATCCCAGTGAAGGTGCAACCACTTGTACCCATATCCTCGGAATTGGTCAATATGGATGAATAGGATGTAGACATATATGCATTTTATTTTTGTACGGATGTTTTTAATTAATAATGTGTATGTGAACCCAGAATTGTATAAGTGTTAATTGTATACTATAAACCTTAATTATGCTTGGTTAATTTAATTAAATGTTATTATGAGTTAAATAGTTAAAAGTAAAGAGGTAATGACTTCATGGAGTTTTACATATATATATATATATATATATGTATATATATATATATGTATATATATATATACATATATATGTATATATGTATATACATATATATGTATAACATATATACATATATATGTATATATATATGTATATATATATATATATATATGTATGTATGTATATATGTAAAAAATTGGAGTTGTTATAGGTTGCATGTATGGAAAGAGGATATGGTCTGTTTTGAGTGATTACAAGGATCAATGACAACGCCTTTAAGCAAAATATTCCAGGTAAGTATAATGTTAGTGCGTGTTTCAATGTTATTGATTTAACTCCTTCTAATGTAGGTGATGATTTGAAGACAAAATCATTTTCAAGAGGAAGGGAATGAAGTAAGCACAACTAATAAATGGAAATGGAATGCAAACTTTCTTCAAGTCCCAATTAGACCTATCATAAGAGCTTGGGCTAAAAGATTCAAAGAAATATTTATTGGTTTAATTCTGGAGGCCTACTAAAGAGAAAAGTGTATCATTACTAAAGGAGAGCCAAAATTAATCCATGTCACTAAAAATATGAGCCAAGACTAGCCATGACATTAAAAATATGGGTTAAGACCAATAAATCTAAATATAGCCCTAAAAGAAAAAAATAAAGTCTAAAAATTGAGTATAGGCCTAAAATCAATGAGTTATTTAATGGTCTAATTTTGGCTACTTTATTTATTTATTTTTATTTTTATTTTGTTTGACTAGAAAAGTTTCCTTTTTTATGGTTTCCTTGTTTGACTAGAAGAATTTCATATTTTCAATTTTCCTTGTTATGTAGGAGTTTCTTATTTAGTTTTCCTTGTTTGTTTAGGAAGTTAGCCTATAAATAGGCATGTATGCTTTTGAACAATTCATATTATTATTAATAATATTGAGAGTGTTTTCTCTTTAGTTCTTCAAAGAATTTTTTTGAACTTATCAAGATTTTTGTGTGCGACTCAAGTAAGATTTATCACTCACAATTTTCTTCTATTTTCTTGAGTATGGAATCTACAAAAAATTTTCTTATGCCTTTGGTTCTTATCTCTTTATAGATAATGGGTTAAGGTCCTTTTGATTTTCTTGTTATAAATTTGAATTAGAACATGATCCTTCAAATTGGATCCCATTTTAATTCTGGGTCTCACTACTTTTGGTGAGGTTCATATTAAGGGTTCACATAAGTACTGTTCACGTTATTGTTCATACAAACACATATTACTATTCATTAAAGCAAAATTTCATGATTTTGGACTAGAAATGGTGTTATTTGATCATCAAAATTTATATGGAAGGGTTGTTCTATCTCTTAAACAAGAATCTATGGCAAAAAATTCTAGAAAATATAAAAAACATGCATTTCAAAATCCTTACTGTAATGACTCCAAGTTTTTTATACTTATTTATACTGGTGTTATTTCCTCTTAAAGTCATTGATACTACTCTTTACCTTTATTAGCTTGTCTCCATTATTATATTTATTGATCAAATTAATATAATTAAACATTTAAGATATAAGTAACTTAGTTTTGATCAAAATAGTGGGATTATCATTGATTTGCATTAATTATTTACATGATCTTATATACATCACAATGACCTAGGTACTATCTGTACTACAAAAAGTAGGAAGGAGGGAACCCAGCCATTGTACCAAAAATATCATTAGGATTCATTGGTCAAAGTTAGCCATATACATAAATATGTACAAACATGCATAAAAGTATAATCATCTACATCTACTCCGTCCGGTTATATCAGTGTGGGTGGTGACACTTCCATCGGAATCTCAGCTAAGTCTATCACGATCAAGTCCTGGATCATTAGGATGTAGCCTAGAAAAGGTAACTCAGTGGTCCAATGGTCCAGGACTTGCATACTATCTTTAACTATTTGAACATAACATGAAAGTGGCACCACCCACACCGATACATAGTGGTCTAGTGGTGCCCTATCGTTATAGAGAAAATCTGCATATTGTCTTTAACTGTTTGAACATAACATGAAAACATTTAATGAGAATTTACATTCCCAGTAAGTTCAACAATAATTCATAAATGTCGCATATGAAATATACCATGTTATGTTCAACTGTATAATTACATAATTCATTAGGCCATAGCTATATAATGTATATCTACATACTTGGAATAATGCAGCTATAAAGTTTATGGAATCAATAGTTGTATCATCATATAATAGACATATCATATTAATTTATCATGTCATAGCTGTTTAGTTGGATTTGTCAGGTAATAACATTTTTAAGGTCAATGTGAGCATGCTTACCTCGCTTTACTCACTTTTGAACGTGCTTTCCTCGCTCTGTCCAGACATGATCAAATCTCATATTATCTCAGAATCGTGAATAGGGTGTCCCCTATTTGGTACCACACGGAAACCATGTGACCTTTCGAGGTCACCTTACTACTTCAAAGTTCATTCCCCCTTTTGTATCTTACAATTTTTTTGTTCCAAAATAGCAAAAATATGATATTATTTGCACAACCAATATACATCAATATATTATGCTCACATGCATAAAATTCATGTCTTATGATCATTTCATACATTCTCATATAATGTATATGCATTTAATTGTGTACATCAATATTACCATTGGATGCATATAAGAGTCACTTACAACATATTTGGCATCCATGATATCATATTTACTAATATGCATTGAATGGAGAGAATTTATGATATGGCTATGGCTTTAACATAACTTGTACTTAAATTAAAATCCCGTGCTATAGGTTTTCCCTAAGTCACCATTTCGGCGAAGTCTAGGATAAATTCCGTTTTTATGTATTTTCTTTCTAATTAACCTTCCTTACATGAATTATTACTATTTAGTATTATTTTTGTTAAATTATTTCTTTACTTTCCTCCCTTTAGGTCTTTAGTTTAATTATATCTAAAGTTAATTACATATAAATTCTCTTTTCAAATGGATGCTTTTGAATTCTTATTTTTGTAACTTACACTTAATTTATTAGCTTCAAATTGGAATATCAATGTATTTATATATGTTAAATTTACTTAGATACTTATATACTCCTATTATGTTTCCACTTACCACTTCGTTCATATTGGACCTCATTGGTACTTACCATGCAATCTGAAGCTATTTTATATCATATTTTACTTATATAATACTTTTTGGTTAAGGAAACATTCACTTTTCTATAATAGGGATATAGGAAAATTAGATGTTCTTACTATCATACTCACTAATTAAATTTACTAACTTCATATTCATTTGTCTTTCCTTAATTAGCCTTGGAAACTTTATTCTTTCTTGATTATTCATATAAAAATTTAGTTAGCAATTCACCTATTCTAGTCTTACTAAGTAGAGAAGTTACTATTCATTTGGTCAATTAACACTATTCACTTGGTAATTTCAACTTCTTCCATCTATATTTATAACCCTTTTAGGTATATTTCAACCCCCATTCTTTTCCATTAGCACATGGTTATGCATTGCCAATAAGGTTTTAGGAAGATTATCATACTAACAAATTTTCATATTACTTTCATCCATTACTAACCTATATTCATAATACAATTTAGGCATCTAAACCACATTCCCATTACTATATATTCTTTTTTTTTTCATTTCTATAGTCTTAATTTCATTTCACTCACCTACTTATTCATCTCATATTTTATTCATTGCATGTATTATATGAACAAATTTTACATCTTTCATCATACCAAAAATTAACCATGGTTGCTTATATATCCTCGTCACTTGAGTTCGGCCAACATAGATTTTTGGTATCTAAATTCCTTTTTCCTTTCTTTCATTCACCCTTCCTCCATTTAATTCATTATATATTAACTCTACATCCTTACCATACATAAAAATTTCAATTAAAGTCCTTTAAAACCCTAAAGCCCGAGATCACCCTGAGACCACCCTTCCTTTAGCTTATAAGTTTCTAGCTTCCAAAGTTGCCTCTAATCCCCCTATCATTTCTTTGGTTTTAATTATTCATCATCACAAAAAAATACAACATTAAATTCTAGCCCGAGATCACCTCAAGACCACCTTTCCTTTAGCTTATAGGTTTCTAGCTTCCAAACTTGCCTCTAATCCCACTATCATTTCTTTGGTTTTAATTATTCATCATCACAAAAAATACAACATTAAATTCTCGCCCAAAACCGCATCATTCTTTAGCCATACCATGCACAAATTCACAACCATACAAAGCATATTTTCTAACAACAAACACATGATTTTCATGTATCTAGATATAGCTCATCCATGGCTATAATCAAAACACCAAAAATAGAAATTTCTCTTGGAGTCCTAGGGTTAAAACCTCATTTAAATCATACAAATTTTAGAATATTTTCCTAGAACAATCATTGTTAAACCTACCTAAGTTAGCTTCCTACAACTTATCACGCCCTTAATTTAAGGGCACTTGAAACACATAATTTACGAACATATATTTGCCATAACATGCATAATACACTACTTTATCATTGGAAACAGTTTCATATAGGTATTCTTATGTATACATAATATACATACCAAGTCTATAAATATCAAATTAACAGTAGAAGCAGGGATCTTGCCTATGGCATACAGAGCATCCTCTAAAGTACAAGTACAATATAAATCAAAATCTATGAGCTCTGAAAACAAAATAGGCTCACCAAAGAGTATGTCACCTAGCTGATCAACTATCTGAAGGGATATGACTAAACTCTATATTCTTATCTAAAAAATGTGGAAATATCATGTAGTGAGTTTAACAACTCAGTAAGCAGATAATACCTCCTATGACTTTTTAGGTCAACATATGGATGTACTCATATTTTAAAAATTATCACGTAGAAAATTACAGTTTAGAAGTACATTTATATGGGACCCGTATTTCAAATATTCTCAAATAAAATGATATTTAGATATCTAAAATCATATATTGTACTGTATGACCATTAAAAAAATGTTGTTATGCATCAAAATATTTCACATGAAAACATTAGGAGGATCCTATATAAGAACTACCATATCAGAGTTAAATCCCTTTCGTACTTTATTAGTGTAGGATTTGCCTAAACTCAGTATCTCAGTTGAGATTTGCCCTACCACGATTCAAGAAGACACGAGAAGGGACTCTAATATAGGCATTTCCCAAGCACACAGCAAGGGAGGGCAAATCACATATCATATAGTCGGCATCTCGCCCAGATAGAAGCCATCCCGCTCTCCTTCACATATCATATCTCGTGTGTTGACTATCACATGAGGCTAGCACCACCTTGCTAGCTGAGGTACCAAGGTACACTAAGGCTAACATCACCTGCTATTAGCAAACATTGTTTCTAATAGGATTCCTCTATGTAAATCATATTTGCATATATGTCATATCGTTCAAAACAGAGGTTTTAGTATAATTCAGAATTTTCAGTCTCAGTACAATTCCTCTGTTAGAAACTTTCCAATCAGGGTTATCACATATATATGCCCTTTTCTAAGGCAATCTTATAGATTTACATATCAATGCCACGTGCCCAATATATTTCCTTTACCATATGATGAGAAATACATTTAGAATCACATGTTCAATGAGTTCAAAAATCTATTTTCAAAACCATACTCTTCTTGAACTATATGCCAGATAGTAAACAAATGAGGTCATTTAATCCATTTCAGATACATATAAAAGTATAAATAACTTGTAAACAAAACAAATTATACATTTAAAGTTCAAGAAGAGCATAGGGTAAGTCGTAGAAAGAATTATTTACTCACAGGGTAAGGCTCCAGGTTTGACAACCTTAAAATACACATTTTCAATTCAAATTTGACTAAATAGACCTCAAAATTGAGTTCGGAGGCTTCAAAAACTTAAGAAATGACTTTGGGAGCTCGATTAACGTCGATCAGCCGATGGTTACTGGTTATGGCCAGAATTGTTCACATCGGTCGGAATCACTATTCATGTCGGTTGGAGTTACTGTTCATGGCACCAAAAGTTGTTAGATGACTATGAAACTTCATATCCTATAGTTTATCTATCTCCTGAATCCATATACGGTGTCAGAGTTTCAATTTAAGGTCTCTAAATAAAAGTTTCAAAACTTACCTTTTTTTAAGATTTTTTACTTTTGATCTACGACGATTTTGCGGCCGATTTGAAAAATTATTCGGCCAATATCGTAGTACACTTCGTCCTGAATCCAGTGGTATCCTTAATTATGAGATCGAAGCCTCGAAGGTACTTTAGATCTAGAGAGAGAAAATGAGGGGAGAGAAAGTTACTATTCATACTATTCATTCGCCCCAGAAATCTTTCCATCTATTTTTTTAAATAATAATGGAGGGACCAATTAGAAATTTGCTAATTGTTAGAGAAAGTCCTTATAAGTTTCATTATTTACATTTTGACCTCTAACCTTTTAGAAAATTACAATTTGACCCCAAAAATATTAAGAATTTTCCATTTTCATCCTTAAAATCGTTTAATTTTTTTCCTACTCCTTTATTTCTTTTAGTAATCTATACATAAATGAAAACTACTAAATTTTAGGGGTGTTACATTCTTCTCCCTTAAGAAATTCGATCCCCAAATTTTAAACCATCCTATCATAAGTAGGGAATGAAGTCAAGCTATAAATTATTGTTATTAACCTCACTACTCAAGCAATTAGGGATACCTCTTTTGCATATCTTTACTTTCGAAGGAGTCTCTTCACTTGAGTTATTTTACCATACAACTTTAACCATAAGTTCTTCACTTATCAATCAATAGTAGACATCAGTTTTTTTTTCTTATAATTAAGTCTAATTTTTGTCCAATTGAGTTTCTTGGAATTTTATAACAAGAGAAGAATCTTATAGGTACTTCCTTAACATTGATGCAAGAAAGACTGTATTAATATCACTTAATCCAGATGGCAAGACTAGGTGATATACTATTATACCTACTTTGGTCAAGATTTCAAAAGAACCTATATACTATAACTTAACTTTTTTCATATTTCCAAACCTCATTACCTTTTTCTTGGGTGAGTCCTTTAAGAATATTTGGTCACCAACTGATAATTTTTAGTGCTCTAACATTTATGGTCTTTATAGACTTTTGGCCTGTATTAAGTTGTTTGTATTCTTTTTCTAATCAATTTATTTTATCAACGGCATCTTACAATAAGTCTAACCCCACTAAATCATTTAATAGAAAGTTTGTAACATCTCTTACATAAGGCTTAAAGTCATCCAACATCACTTTATTATAGGAAACTTTTGCTAAGGAATCTCCCACCAAACTCAAAGACATATGCTTGAAAAATGTTCTCCAAACTAGCATCATCAATTTAGGTTAGTCATATTCTATCTATTGTATGTTATTCCAAATTAGATTCCAAAAGCGTAACTTTAATAAAATCAATCACTTATTAGGAAATCTACGATGTTTCATGTAAAACCTCAAATGGTGACAATTTTATACTGGATTTATAACTATTGTTATAAGCAAATTCAGCTAGGGGTAAGAATCTTTCCCAACTACCTTGAAAATCAAGTACACATGCCCGAAGTATGTCTTCCAATATTTTCATGGGCCACTCAAGCTGTCCATTTCTTTGAGGATGGAAAGTAGTATTGAGATTTAGCTTCATGCCAAAAGCTTCTTGGAAGGCTCTCCAAAAACAAGTTGTGAACTGTGGTCCTCGATTTGAAATAATCGATATTGGTACCCCATGAAATCTTACAATCTCATTCAAATACAAATTTACATATTGAGCTACATTATATGTGATTTTCACTGGTAGAAAATGTGCTGATTTAGTTAACCTTTCAATGATCACCCATATTCGCCGTAGCCCTGTAACAAAATCTATAGTTATTCTCTCCCATTTCCAAGGTATTTCTATTTATTAATGTAACCCCATTCTTCACCTCTTCAATTTTCTTGCACAAATAGGCATCCTCTTCTTGTGCCTTTTTCACTTACTCAACCAAAGATGATTGAAATTGTATATGGGCCAATAGTATCCCAAGCTCCTTTACCCCCAATACTACTCCATGAATTTTCAACTTGTTCATTTCTTTAATTAACGACCTCCTTACCATTGTGATATAAGCCAAATTTCTCATTGACTTTCTGCTTAATGCATTAGCCACTACATTAGCTTTACCTGAATGATATAATATTGTACATTTATAATCTTTAAGTAATATAATCCATCGTTTATGTCTCAAGTTAAGATCCTTTTGTTGAAAAATGTATTTGAGGCTTTTATGATATGTATAAATTTCACATGCCTCACTATACAGATAGCGCCTCCAAATTTTGAGAGCAAAAACCACTGATGCCATTTTCAAATCACGAGTCAGATAATTTTGCTCATGTGGTTTAAGTTGTCTAGATACATATGCAACGACTCAACCATGTTGCATCAACACACACCCTAATCCAATTCTTAATGCATCACAATATACTATGTATCCTCTAGCACCCGAGAGACTAAACAGTACTGACACAGTAGTCAAACATTGTTTAAGTTTCTGAAAAATTTTCTCACATTTATCTTACCAATCAAACTTTATTTCTTTCCTTGTCAATCTCATCAAAAGAGAAGTACTTTTTTGAAAAATCTTTAATGAATCTGTGGTATTAGCCTTCTAAACCAAAAAAAAATTATGGATCTCTATAATTGTGGTAGGGGCATGGCCATTGCTGCACCGTTTTTACCTTTTTAAGGTCTACTTGAATACCATTTTTGCTAGCCACATACCACTTTTGCTACCTTTTTATGGGTTTGTAAAGCTATCCTTAAATGTTCCTCATGCTCCTCATAACTCCTTGAATATACTAGGATATCATCTATGAATACGATAACAAATTAATTCAAGAAATTTTTAAATACTCTATTCATCAAATCCATGAATGCAGTTGGGGCATTTCTTAAACCAAATGGAATTACTAAGAACTCATAGTACCCATACCGAATCTTGAAAGTAGTTTTCATAATATCCTTTTGCCTTATCCTCAATTAATGATACCTAGATCTCAAATCAATTTTTTTAGTTCCTTAGGTTTAGTCGATATCATTATATATAGGGATATAGATACTAGTTAGGTTCTAGAAAGTAAATCAATATCAAATTATATTTCTCGTTTTGGGGTTAATCCAGACAATTCTTTTGGGAACCCATCAAGAAATTCCCTAATCACTGGAACCTGATGTACATTGGTATACTTTATGTCAACATCTCTTACTAGTGCCAAATATCCTTGGTACCCTTTTTGTAATAACTTATGGGCTAATAAAGTTGAAATTAAATTACTGGGTACATGCTTCCACTGATTATTCATTACTTGCAACTCCTTTACTAACCTTTTATACTATTGATGACATCTTCATACTATATCAGCTAGAACACACTTCAAAACACTTAAACAAGGTCAACTCATTTTGAATTTATTCTTTGACATGCTTATCCAATGTCTTAACAATTAATTATGAAAAGCTTATGTTTATCCAAGAGTCCTTCACATGAATTACCCATTTTGCATACCTTAAATTTTAAATTTCCATGGGCAAACCTTCCTTTCTCATAATGCTTGTACATAATATTATTGAAAACCAAATTGTTTTTGAATCCTTTATATCAACAAAATCTATCATTGAAAGCATTATCTTCGTAGATTCCTTGCTCTCAAATTCAATCCACCCCACAGGTTACCAAATCCATTTATATACATAGGTTCCAACTCATCCATCCAAAAAGACATTACATCTATTTCTAAAACACTCACTTTATTACAAACCGTTATCTTGGAGTTAACAACCTCGATCACATCATAACCCACTATAAATATTTTATTAGCCATTCGTCATATTGTTTCACATAAGCAACTCAAACAACCAATTCAAACCTTCTTGACATCTAAAGAAGCCATTACCTTTGTGTTCGGATAGAATCTTTTTATTTTAAGCTAATTTTTTTTCTTTTTACCCAGGAGAGTTCTCTTTATTACTGTTCATCAAAACGAGTTCAGAAGTTAAACTGGTAATCCACACTCAAAAGGCACCGTCTAGGATATACGATCGATACTTATACATCGCATACTTAAGGATAAGATTTAGAAGGAAGAAGAGGATGACACCCTATAGAATTCCACAGTAGCACCATGAGTATAAATATGTCTGCGGTTACATACCCATACTCAAAGTCCTACTACAGAATCCTTGCTCCATTATACTACAAGGAAACCTATTACTCTGATACCAACTTGTCACACCCCTAATTTAAGGGCACGTAAAATGTAACATCCTGTAAGAAAATAAAATTTATTAGCCAATTTTTAGATATCTAAGGAAATATAATCCTTATAAATTCTTTACCTTACGTATATACATAGAAATATTCTAACATTAATGGAATAGGTAAAGAGAGAAAACTTAAGAGAAAATATTAAAAATAAATATACTAAAGAAAGGTGAAATTCTTGGGTAAGAAAGATAAATTTTTGTGAAGTCAGTAAAGGTATTAAAATTTCAAGAAGATTGGATTAGGGTAATTTTTCCTAATTTAAGAGTTAAAGTTACTAAGTTTAGTATCTTCATCCATAAATTGGGCTTTTACCTATGGACACTTCATAAAGAAAATGGGCAAGAATGAGCCCAAACCCAAGAGGAAAAATAAAAATAAAAATAAAGTGATGGAATAATGGTGTAATCAAGATTAGGTGACATGGCATTAAGACAAAAATTTAGCAAGTGGTATGATATCCTACATTCATAATTTTAGCAAGTGGTATGATAATACATGGCATTAGGACAAAACATCTATATCCTACACTCATAATTTTAGCAAGTGGGTAATAATACATAGAATTATGAGAAAACATCTTTATCCTACATAAATAATTTTAGCTAAGCAAGGAAGATTCAAGGGTTAAAAATTTGCCACCTAAAAAGGCAAACCTATCATACTTGATTAAGACAAAAGAAAAGGAAATGTATTCCTAAATCAAAGGGACCTTGTCCCTTATCTTAAGAACATATCATCATAATTTTCAAAAAACAAATCTCCTTTTCTTATGCATATCTTGACTAAGAAAGAGGAAGACGAGAACATAAATTTTTTGTTTTCCAAAAATTCAACCAAGTGCATCCTAATTGTGATAAGGTAGACCCATGATTAGGAAAGATAAATTATTTGATAGTCTATATAAGAAAAACCCACCCTTATAACATTGGAATTTCATCTAAGTGAGGGAGAGAAAAAATAGAAGAAAGGTAGAGTGAGGAAAGGAGAGGAAGAAAGGAAGAAAGGGGAAGGAGAAATCTAGAGGACTAATTGCTCAAGGTAAGTTTAACAATATTTCTTTTTGAAGAAAACTTTTGAAACTTATAATAGTTACATGAGATTTTGATCTTAGAACTTTGATGATTGGTCATGGATGTTGCTATATCATGTTACATATTATGTATGTTTGAATACTTAGGCTAGTGTAGATAGTTTTGCATAGGTATGGCTGTGGATGACAAAATTTTTAGCTTCTGTTTTTAAATTTCTGGGAAGACTTAGTAAGGAATTTAAAGAATGGTTAACATGAAAAATGTAGATCTATGTCTCACGGATTTTTAGCCACTGGAATCACTCAATTTGGAGTCTGTATGACGTAGATATGGTCTGATTAGTATGCAGTGGTCAAAAATTAGTTAATCAGGGAAGAATATTTTAGGATAGCTTCTGTGTTTTAATTTCTGGTAACTTTCTATAGGGAATTAAAATACATGGTTAACATAAGAATTATAGATATATGTGTCACGGATCTTTAGCCACTGGAATCACGTAATTTGGAGTCCATATGCGGTAGATATGGTTTGATTAGTAAGCAGTGTTCAGAAAATGGTTAATCAAGGAAGAACATGTTAAGATAGCTTCTGTGTTTTAATTTCTGGGAACATTATATAGAGAATTCAAATAAATGGTTAACATAAGAATTATAGATATATGTGTCACTGAATTGTAGCCACTGGAATTACTCAATTTGGAGTCCATATGAGGTAGATATAGTTTGATTAGTAAGCAGTGGTCAGAAAATGGTTAATCAGGGAAGAATATGTTAGGATAGCTTCTGTGTTTTAAGTTCTGGGAACATTCTGTAGGGAATTAAAATACATAGTTAACATATGAATTATAGATATATATGTCACGGACTTTTAGCCACTGGAATAACATAATTTGGAATTTTTATAAGGGAGATATGGACCGATTAGTAGGCAGAGGTCAGAATTTATCTGAGAAGAAATAACCTGTACATTGAGGGAGTAATATCACCTTGATTTATTAATATTTCGCTAAACTGGTCAACATAATAGTTTTATCTTGAAATTGACACCAAGATCACCGACATCAGAGTTAAATTGAGGGAGGTATGCTCTGAATAGTAAGAGAAGATTAGATGGGATGAAAACCTGCATCAAGAAAATAAAGAAATAAAATTAATATTTAAAAAAGAAGAAGAATCTTATAAATGAAAATAATAAATGACTAGTATATGCCATGTCACGGCCCCTGTAGAAGTAGGCACCTGACCGGCACAAGAATAGGAATAAATCCTATCCCGTAAACCTAAAATCAACTGACACCAAGTTATCACTATGACTTACAACATATAGGCATAAACAACATCATGCATACCATAAGGATGATTCAGAATTCATAAATTCACATACAATTGGCATTAAGCCATACAATACAGAAATAATCTATTTTTCATACAACAACGGTTCTATCAATATTCAGATACGCAGGGATGCAGGGATCCTGCCTGTAGTTCATGGAGCTACCTTATAATACAAACTGAAAATATCTAAACAAACTGGGAGCCCTGAAAGCAACATGGGCTTACCACAACTCTTTTAGCTCACTAAACAGTTGGAGCTGGATTTGAATCTTTTTGACTATCAGAAAAAGGAAACATATGATGGGGTGAGTATAAAACTCAGTGAATAGGTAATCCTTACTACAACAGAAACAGGACAAGCAGGGCACGAGTTTTTCCTTAAAAAATATAAAATTTAATGCAAGAAAAAGATGAATGCCATATGTATCATGTGTTTGAATCAATAATAAGAAAAGTTCAGTATTAAAAGGCATAATATCAATGTTAGAGTTTTAACTCTCTCTATATCAGATCTACAGTCATTTCTCAAGTATACAATAAAGAGGATATTCACCATCAATCAGGCCAAAAGCCTGTAGTCCATCGGGCAAAAAACCCGTAATCCATCAGGCAAAAGCCCGCAAAGTCCATCAGGCAAAAGGCCACACAATCATCAATCAGGTATAAGCTCGCACAATCATCCCTTAGGCATAAGCCTGCATAATTCATCCCTCAGGCAAAAACCCATTACACAAACTTTAATATGCACTAATCAACAATAGCCACAACAACATCAACTTAGTTTATACATTTATATTCAAAGACCTACACATGTGCCTCATAAAATCATTTATCAATTCATATAAAATATCAACATCACCATAAACCAATAGAGAACTAAAATATAAATGATGCTTGTCCTGCATTTCTAAAGTTTATACTAGGAGTCATATTTTAAAAGAAATAAATTTCACATTAATAGTAATGTCTCATGTGGATGTATCAAATGGATAGTTAAAAATAATGTCATAGTAAGTATTATCTACTCACAACACTAGAGATGCAAGGTAGTTGAACTCTCTTGATCTCTTCCAAAACTCAATGGTCGAATTGATGCTGAAAGCTATCTTCCGCTATCTCAAAACCTAGAAAACCAACTTTGGCATATCAATTTCTAACCAAACACCACGAATTCACTATTTTATGCCAGTCAAAAATACTGTTCACTATTCACACACTGTTCACACAAGTAACAGTTACTGTTCATCCGAAACCTTTTTTCATGATTTAATCCTTTAAATCATGTTTTCCAGCCAGAAAATTATGAATACATTGATTATTCTATATCCTAAACATGATTCTAGGTTCAAAATCACCAAAAAACATCAAATAATTTTGAAATTCGAAGCTTACCCATCGCAGTTACTATTCATCATTTTCGGCGAACTTTTGATGACTTTCCAGTAAAATTGATCGGTGGGTTTTGGAGTACTCTTCGCCACGAGTCCAACGGTCCAGACGGTTCGTCAATCGGAGGTCTGTAGCTCTAGTTATAAGAGTTTGAAGTTGAAGAGGAAAAATGGGGGAGGGAGCTGTGTTTTTTCTTTCCTTCTTTTTGGGTGCCCGTATGCATATATGTGCAGGAGCTACAGTACGCTACAGTATTTTTTTTTTACTACTAAGGGGCATTACATGCCATAGCCATAGCCATTGTATTAACTTCTTACCATCTTAAGTGTGAAATTTTGACATGAAAATATTTTATAAAGTGATATTTGAAATGGTTATGTTCATGGCATGATTACCAATGATTTTTGGTAATAGTTATATTTTGATGAACATACTTGTTATTGAAAGCATATTTTTGGCTATCATTGTGAATAGAAAAGAAATGAGCACGGTCACATGGCAATCCGTGTGGTGCACCAGTAGGGGACGCCTTACCAACGGTTATGAATATGTTAATGAGAAAAGAAAGAGAAAGTGTGCCATGTCGGACGGAGCAAGAAAAGCCCGTACCGGAGAGTAGATAATACTCACCCTAACCGGAGTAGTTTGATATGAGAATAAATTGAAATTCATTATATGATATTCTGAAAATAATTAATCCTGTCATACATGTCATTAATGTACGATTCTCATGTGCATAGATATAGTGCATTTATGTGACCAAAGATATTTATTGTAGTTTATATAGCTGAACATGACGTGATGAGCTATATTGATGATGATTTATTGTTAAACTTACTGGGATTTAATTCTCACTATATTTCCTTGTCATGTTCAAAAAATTAGTTATGCACATTTTTCTATGGCTCTAGCTTTTAGTGTACGTTGGATCGAGTTACTTTATGTTGGGCAGATCCCAAAATCAAATAATATGTTTGTGGTTGAGTTGGTTCAGATCCCTGTGAAGGTGCAACCGCTTGCACCTATATCTCTGGAATTGGTCAACCATAATTAATAAGATGTAGTTATTTATGTGTTTGATTTTTGTTGTATGTAAATTTTGATTAATGATGTGTATGTGAACTCTATATTGTATAATAAAAAAAGAGAGGTTGTTACATAAAACACATACTTTACAAACATATATTTATCATAACATACATAATACACTCCTTTATCATTGGAAACTATTTCATATAGGTATTCCCATGTATACATAATATACATACCAAGTCTATAAATATCAAAGTAACAGCAGAAGTAGGGATCCTGCTTATAGCGTACAGAGCATACTCTAGAGTACCAGTACAATATATATCAAAATTTATGAGCCCTTGAAACAAAATAGGCTCACCAAAGAGTATGATTATATCTCCTTATTGATCAACTATTTGAAGAAAAATGACCAAACTCTGTATCCTTATCTGAAAAATGTAGAAATTTCGTGTAGTGAGTTTGACAACTTAGTGAGCAGATAATACCTCCTATGACCTCTTAGGTCAACATATGGATGTAGTTATATTTTAAAATTTGTCACATAGAAAATATAGTTCAGAAGTACATCCATATAGGACTCGTATTTCAAATATTCTCAAATCAAATGATATTCAGATATCTAAAGGCATATATTGTACTGTATGATCATTAAAAAAATGTTATTATGCATCAAAATATTTCACATGAAAAAATTAGGAGAATCCCATATCCGAACCACCATATCAGAGTTCAATCCCTTCTGTACTTTATAAGTGTAGGATTTGCCTAAACTTAGCATCTCAACTGAGGTTTGCCCTACCACCGTTCAAGAGGACACATGAAGGGGATCTAATATGGGCATTTCCTAAGCACACAATAAGGGAGGGCAAATCACATATCATATAGTCGACATCTCGCCCAGAAAAGAGGCATCCTGCTCTCTTTCACATATCATATCTTATGTGTTGGCCGTCACACGAGGCTAGCACCACCCCTGCTAGCTGAGGTATCAAGGTGCACCAGGGTTAACATCACTTGCTGTTAGAAAATAGTGTTTCCAATTGGATTCCTCCACAGAAATCATATTTGCACATATGTCATATCGTTCAAAACAAAGGGTTCAGTATCATTTAGAATTTTCAGTTTAAGTACAATTCCTCTGTTAAAAACTTCCCAATTAGGGTTATCACATATACATGCCATTTTCTAAGGCAATCCTATAGCTTTTCATATCAATGCCACGTGCACAATATATTTGCTTTACCATATGATGAGAAATACATTTAGAATCGCATTTTCAATGAGTTCAAAAATCCATTTTCAAACCATACTCTTCTTGAACTAAATGCAAGACAGTAAATAAATTAGGTAATTTAATCCATTTTAGAGATATATAAAAGTATAAATAACTTGTAAACAGAACCAATTATACATTTAAAGTTCAAGAAGAGAATAAGGTAAGTCATAGAAAGAATTATCTGCTCATAGGGTAAGGCTCCAGGTTGGACAACTTTAAAATGTACTTTTTCAATCTAAATTTTACCAAATAGACCTTAAAATCAAGTTTGGAGGGTCCAAAAACTTAAGAAATGACTTCAAGAGCTTGGGCAACTCCGGTCAACCGATGGTCACTGTTTATGACCGAAGATACTATTCACATCGGCCGAAATCACTATTTATGTCGGCCTGAGTTACTGTTTTCATCTACCGAAATCACTATTCACATTGGTCGGAGTTATTGTTCATGGCACCAAAAGTTGTTAGATGACTGTGAAATTTCATATCCTATAGTTTATCTATCTCTTGATTCTATCTATAGTGTTAGATTTTCAATTTAAGGTCCTTAAATAGGAGTTTTAGAACTTACCTTTTTCTAAGATTTTTTACTTTCGATCTACGGCGATTCTAAGGCTGATTAGAAAAATTATTCAGCCAATATCATAGTACTCTTCATCCTGTGGTACCCTTGGTTTTGAGATCAGAGGCTCGAAGGTACTCTAGATATAGAGAGAGAAAGTTACTATTCATACTATTCATTCGCCTCATAAATCTTTCTGTCTCTTTTATTTTAAATAATAATGGAGGGATCAATTATCAATTTGCTAATTGTTAGAGGAAGTCCTTGTAAATTTCATTATTTGCTTTTTGACCCTTAAACTTTTAGAAAATTACAGTTTGACTCCAAAAATATTAATAAGTTTCCATTTTCATCCTTAAAACCTTTCAATTTCATCCCTATTCCTTTATTTCTTTTAATAATCCATATATAAATAAAAATTACAAAATCTTAGCGGTGTTACACAACTTGTCTAGCTAGTTTCTTTCTTGAGACACAAGTAGAAGAGAAGGAAGGGATTAAGTTGGAGAAAAAGTATCTTATCTTGGACACTAACTTTTCTGTCATTTTCTCTTTCTTTTCTCCTTATTCTTCCTTATGCCACACTAGTTTTTTTCCTTCCTCACTCTACATGCTGAAACATGCCTACAATTTTCCCTCATTAAACATTCTAATGAGGCGTCCCTAGCTACTTAGAGAGGTAATGATTAATTGTCCTATAAGGCGTCTCAAGAATATTTCTAAGGCTTTTTTTTTACAATTTGAATTCCCTGTCTTCTTGAATCTTTTATTATCATAAAAATTAATAAGGTTTAAGCTCTTAATTAGAGTAATTCACTTAACTTAATTTTCTTTAAAAATTATACACTTAGTTACCCAAAAATTCCTTGTGATGCTACCTTAATTTCTTTCAAAATTTAAGACTTGTATACTTATTCTAGAAAATTATTTCCCTCTCACTATTTCGCCTCACACATGTTATTTAATTCCACAAATATTTCTTACTAATTTTTCTCCTTTTTCCCTAAGTATTTATGCTAATTTTAGTGCTTATACATTTTATTAGCACTTTCTAGTGTATATTTCCTTTAATATGTCTCTTAAAATTTCATTACTTCTTTTCCATATTTCCTCCTTTCTTCATCCTTTAATGGAATATTTTCATGCCTTCTAGTAAGAAAAAATAAGGATGTTACACTTACATATGTCGTCCTACACCCCAAAAATAGCAATATTTCAACTGTAAAAATCCTACAATTTATGCTACATCATGATGGGATACTTTGATTCACAAGTGAGGATTGTTTGGCTACAATTTGGGGAGAAGACAGCTCACGAAGAGGAAGAAATTAAGGCATTCACAAGAGGGAGAAGAAGAAACTGTCTTGGTTGGAATCTTCCAACATACCCATAGCTACATAAAGAGAAGGATCCTAGGCCATTTTTGTTATTCCATGAAACCAGATTTTTAAGGGATTGCTTTTGGAATTCTCAAGCAACCACAAGGGCAAAATTGGAAATTTCCACAATTAAAATTTTAATTTATTTTTTTGCAATCAAGCTTCCATATAAAATTTCAAAAACTCAAAACATGGGTATACTATTTATAAGATTTCACTTACATTTTAAAAGCACAAAATCATTACCCATAATGTAAATAAAACATATTTGTATATTAAAACAAAACATGATCATATAAATAAAACATATTTACTTTTAAAGGAAAACATAAGTATTTTTACATAGAACATATTTCTTAGAACAAAGCATGCTATTTTGAAATTACAAGATATTACATTCTTTCCCTTTTTAGAAATTGGGTCCCTGAATTTCAAAAACCTCAAAACATAGTTGCAGAAACTATTTAGAAAACACATCCACATAAACACATTCTTACATGTCTCTAAACCATTGGCCTCTATGTAACATCCCGTAATTTTTAGATATTTTCCTTAGAAATTCTTCAACTTACATATATGCATAGAAATGTTCTAATATTAATGGAATAGGTAAAGAAAGAAAACCTAAGAGGAAATATTAGAAATAAACATGTTAAAGAAAGGTGAAATTCTTAGGTAAAGAAAGATAAATTTTTGTGAAGTAAGTAAAGGTCTTAAAATTTCAAGATCGGATTAGGGTAATTTTTCTTAATTTAAGAGAAAAAGTTACTAAGTTTAGTATCTCCACTAGTAATTGAGCTTTAACCTATAGACACTTCATATAGAGTTTTTCTACTTCACATGAATTTTTAGCAAGCCAATAGGATAGGCCAAGGAAGAAATAAAACATAGACTTGGACTAGGATATAGAAATTGGACCGATAGCTCAAAAATCATGGAAATGTGACCAAGCCCATTATGAAAGGAAGAATTTTAACCAAAGTAAGGAAAATGGGCAAGAATGAGCCCAAACCCAAGAGGAAAAATAAAAATAAAAATAAAATTAAAGTGATGAAATATTAGTGTAATCAAGATTAAGTAACATGGAATTAAGACAAAAATTTGGCAAGTGGTGTGATTCTACATTCATCATTTTGGCAAGTGGCATAATAATACAAGGCTTTAGGACAAAAACATCTATATCCTACATTCATAACTTTAGCAAGTGGGTAATAATACATAGCATTATGACAAAACATCATTATCCTACACAAATAATTTTAGTTAAGTAAGGAAAATTCAAGGGCTAGAAATTTTCCACTTAAAAAGGTAAATCTATCATACTTGATTAAGACAAAAGAAAAAGGAAATGAATCCCTAAATCAAAGGGATCTTGCCCCATATCTTAAGAACATATCATCATAATTTTCAAAATACAAATCTCCTTTTTCTATGCATATCTTGACTAAGGAAGAGGAAGACAAGAACATAAGTTGTTTGTTTTCCAAAAATTCAACAAAGTGTATCCTAATTGTGATAAGGTAGACCCATGATCATGAAAGGTGAATTATTTGGTGGTCTATATAAGAAAACCCACCCTTACAACATTAGAATTTCGTCCAAGTGAGGGAGAGCAAAAATAGAAGCAAGGTAGTGTGAGGAAAGGAGAGGAAGAAAGGAAGAAAGAGGAAGAAGAAGTCTAGGGGACTAAGTGCTCCAGGTAAGTTTAACAATATTTCTTTTTGAAGAAAACCTTTGAAACTCATAATATTTATATGAGATTTTGATCTTAGAACTTTGATGATTGGTCATGGATGTTGCATATTGATCTTGCATGTGATGTATGTTTGAATACTTAGGTTGGTGTAGATAGTTCTGCATGGGTATGGCTATGGTTGACAGAATTTTAAGCTTCGGTATTTTAATTTATGGGAACAATCTATAGGGAATTAAAATAAATGGTTAACATAAGAATTAAAGATATATGTGTCACAGATTTTCACCCACTGGAATCATTCCATTTGGAGTCCATATGAGGTAGCTATGGTCTGATTAGTAGTCAAAGGTCAGAAAATGAATCATCAGGGAAGAATATGTTAGGATAGCTTCGGTAATTTAATTTCTGGGAATTATTGGTAGGGAATTAAAATACATGGTTAACATAAGAATTAAATATATGTGTGTCATGGATTTTTAGCCACTGGAATCATTCAATTTGGAGTTCACATGTGGTAGATATGATCCGATTAGTAAGCCAAGGTCAGAAAATGGTTCATCAGGGAAGATTATGTTAGGACAGCTTTTGTATTTTAATTTCTGGGAATTATATGTATGGAATTAAAATAAATGGTTAACATGAAAGTTATATATCTATGTCTCATGGAAATATACCCACTGTAATTATGCAATTTGGAGTTCATATGTGGTAGATATGATCCGATTAGTAAGCAGAGGTCAGAAAATGTTTATTCAGGGAAGAGTATGTTATTAATGCTTTAGTTTTTGAATTTCTGGGAATATTCTGTAGGGAATTAAAATAGCGCGCCAACATAAAAATTATAGATATATTGCTCATGGATTTTTACCAACTGGAATAACTCCATTTGGAGTTCCAATTTGGGAGATATGGTCTAATTAGTCAGTAAAGGTCAGAACCTATCCGAGAGGAACTATCCTATACTTTGAGGGAGTAATATCACCTTCGTTTCTCAATGTTTCTCTACAATGTTCAACATAATAGTTTTAGATAATTGTTTTATCTTGAAATGGACACCAAGAGCAACTACATCAGAGTTAAATTGAGGGAGTTATGCTCTGATTAGTAAGAGAAGGTTAGATAGGATGAAAACCTGCATCAAGAAAATAAAGAAATAAAATTAATATTTAAGAAAGAAGATGAATCTTATAAATGAAAATAATAAATAACTAGTATAGCCATAGCCATTGCCATTGTATGAACTTCTTACCATCTTAAGTGTGAAATTTTGACATGGAAATATTTTATAAAGTGATATTTGAAATGGTTATGTTCATGGCATGATTACCAATGATTTTTGGTAATAGTTATATTTTGATGAACATACTTGTTATTGAAAGCATATTTTTGGCTATCATTGTGAAAAGAAAAGAAATGAGCACGGTCACATGGCAATCCGTGTGGTGCACCAGTAGGGGACGCCCTACCAACGGTTATGATCATGATAATGAGAAAAGAAAGAGAAAGTGGGCCTTGTCGGACAGAGCGAGAAAAGCCCGTACCGGAGAGTAGAGGATACTCACCCTGACCGGGGTAGCTTGAAATGAGAATAAGTTGATGGCCATCATATGATAGTTAATCCTGTCATACATATCATTACAGTATGATTCTTATGTGCATAGATATAATGCATTCATGTGACCAAAGATATTTTCTGTAGTTTATACAGCTGAACATGACGTGATGAACTTTACTGATGATAATTTATTGTTGAACTTACTGGGATTTAATTCTCACTATATTTCCATATCATGTTCAGAAAATTATCTATGCAGCTTTTGTTTCTAAGGCTCTGGCTTTTAGTGCACATTGGATCGAGTTACTTTATGTTGGGAAGATTTCAGAATCAAATAAGATGTTTGTGGTCGAGTTGGCTCAGATCCCGGTGACGGTGCAACCACCCGCACCTGTATCTCCGGAATTGGTCAACCAAAATAAACAAGATGTAAATATCTATCTGTTTGATATGTTATACGTATGTTTTGATTAATGACATGTGTGTGAACTCAATATTGTATAATAATAAAGGAAAAAAAAAGGTTGTTACACTCTACATCAGATCACTAGATTGCAGACATTCCTCTACTAGATGACATTTTCTCCCACACCTAATACAAGTACTTATTTCCCCTGAGCGTGGCTTGATGTGACAATATTCGTACATCAAACATGAATTTTGACCATTTTAGCAACATCACTTTATAGGAAAACTCTCTTATTCTTTTCGATTACCACACTATATATTGGATTCATAGTTTGTTATAGCTTTCGTATATCAGTGGATAAGGTAGCTAATTTCCTACTTTACTTTTTAGGAAAGGACAATTGCTCCGCAGGAGGGTTCACATCAAGATTCTCTTCTGCGTTCTATCCATTTGGACCCCCAATGTTATCCTCAGATAGGCCTTTCTCATACTCAGACAGGTCTTCCTTATAATTATATGGACCTTTCTCTTCATATTCTGATTGGTTCTCTTTATATTCAAACATGGTTTTCTTTTTCTACTCAGATGGACCCTCTTCAGGTCCAAATGGATTCTCTTCTTCATGTTCAGAAGGGTTTTCTTCATCATTGCTTATCAAAATCAGTTCAATAGTTTGAACTGATGCCCTAGCCAGTTTCCTTTTATGGATAAGCCACTTAGTAGTAGAATGTGTAATAGGTGACATTTCTGGTCTATATAAAATAAATACGTCTCTAAATTCATATTGGTGCTTATAACATCACATATCTAAGGTCAAGATTTGGAAGGAAAAAGGAAATAATGTAACAACTCCATTTTTTTTCATATATATATATATATATATTTATAAAATCCCATGAAGTCATTACCTTTTTACTTTTAACTATTTAACTCATAATAACATTCAATTATATTAACCAAACATAATTAAAGTTTATGAAATACCATTAACACTTATACAATTATGGGTTCACATACATATTATTAATCAAAATATTTGTACAAAAATCAAACACATATAAGTTTACATTTTATTCATCTATTTTGACCAGTTTCAGAGATACAGGTGCGGGTGGTTGCACCTTCACTAGGATCTTAGCTAACTTGACCCAACGTATGCTAAAAGCTGGTCATAGAGAATATTTGCATAACTTAGTTTTCTGAACATGATATAGAAATATAGTGAGAATTAAATCCCAGTAGGTTCAACAATAAATCATAATTATCATCAATATAGCTTATCATATTATGTTCATCTGTATAAACTACAGCAAATATCTTTAGGTCATATGAATGCACTATATCCATGCACATAAAAATTGTACAGTTATGACATGTATGGTATGAATAACTATTTTCAGAATATCATATGATGACTATCAACTAATTTTCATGTTAAGCTACTTCAGTCAGGGTGAGTACTTTATACTTTCCGATACAGACTTTTCTCGCTCCGTCCGACATGGCACAATTTCTTTTCTCATTAACATACTCATAGTCGTTGGTAGGTCGTCCCTTATTGGTGCACCACATGGATCGCCATGTTATCATGCTCGTTTCTTTTCTTTTCATTTCACATTAATAGCCATAAATATGATTTCAATAACAAGTATGTTCATTATACTCACATGCCATAATTTTTCATCAAAATATAATCATTACCAAAAATCATTGGTAATCATGCCATAAATATAATCGTTTCAATTATCACTTGATAACTGCAATTTATTGCAATTTTTATGAGCTTTCCGAGTGTGTTTACTACGCAGTTTCGATGTATTAAGCACTCTTATTCCCGGATTTAATAGGATGGGATGACTCCCTTAGATATAATATCATCCACCTTAATTTAGTAAGCATATGTGGCAATTATGGCAGCAACCCGAGTGATATTGAGTGAGCTGGCCCCTTTTTAATATGAGGTATTGATCCTGTTGATATGGCGCGGGTGGCAGAGGAGCAGAGCAGCACAGTAGGTGCAGCACCCACCTAGCAGGAGAAAGCAGCAACCAATTGACATTGCAAGCTGCTAGTCGGGTTGATGCAGAACGGCCTCCACTACTGAAAGTGGAGAGAAAAAGCTGACACAGAGACGCTGACTGCAAAGCAGGGGGAATGTCAGCAGAAGCCAGGCCACTTACTAGGACCACAAGGCCTGATTATAAAAAGGGAAAAAAGCAGAGCCACGGGATATAGACCAGGGGGAGGAAGAAGAATAGCCACAGACCGCATAGAAGCATTAGAGCACGAGATAGTTTGCAATTCCATATTTTCATTGATCCCTGTTGTGTTTTTCTTGTTTTTATCAAGAAACTGCATTTGTATTTTTGGGATGCATACCAGTGATTTTGGGATATCTGTAACCAGTGTAACCATGAGGCTTGGCTAGTTTCCAGCTAGGGTTGCATAGAGGTTGCAATGAACTTGAGTACATTTTTAGTAATAGCACATTTTGTTGCAGCGTTATTTTAACATTTAACTGTGTTTATATTTTAATTTCCCCTGATAACGGAAGTTTAGTGGAGGAAGACTTAGGCCAAAATTCACCTGGGAGGGGAATGGAGGCTGGGAAAACCGTTGAATATATGGGGTTAAGCCAATATAGGAATATATGGCTCCCCATTACCCCAATAGTGGAGCTTCATGCACAATTCGGGGGTGAGGACTGATGCAGGAATGCGTGTCTGAACCTCAGAATTGCAAGGAAAGGAAGTCTGGGAAGACTCCATTCAAGACTGAACTTGGCACTTAGAGCAATTACTGCAACAATCCCTAGAGCAAATATGAGTGCTGTAGTTTATGGCAACCCTGAGCAACCCTAGATCACCTAATATCATTTCTTCTACACCCTAGTACCCCTCATCTTAGTTATAGTTGCATTTAATTGATCTACCTTTATTTTATCTTGAGAACCATTTTATTTTTGCTACATCATTTCACACAGCAGAACTCACTATAATAGTTTAGTTCACTCCTCGTGGGACGATACTCACTTATCACTTTATTACTTGGTCACGACACGTGCACTTGCGTTCTGACATTGCATATCTATTTTGCAAATATACCAATAATTTTTTGGTTTATAAAATATTTTCATGTCAAAATTACACACTTAAGATGGTAAGGAGTTCATGCAATGGCAATGGCTATGGCATACACTAGTCATTTATTATTTTCATTTTATAAGATTCTTCTTCTTTTTTAAATATTATTTTCCTCTCTCACTAAACAAAGTATAACACCCTCATTTTAAATTCGATTGAGGTGATATTGGTGTCAATTGAAAGATAAGACCATCCTCTAAAACCTTTATGTTGAAATTTTTAGTGAAATCTTAAGTAATCATGGTGTTACTACTCCCTCAATTTCAATGTTATTTCTTCTCAAGTAAGTTCAGACCTCTACTTGCTAATTTGACCATATCTCCCTCATAAGAACTCCAATTGAGGTGATTTTAAATCCTATAAAAAACTAAGACACTTATATACAACTTTCATGTTTATCATTTCTTCAGATTCGTTACTAATTATTCCCAAAAAATGGAAAACCAAAATGCTTACGTTTACCACCATGGATTCTAGATTGATTCTGACCTTTAGTCATTAATTAGCCATATCTCCCTTATATGGACTCCAAATTAAGTGATTGCAGAGCCTATAGATTCATAATAAATATATCTATAATTAGTATGTTAACAATTTCCTTTAATTATTTACAAATGTTGCCCAAAAATTTAAACACAGAAGAATACTTAACAGATTCTTCCCTGGTTAACCATTTTCTAAACACATAAGAATATCTCCCTCATCTGGACTCCAAATTAAGTGATTCCAGTGGCTATAAATCTGTTAGACATAGATATACATTTTTAGTGTTAACTATTTCTTTTAATTCCAAACCAATGCTTTCCAGAATTTCAAAAACAAAAGCTTCCCTGGTTACTATGAAATCTAGTTTCCTAACCAAACCTTTCATAAGGTTTTAATTCATCATTATATTACATTCTCTTCCATTTTATTTACATCTAATCATATTCCATCAATTTTTCACCACATTCAAATATACAAAATAGCAGCATAAAAATCATAAAATTTTACCACCCATAGCCAAACCTATGCAGAACTTTCCACACCAACCGAAATGTTTAAAACATCCATCATATGAAAAATAACATGTAACATGATATAGCAACATCCATGACTAATTATCAAAGTAGAAAATATTATAAATTTCATCAAAGTTCTAAGATCAAAATCCCATATAAATGTTACAAATTTCAAAACATTTCTTCAAAAAGTGATATTGTTAAACCTACCTAAAGATCTCCCTAACTCACTTAGTGAATTCATTTTCTTGTTTCTTCTTAAAGGAAGTAGCAAGATTCCTCCCTTCCCTTAACTTTTCTAGCAGCTTAAATAAGAGAAGGAGGGTGAGTTTTTGAACCCCAAGGATGAAGATAAAAGATGGATTCAAGTGGAGATTAAGTTAACTTACCTTGAATACTTAGTTCTCTATACTTTTCCTTCTTCTTCCTTCCTTTCTTCTCCTCTCTTTCTCTCCTTTCCTCACTCTACCTTGCTTCTATTTTTCCTTTTTCTCACTTGGATGAAATTATAATGTTATAAGGGTGGGTTTTGCTTAAATAAACTATCAAGTGGTTCACCTGTCATGATCGTGGGTCTACCTTATCACAATTAGGATGCACTTCGTTGTTTTTTTGGGAAAAGACAACTCATGTTCTTATCTTCCTCTCAATTAGTCAAGATATGCATAGTAAAAAGAGATTTGTATTTTGAAAATCATGATAAAATATTCTTAAGACAAGGGACAAGGTCTCTTTGATTTAGGGATTTATTTCTTTTTTCTTTTGTCTCACTTAAGTATGATAGGTTTGCCTTTCTAGGTGGCAAATTTGCAGCCCTTGAGTCTCCTTTGCTTGGCTGAAATTATTTATGTAGGATAGGGATGTTTTGTCATAATGCTATGTATTATTACCCACTTGTTGAAATTATGAATATAGGATATAGATATTTTGTCCTAATGCCATGTATTATTACCTACTTGTTAAAATTATGAATGTAGGATATAGATGTTTTGTCTTAATGCCATGTGACCTAATCTTGAGTATTATTACACTACTATTTCCTCACATGATTTTTATTTTTCCTTCTTGGATTTGGGCTCATTCTTACCCATTTCCTTTGCTTTGGTTGAAATTCTACCTTTCATGAAGGGCTTGGTCACATTTTTATGATTTTTGGGCTATCGGTCCAACTTCTATATCCTAGTCCAACTCTATGTTTTATTTCTTACTTGGGCTGTCATATTGACTTGCTAAAAATTCATGTGAAGTGGAAAAAACTCTATATAAAGTGTCCATAAGTGAAAGCTCAATTTATGGGTGGAGATGTTAAACTTAGTAACTCTAACTCTTGAATTAAAAAAAATTACCCTAATCCAATCTTCTTAAAATTTTAAGAACTTTACTTACTTCACAAAAATTTATCTTCTTTACCTAAGAATTTCGCCTCTTTAGTATGTTATTTCTAATTTTTTCTATTAGGTTTTCTCTCTTTACCTATTCTCTTAATGTTAGAAACATTTTCTATGTATACACATAAGGTGAAGAATTTCTAAGGATTATATTTCTTAGATATCTAAAAATAATCTAATAAATTTTATTTCCTTAATTAAATATGTGTGTACCTTTATTAATAAAATAAATAAAATTATGGATGTTACATTAAATATTTATGTACCTTTATTAATAAATAAAATGAAATTAGGGATGTTACAAACAACACCCTACATTATATCACCTGAAACCTATTGCTCAGGTACATATCTATACTCAAAGTCCTACTATAGAATCCTTGCTACATTATATCATAGGAAACATATTGCTCAAGTACCACTCTATCACAACCCAAATTTTATAGCACGTGACGACACGAAATGAGGGATTTGATCACTTTATAAGCCTACCTAACGAAATTGCATCGCGTAAAACAAGAAGCACTAGTATTAAAACTTATAAAACAACCAAATGTTTTATTATAAATTGATTTCACTTTAAGCATAATAAAAAATGAGCTCAATATAAAATATTATCTTTTGCACAAACAACTACTGATTTATCAAATACCATTCAAGCACATACATGGATAAAAATAATATTACTCTTTCTTTTCTTCAGATTTAAATATCCAGAAATCAAAATAATATTCACATAAAGCATAAATAAATATCTAGTTTTGATACAATATTTCTCAGATTCCAACTTTAGATGCATAAGAAAAACTATTACTAATTAGTTAATTAATACAAAACATTTTCTATGCGACAATACATCATCATGCATAAGATATGTAGACCCTACCTATGGTAATGGAGTGACTCTAAATTTTTAACAAACATACAAATAAAAAATAACAAATAAAGTAAGGCCAAGGATAGATTTCCTTGACTCCTTAACCATTTCATCCTCATAATCATAGTACGAGGAGAATACCTCAACTCTTTCACATTATAAACCTTAATATAAGGTTGAAAGGAGCTTTCCTCGACTCCCTAACCATTTCATTCTCATATCACCATGTGTTGCTCTTCACAATGGGCTAGCAACTACTTTACTATCTAGGTTTACATTGTGCACTGAAGTTGTTGCTGCTAGTTAACGGTGTTTTTGAAAGTAATTCTTTAAAAAAATTATATATTATTCTCCTTTTATCACATAATTTTTAGAAAGAACATTTCGTTTAATGCATTCTTTATTACTCATATATAGACACATATAATAATAATGTCATATCCCAAAATTCATAACATATCAATTAGTCACATCGGCACCATATCCATGAACTTCCATATTCACTTAGAATGGAGGCTCAATTCCTCTTATCATTTATTACACTATTCATGTTTACAAGTCATATATCAAAACATCCCTGTCTCAAAATTCTTCAAATCAAGAGTTTTACACTTGCCATCATGCATTAATAAAATCTTCATTGCAATAATTGTTAGTTACTATTATTCAGCATTTTATCAAATTTCATTATATATATATATATATATATATATATATATATATATATATATATATATATATATATATATATATATATATATATATATATATAGACACACACACACACACACACAAAAGAGGTATCAAAATGACTTATAATTTTATAGCCTATGTAAGTCCATAAGCCTTATAACCTTAACTCATATCCATTATCAAAACAATTACCAACTTAGTGTAGTTAGTAAAAATAAAGATTTACATACCAATGAACTTATAGTAAATTTAATATTTACCTCTATTTTCAATGCTCAGATTTACACTTTTCGGAAAAAAATAAAGTTAAATTTTTTTACTATTTCAAATTATTTCTATTGTCAAAACAATTCAAACTTATCTAGGTCACTAATACATAAATTGTATATGTATGTTCTTTTATTCAATATTAATGTTCACTTCCATTTTCAAACCCAAATTAATGATTTACAGACATTCAGTTTACATTTCAAGTAACTATCAATTCCACTTATCTACCTTGCTATGCTATAGTCCAAGATTTTCACTTCTTCAACAATTTATATTATTGCTATACTATCCTTATACAATCCATATCATTTAACAAAAGAACCAAGTTAATCCATCTTAATTTACAGAGTACAAAGTTTCTAAAATCCTTGTATCTTTCAAGTGTTTTATCAGCATTGAAATGAAATCCATATCCAAGTGCTTCTAAAATCCTTGTTATACGTCCTTCATATCAATATACATCATTCCCATGAATTTACTCCTTTGAAGCTCAAGTAAATTTTACAACCTATTAATTTGCAACATTCACATAAAAATTGCAGCTTAACTAACCAAGATGACATGCATACCTATCCTTAATCACTAACATTATCACCAAAATTTTATCCTAAAGTCATTTCCTATGTTCCCAAAATATTCAAGTAAAATCTACCTATTCTAATGCTATTCATTATATTAACACACCTCATGAAACGTCTTCACAATTAACCATAAAAGACTCCATTTTAATTCACCTCATATACCATAAGCCTATGTCCATTTAACAATCCTTTACCATAAACTTAGCTTACACATTCCTAATTTGATTAAACATAAAAGACTCATTTTCAAAATACATCTTATTCCATAAAATTATAGCTATATAAGATTCATTTAGAAGACTACTTATCTTGCAAACTAATAATTTCTATAACCTCAGCCAAAGGGAAATAACCATTATACTTTCACCACAAAGCACCTAGGTTAATCTCTACCTCTTTACTAAAAAAAAAAAAGAAAATCTCTAGCCACTAATATGAGTTATTCTAATACATATTCAAAACTGGGCATAACTCTAAGTCTTCAAAATCCATTCTCAGCAATTGCTTCAACAAACGTGTTTCCCAAGTTATTTTATAAATCAACATTGCATACTTGGCCAACAACCACACATAAATAGATTCATTGCTTTAATATTAAATATCTAGCTTCCTAATCATAGTTACAATTTTAATAGCATACACTTTGGAATTCAACTAGTAATTCTACAAGTTAAAATTTACCTTACTCACCATCCATTTCATATGTATCTAAAAACTGTAAGGAAAATTTGCATAAATTAATTTCATTACTCCTAATATCAAGGAACAAACCTCCTTAACCAATTGCTTGAATGATCATAAATCTAAATATTTATAGCTCACAATTCCATACCAATTCATAATCTCCATGTAATTAGGTCATTACTACAACATAAAATATTTACCTTTCTAATCATACTCACAATGTTGATAACATATTATTTGTAAATAAATTATTGCTTCCTGAAATTATAGTTTATATAATATACTCACCAACTTAGAACTTTAGCTGGGCTAGCTCTTTTCAATTATTATCCTAAATCAACCAGACTACTTGAACCTTGAATTTGTGCTCTACAACTTGAAATAATCAGATTATGAAAATTCTTCACAAGGGGGACTATTCATAACACTGTTCACATAAACACATATTACTATTCATGTTACTGTTCACAAAATTAAAATTTTATGATTTTGGACTAGAAATTCTGTTATTTGATCATATAAGTTTGTATATAAAGGTGATTCTATCTCCTAAACAAGAATCTATGGCTATAAATTTTGGAAAACATAAAAAACCAAGGATTTCAAAATCTTTACTTATGTAATCCTACGGCCAAAAATTTGCCATCTTTCAGTTGTAAAGATCCTATAATTCAAGCTACATCATGAAGGGATACTTTTTCTTCACAAATGAGGATTTATTTGGTTGCAATTTGAGGAGATGAAAGCTTACGAAGAGGAATGATGTGTTTATAATTAAGCATTATTTTAATACCTTTAAACTTATTTTTTGTTTGATTTAAGTAAAATATGATTACAAATTAGCTTAGTTTTTTGTTTTGTATTATAAAAGAATAAAAGAGGAGAAAAAAAGAACAAATTCATGGAAAAATGCTTAATTGTAACAATTCCAAACCTTTCGACACTAATCAAATCATATCTCACACATATAAACTCTAATCAAAGTGTTTTAAATGCCTTGGAAAATCTAAGACAATACTATACAACTTTTATGTTGGGCACTTTGTCAAATTTGGGAGAATTCAGAGCGTTACAGAGCTCAAAATTCAGAATCACAGTGCAGCAAGATGAATACTAAACTTTCATCATGTTGTGTTTGTTTCATGCAAAGATGAATATAGTGTCAGAACGCAAGTGCACGTGTCGTGACCAAGTAATAAAGTGATGAGTGAGTATCGTCCCACGAGGAGTGAACTAAAACTGTTAAGGAGACTTTGCTGTGTGAAATGCTGTAGCAAAAATTAGGATGGTTTATAGAATAAAATAAAGGTGGTTCAATTAAATACAGCTGTAACTAGGACGAGGGGTACTAGGGAGTAAAGAAAATGTAATAAGGAGGTCTAAGGTTGCTCAGGGTTGCCATGAACTATTACACTCATATTTGCTCCAGAAATTGCTACAGCAACTGCCCTAGGTGCCTAGTTCAGTCTTGGATGGAGTCTTCCCAGACTTCCATTCCTTGTAATTCTGAAGTTCAGACCTGCATTCCTGCAGCAGTCTTCACCCCTGAGTTGTGCATGAAGCTCCACGACTGGGAAGATGGGGGACCATATATTCCTATATTGGCTGCCCCCATCTATTCAAGCTGTCTTTCTAGCCTTCATTCCCCTCCCGGGTGAATATTGGCCTCAGTCTACCTCCACTAACTTCCGTTATCAGAGGAGTTTAAAATATAAACACAGATGAATGTAAAAACAGCGCTGCAGCGAAATGTGTTTTACTAAAAAGTGTGCTTAAGTTCATTACAACCCTTGCGCAACCCTAGCCGGAAACTAGCCAAGCCTCATGGTTACACTAGTTACAAAAATCCCAGAATCACTGGTATACATCTCTAGTGATAAAAGAAAAAATGCAAGTGCAGTCTTGATAGAAAACAGAAAAAGGAAAACAAAATAGCGAACAATAGAATTTCGGGATTGCACTCTCTCCCCTGCTACTGATGCTTCTTCCCAGTGTGTAGCTATTCTCCCTTTCACCCCCACTGTTGTGTGTCTATTGTCTCCCCCTCTCTGCCTCTCTTTATCGTTCAGCCTTGTGGTCCCAGTTAGCTGCCTTGCTTTTGCCGTCATTCCCCCTGCTTTGCTGCAAAACCACCTCTGCGTGCAGCTTTGTCCTCTCCACTTTCAGTAGTGGGACAGTTCTGTGCCAGCAGCCTGCAATGTCAGTTTTTGCTGCTTTCTCTCCTGCTGGGTGGAGGCTGCACCTGCTGCATAGCCCTTCTCTGCTGTTACCTGCACCATATCAAACAGAATCAGTGTATTGTAGAAAAAGGGAGCAGCTCACCCAATATCAGTCAGGTTTCTGCTATAATTGCCACATATGCTTACTAAAATGCTGCAGCAACGGGGTAGCTTATGTTTTATTTGAAAGAGTCATCCCGTTCAATTTATTCAGGGAATAAGAGTGCTTAAAACACCAGAACAACTCAGCAAAAGTACTCAGAAAGCACATAGGAACTACAATAAATTACAGTTATCACATCACTAATTGAGGAATATCTCCCCCATATTAGCTCTGATTAAGGTTATTTTAGCGGCTATGGAAATTTAGGAGATAGAACTACAACTTTCATATTGACCACTTTTCCAAATTCGGAAGATATATTAGTGTCGTGGCATCCGTAAGTTAGCATTGCGGCGCTGATGGGCTTAGATCTGGAGTGTCGTGGTGTTGGCCTTAGGTGCCACGACAGCGCTTCCTCAAAGGATGTAGTGCCACAAAGTTTGTTTCCCATAAATATGAGTGCCGCAAAGTTTGTTTCCCATAAATATGAGTGCCGCCACTGCATAAAGTAAAAGTTGTGATTTTTAGTTTATTTTGACTCCAATTGAAACCCCAAAAACTAGTAACCAACCTAGAAACAAACCTACTTTATTTAGGAGACTCTCTACCTATAAAAAAGAGGGAAAGCAAGCATGAAAAGATCATCAAATCAAATTCAAGCATCCAAGGATCAAATCACTAAATTCTCAATCATCTTTTTTTCATCTTTTTTAGATTCTCTTATGGCCCTGCGCATGTAATTTCTTTTTTTTTGGTTGAGAAAACCTAAAACTTCAACGATCTTTTATGCATTGTGAGATGTGGATTTGAGTTTATTATATTAATTTTAATTTAGTATTGATTATTCATCCTTTTTTATTCCCATGTGTAGCATCCCTAATTTTGTTTCTGTTATTAATAAAGGTACATAAATAGTCAATTAAGGAAATAAAACTTATTAAACAATTTTTAGATATCTAAGGAAATATAAGCCTAAAAAATTCTTCACCTTATGTGTATGCATAGAAAATGTTTCTAACATTAAGGGAATAGGTAAAGAGAGAAAAATTAATAGGAAAAATTAGTAATAATGTCCTAAAGAGAGGCGAAATTCTAGGGTAAGGAAGATAAATTTTTAGAAGTAAGTAAATGTCTTAAAATTTCAAGAAGATTGAATTAGGGTAATTTTTCCTGATTCAAGAGCTAGTGTTCCTAAGTTTAATATCTCCACCCATACATTGAGCCTTCACCTATGGACACTTCATAGAGTTTTTTCACTTCACATGAGTCTTTAGTAAGCCAAATGGATAGCCCAAGCAAGAGATATAACATAGACTTGGACTAGGATATAGAGGTTGGACCAATAGCACAAAATTATGAAAATGTGGCCAAGTCCTCTATGAAAGGTAGGAATTTCAACCAAAGCAATGGAAATAGGCAAGAATGAGCCCAAACCTAAGAAAGAAAACTAAGAACCATGTGATGAAATAGTAGTATAATAATAATCAAGATTAAGTCACATGGCATTAGGACAAAACATCTATATCCTACACTCATAATTTTAGCAAGCCATGTGATAAAATAGTAGGTAATAATACATGGCATTAAGACAAAACATCTATATACTACACTCATAATTTTAGCAAGCCATGTGATGATATAATAGGTAATAATACATGGCATTAGGACAAAACATCCCTATCCTACAAAAATAATTTCAGTTAAGTAAGGGAGACTCATGGGCTGGAAATTTGCCACTTAGAAAGGCAAATCTATCATACTTGAGTGAGACGAAAGAAAAAGGAAATGAATCCCTAAATTAAGGGTATCTTGCCCGTTGTCTTGAGAACATTTTATCATAATTTTCAAATAACAAATCCTCTTTTTGCTATGCATATCTTGACTAAGGGAGAGGAAGACATGAACATAATTTGTCTTCCCCCAAAAAGTAACTAAGTGCATCCTAATTGTGATAAGGTAGACTCATGATTATGAGGGGATGACCACTTGATAATTTTTTTAAGCAAAAACCACCCTTATAACATTATAATTTTGTCCAAGTGAGGGAAAGGAAAAAATAGAAGCAAGGTAGAGTGAGGAAATGAGAGAAAGAGAGGAAAAGAGAGGAAGGAAGAAGAAGGAGAAGTCTAAACGACTAAGTACTCAAGGTAAGTTAGTTTAATCTCCACTCAAATCCATCTTTTCTCTTTATCCTTAGGGTTTAAAACTCACCCTCCCTCTCTTATTCAAGCTGCTGGAAAAGCTAAGGGAAGGAAGGAATCTTACCATTTCTTTAAAAAGGAAACAACAAAAAGAATTTATTAAGTGAGCTAGGGAGATCTTTAGGTAGATTTAACAATATTTCTTTCTGAAGAAAATCTTTAGGTTTAAAAAATTCATTATTATAATTTAAGAGAAAAATAAGATTAATAATTTTGGATTATGAATTATTAATTTTATGGTGAATGATTGACTAAATTTAATATAGCTGATATGTTTATATTATTTTAGCTCTATCAATTTCTTTAATTCTTCGTTCGGTTAATAAGTTATACCTTACTTATGTGCTAAAGATTACTTGTTAATTAGGGTTAATTGAGGTGATCGTCATCAATTGATTAAACCTAAAGAGGAATAGAGATAATATCTCAATGATAGATACTCAAATTAAGATTAATTATGTTATCAATGATCAATGCAATTCCTTAATGGTGGATATCAATCGAAACCAACTATCTCATTATTAATCACTCTTTATTATATTGTGATTATTCTTTTATTTTTACTTCAATAATTTACTTTTAGTGTTCAAACTTCCTTTTCTATTTCACAAAAGGTAATATCAGTCTCTGTAGGATCGAACTTTACTCCTACTACTACAGGTTAGTTTTGAGGTAAGGTATTTATTATATTTGGTGTACCTGCGACAGTATCCACCAAATTTTGGCGCTGTTGCCAGCTATTGTGTCTATTATCTTTTGTGATTTTTACTTTGATTTATGCATGTGACTCGTTCTGCTAATTCTCAAAATCTATAGTACAATCAAAATATTGGAAAATCTATATACAGGCACATAAGAGAAATCCAAGAGGAGATTGATTAAGAGAAGGAGGAGGTAATCATGGCTAGGCACTCCACTTTGAAGTAGCTTGCAGCTCCATATATGCATCAACAACCTTTATGCATTACTTTTCCTAACCTTGATACAAATATTAATTTTGAATTAAAATATGGACTGATTCATCTCTTATCCAATTTTCATGGTATTGTAGGAGAAGACCCACACAAGCACTTGAAGAAATTCCATATAGTATGTACTAGCATGAAACCCCCTAGAGTATTTGAGGGACAAATTAAACTCAAGATTTTTCCTTTTTCTTTAAGAGATTCAGCCAATGATTGGCTATATTATTTACCATCTAGCACTATCACTACTTGGAATGAGGTGAACAAGTTATTTTTACAAAGATATTTTCCTGCATCTATAAATATAAGAAAAAAAATATGCGGCATTAGCCAATTACATGGAGAGACTCTTTATGTGTATTGGGAGAGGTTTAAAAAGCTTTGTGCAAGCTGGCCACATCATCAAATTAGTGAACAGTTACTGATCCAATATTTTTATGAAGGTCTTTTGCAGGGTGACAAGAGCATGATAAATGCAGCTAGTGGAGGAGCACTAGCAGATAAGACTCCTAAACCAACTAGAATTATGATATCTAATATGGCTGCTAACTCTCAACAATTTGGCATTGGGCACGATCCCCTGTTAGACATGCCAATGAGGTAAGCACTTCTTCTTTTTAGCAACAAATGTCTAAACTTACCTCTCTTATGCGCTAAATCGTTACAAGTACACCTCAGTCAGTTAAAGTTTATGGAATCTGTTGAGCAACGAGGCACCCAATTGATATGTGCCATACACTTCAAAAAGAATTAACAGAACAAGCTAATGTGGTAGGTGGTTTTCTAGGACAACCAAAGATGTATTATCTCTACACTAATACATATAATCTTGGATGGAAGGATCATCCCAACTTCAGGTGCGGGGATGCACACAATAATTCTATAGGACAAAATTTTATAAATTTTTAGCATAACCAACAGGCTTATTATCCTAGACAGACTACACTTCGAGATTCTCAGGTAAGTAGATCCTTAGAAGAAATAGTTAAATCTCTTGCTAAATTTACTGCTAAAGTAAAACAGGAATTAAAGCAATTTCAGCAAGAAAACAGAGCCAGCATCCAGACCTTGGCAACTTAAATGGGACAATTAGCAACTTTAGTTAGCCGATTAGTGGCTCAGAGTTCAAGACAGTTGCCCTCCCAAACAACAATAAATCTAAGGGAAAATGTAAGTGCCATTATGCTACAAAGTGATAACAAAGTTGATATTCCAACACAAGAGGTACATGTACCAACTGAGCAAGAGGAAGAAAAAAATAATGTAACCATGGAAGGTAAGCATCCAAAAGGTAAACTTCCACCTTTATTTGAATATGAACCTGTACCTCCCTTTCTTGAAGCTCTGAAAGAAAATATGATAAATGAGAAAACTTTTGACTTATATGAGACCTTTAGAAAGTGTGAGGTGAATCTTCTTTTATATGCGATCAATCAGGTACCCCATTATGCCAAATTCTTGAGGGAATTATACACCCAAAAGAGGAAGCAGAAGTTGAAATGAGTTGAGAAAGTAAAAGTAGGGGAGCATGTTTCTACAATTATTCAAAGAAAATTCCCTACAAAGTGAAAGGGCCTAGGTATATTTTCTATCCCATGTGCTATAGGCAATACCAAATTTAAGAAGGCCATGCTAGATCTAGGAGCCTTTATTAATGTTATGCCATACTCTGTTTATTCATCTTTAGCACTAGGACCTTTGAAAGAAACTAGTGTTCTAATTCAATTGGCTAACAAATCTAATACCCTTCCTGAGGGTGTGGTTGAGGATGTTTTAGTGCAAGTTAATGACTTAATTTTCCCTGCTAATTTTTATGTACTTAATATGGAGAATGGTGATCAAACCATTCTAATTTTGCTAGGGAGACCATTCTTAAAAACATCCAAGGCCATAATAGATGTTGATAGTGGCACACTGACAATAGAATTTGAAGAAAAACTTATAAAATTCAGTGATTATAATGCATGAAAGATCTTACTACCTGTGCTATTAATATAATAGATTATGTAGCATAGGATGTTGAGCCTTTCGAAAAAAAGGTTGAAAAACCACCATTGAGTGTTCACTTGTAGGAGAATAACGGAGAATTAAAAGTAGCTCCAAAAGTGCAGCAAATAGGTAAGGATCCCCCTACCTTATTACCAAATTCTAATGAAACAAGTGCATCTTCTCTTTTGTAGGATCTTAGATCAAATCTATCACCTTTTCCCAATCACTTAAAATACATGGAAGTTGGAGAAGCACCACCAATCATAGTTGCCAAGAATCTAGGTGCTAAAAAAATAAGAGGCATTAATGCATATTTTTTTTGGAAAAAGGAAATGCCATTGCAAAAATAGTTGTAAACCTTAAAGGCATAGACTCAGCAGTAGAATTACATCATGCTTTAGAGATCAAAGGGGTTAAACCTTGCAAAGATAAGAAATATCTCCCTTGGTTTGTGTAACAACCTTTTTTTTTCTTTATTATTATACAATATTGAGTTCACATACACGTTATTAATCAAAACGTACATGCAACATATCAAACACATAGTTATTTACATCTTGTTTATTTTGGTTGACCAATTCCGGAGATACAGGTGCAGGTGGTTGCACCTTCACCGGGATCTGAGCCAACTCGACCACAAACATCTTATTTGATTCTGAGATCTGCCCAACATAAAGTAACTCGATCCAATGTGCACTAAAAGCCAGAGCCATAGAAAAAGCTGCATAACTAATTTTCTGAACATGATATGGAAATATAGTGAGAATTAAATCCCAGTAAGTTCAATAATAAATCATCATCAATATAGCTCATCATGTCATGTTCAGCTGTATAAACTACAGAAAATATCTTTGGTCACTTGAATGCATTATATCTATGCACATAAGAATCATACACTAATGATATGTATGACATGATTAACTATTTTCAGAATATCATATGATGGCCATCAACTTATTCTCATTTCAAGCTACCCCGGTCAAGGTGAGTATCCTTTACTCTTCGGTATGGGCTTTTCTCGCTCTGTCCAACATGGTACACTTTCTCTTTCTTTTTTCATAACCATAACCATAACCGTTGGTAGGGCGTCCCCTACTGGTGCACCACATGGATTGCCATGTGACCGTGCTCATTTCTTTTCTTTTCCCAATGATAGCCAAAAATATGCTTTCAATAACAAGTATGTTCATCAAAATATAACTATTACCATAAATCATTGGTAATCATACCATGAACATAACCATTTCAAATATCAATTTATAAAATATTTCCATGTCAGCATTTTACACTTAAGATGATAAGAAGTTCATACAATGGCAATGGCTATGGCATATACTAGTCATTTATTATTTTCATTTATAAGATTCGTCTTCTTTTTTAAATATTAATTTTATTTCTTTATTTTCTTGATGCAGGTTTTCATCATATCTAACCTTCTCTCACTAATCAGAACATAACTCCCTTAATTGAACTCCGATGTAGGTGATCTTGGTGTCAATTTCAAGATAAAACAATTATCTAAAACTATTATGTTGAACATTTTAGCGAAATATTAAGAAATTAAGGTGATATTACTCCCTCAAAGTACATGTTAGTTCCTCTTGGATAGGTTCTGACCTTTACCTACTAATCTGTCCATATCTTCCTCATATGAATTCCAAATAAAGTTATTTCAGTGGCTAAAACTCCGTGACACATATAGTAATAGTTTTTATGTTAACCATTTATTTTAATTCCCTATAGAATGTTCCCAAAAATTAAAACACAGAAGCTATCCTAACATATTATTCCCTGATTAACCATTTTCTGACCGTTGCTTACTAATTGGACCATATCTACCTCATATAGACTCCAAATTGAGTGATTCTTGTGGCTAAAAATCTGTGACACACATAGATATAATTCTTATGTTAACCATTTATTTTAATTCCCTACAAAATGTTCCCAGAAATTAAAACACAAAAGCTATCCTAACATATTCTTCACTGATTAACCATTTTCTGACCTTTGCTTACAAATCGGACAATATCTACCTCATATGGACTCCAATTTGAGTGATTCCAGTGGCTGAAAATCCGTGACACATATAGCTATAATTCTTATGTTAACCCTTTATTTTAATTCCCTACAAAATGTTCCCAGAAATTAAAACACAGAAGCTATCCTAACATATTCTTCCCTGATTAACCATTTTCTGACCTTTGCTTTCAAATTGGACCATATCTATCTCGTATGGACTCCAAAATGAGTGATTCCAGTGGCTTAAAATCCATGACACACATAGCTATAATTCGTATGTTAACTATTTATTTTATTTCCCTACAGAAGATTCTTAGAAATTAAAATACAGAAGCTATCCTAACATATTCTTCCCTGATTAACCATTTTCTGACCTTTGCTTACTAATCGGACCATATCTACCTCATATGGACTCCAAATTGAGTGATTCCAGTGGCTAAAAGTCCGTGACACATATATATTTAATTCTTATGTTAACTATTTATTTTAATTCCCTACAGATAAATCCTTGAAATTAAAACACAGAAGCTTAAAATTTTGCCACCCATAGCCATACCTATGCAGAACTTTCTATACCAGCCTAAGTATTCAAACATACATCACATGCAAGATCAATATGTAACATGATATAGCAACATCCATGACCAATCATCAAAGTTCTAAGATAAAAATCTCATATAAATATTATAAGTTTCAAAATTTTTCTTCAAAAAGAAATATTGTTAAACTTAATTGGAGCACTTAGTCTTCTAGACTTCTCCTTCCTCTTTCTTCCTTTCTTCCTCTCCTTTCCTCACTCTACCTTTCTTCTATTTTTCCTCTCCCTCACTTGGATGAAAATTCTAATGTTGTAAGGGTTGGTTTTGCTTAAATAGGCCCTCAAATAATTTACCTTTCAAAATCATGGGTCTACCTTATCACAATTAGATTACACTTGGTTGAATTTTTGGAAAACAAACAACTTATGTTCTTGTCTTTCTCTTTCTTAGTCAAGATATGCATAGGAAAAGGAGATTTGTATTTTGAAAATTATGATAATATGTTCTTAAGATATGGTACAAGATCCCTTTGATTTAGGGATTCATTTCCTTTTTCTTTTGTCTTAATCAAGTATGATAGATTGGCCTTTTTAAGTGACAAATTTCTAGCCCTTGAATGTCCATTATTTGGTTGAAATTATTTGTGTGGGATAAAGATGTTTTGTCATAACGCTATGTATTATTACCCACTTACTAAAATTATGAGTGTAGGATATTGATGTTTTGTCCTAAATTCTTGTATTATCATACCACTTGCTAAATTTTTGTCTTAATGTCAAATCACCTAATCTTGATTACACCATTATTCCATCACTTTATTTTTATTTTCATTTTTCCTCTTGGGTTTGGGCCCATTCTTGCCCATTTTCTTTACTTTGGTTAAAATTCTACCTTTCGTAATGGGCTTGGTCACATTTTCACAATTTTTGGGCTATCGGTCCAATTTCTATATCCTAGTGCAAGTCTATGTTTTATTTCTTCATTGGGCTATCCTATTGGCTTGCTAAAAATTTATGTGAAGAAGAAAAACTCTATATGAAGTGTCCATAGGTGAAAGCCCAATTTATGGGTGGAGATACTGAACTTAGTAACTTTTACTCTTAAATTAGGAAAAAAATTACCCTAATCCAATCTTCTTGAAATTTTAAGACCTTTACTTCACAAAAATTTATCTTCCTTACCTAAGAATTTCACCTTTCTTTAGCATGTTTATTTCTAATATTTCCTCTTAGGTTTTCTTTCTTTACCTATTCCATTAATATTAGAACATTTCTATGCATATATGTAAGGTGAAGAATTTCTAAGGAAAATATCTAAAAATTACGGGATGTTACATTCTTCCCCCCTTAAGAAATTCGGACCCCAAATTTCAGTCCATCCTACCACATGTAGGGAATGAAATTAAAGCATTATTCAGAGTTACCATCCTTATTACCTAAATAATTAGGGATATCTTTTCTGTATAACATCTTTACTTTTTAATATGTCTATTCACTTGAGTGATTTTGCCATATAACTTAAGCATAAGGATTTCTTTCACTCATAAGTTCTTCAATTTATATCCTCTAGCTCGCATGGATATATCTATGGGTCGATATTAGAAAACTCCCACATAAAGGAACATATTCACCTTCATTTTGGGTAACTATATTTTCTTATTCTAAACTTCTATCAAGTCATTTTTTTTGTTTGTTTTCATATATCAACATCATCCCCTGAATATCATCATCTTAATCTATCATCTATTTTTATCCTCAAATCCTTTAATCAATATGTTAAACATACGTAGCAATAAATCCTTCAAACCTTTAATAACGTTTATGTACCATTGACACATGTATAATAATTCCAACTTACCTCATCACAAGTAATTCTATACAAGCTTATTAACACCATTAAACTCATTGTCAAAAATTTCAATTATTTCTTCTATCATATCCAAAAGCACCTCATTCTAGCTTATGTCAATCCCATTTAATTCACCCAATCATTTCAAGAAGATTTTTCCTAACAATTACTCATACATGAATTCTCAATTCCAACATAATTCACATCCTAGATACTAGACTCAATTTAGCATGATATAATCCTTTAACACAAATATCTTGATCACTTACATTATTTTTGGACATGGTTCTCATAATATTCTCTATATTTCCAAATTAAGAGTTCAAAGACTAACTTAAATCCTACTTCCTATATTTTATTCCTCAAGAACTTCAACACCACTAATTCTCTTGATTACATTCGTTAAAACACCATAAGACCATCATCCGTCCATTCTTTTCAAACTTTTCATTACTTTAACCTACTAACAACTTAGTCACCATAATAATTGAGTTTCAAAGAAAATCAATTAACTTTTCTTTTAATGTAAGAAAAGAATCTTGCATTTAATGCTAAATATTAATGTAGGACAATGCAGTAGAACAGAGGAAAAGTATAATAAAGAACGGTGCTAAAATAGAAAGTCAAAAGTTTGGACAAAACATTAGAGAGAGTTAAAATCGGTGGCCGTAATTCTTGAAAATTTGAAAACAAAAATTTAGCTGTTATATCGGCAAAAATCGATGGCCGCAAGGTTTGAATATATGTGCCAAAATCTACTTTAAATCTATTGGTATTCGGTGGAAAGATATCACATGGAAAAAGAAACATTTCTAAGCTTATAAAAGTCTGTGAAAATCAAAGAATACGTTGTTAATTGGTAGGATGCAGTTGATTGCTTCAAAATAGATGTAATCAATCAACTGTCAAATAACCAGTCCAAATTAAAATTTCTCAAAATAGCTAGTCGACTGGCAAAAATATTGGAAAAAATAAATAAATCATTTAATTGTCCTTCTTCAACAACTAACTTGTTTACATTTTCACTTTCTTTTGTTTTTTTTTCAATTATGCCTATCACCTATAACTTCTCTACAAGAATCAAGACATCAAGATTTCATCAAAGACAAATTTCTGATGATATCTTAACCTTATTCTCTTTATATGCCTAATATGAGCGACTATCACAACTACTATACATATACATGCTTGCTGTCATTTTAGAAAATTTCACCTTCAATTTAGTTGATATCCACCAATTACTCACATAACTGTTCTAATTATTCCCGGCTTATTCGCATAGCTATCATAAGTATGCCATTCTCCGAGTTCTATAAATGCACACGTTAGTATCTTTATCTTCTCATACTCCAAGTTAGGGTGTGTGCAACGATGGAGGGAATTGCATTCGGTCAATTTTGAAATATTTGTGTCTTTTATGGTTCCAGTCCTAGAAAAGATGGAGAGTATGTAAAAGCTGCACAAAATCTAGGTATGGTACTGGCCAGGAGAAAAATTCATTTAGTCTATAGTGGAGGTAACCGTGGATTAATGAGATGTGTGTCTACAGCTGTTCATGTAGGATGATGCCAAGTTCTAGGTATTATTCCTACAGCTCTAGCTGCATCTAACATCATAGGAAAGACAATTGGGGAAGAGTTTAGGGTAGCTTCCATGCATGAGCGCATGGCTAGAATGATGAGTAATGCTGATGCCTTCATTGCCTTACTAGGGGGTTTTGGTACTTTAGAAGAAATTTTCCAAATAGTCTCTTGGGCACAACTAAATATGCATCACAAACCGATAGGTTTGTTAAATGTTAACCACTTCTTTGATGGTTTGTTGTCTTTCCTTGATCATATTGTGGAACAAAGGTTCATCTCACACTCAGCACGACGAATTCTCATCTCAGCTTCAAATGCTGAGGAGTTGATTGATGCTTTACAAGCATATGTTCATGTACCTGATCCAACTATGACTCAAATAGAATGGATGGCAGATAACCGCAGGAAGCGTAAATTGGATTTGGATCTTCATCTTTAAATGTAGTAAAACGTAGCTATTATTGTACTACTTTTACTTTCTTAGAGTCTACTTGGATACCATATTTACCAACTATACTCCTTTAGAGTTGGTAAAACTATCTTTGAATGTTGCTTATGATCCTTTGAACTTTTGAAATATTCTAGTATATCATCAATAAAAAGAAATTGATCCAGGGATGACCTAATTACTATTCATTAAATCTATGAATGCATAAAAAATATTTGTCAATTTAAATGACATCACCAAGAACTCATAATGCCCATAATAAGTCCTAAAATAAAATTTTCGTACATTCTCTTCTCTTATCCTTAATTAATGTTACTCATATCCCAAATCAATTTGTGGAAAAAAATATTGAACACCTTATAACTAGTCAAACAAGTAATCTATACGAGGTAATAGGTTTTTATTCTACATTGTCACCTTATTCAACTATCTATAATCTATGCATAGTCATAGTGATCCATCTTTCTTTTTCACAGATAGAACTGGAGCACTCCAAAAAAAATTACCAAGGCATTTAAATCCCTTGTCTAACAAGTCTTATAACAATTTTTTTTTAAATTCAATCGATATCATTCTATATAGGGACATAGATACTAGTTGGGTTCTAAGGAGTAAATCAATATCAAATTTTTGAATTGTCGTGGCAAGGTTGTGCAGGGTTTCCTGGCCATCTAGGATCGACCTGCTCTGATACCAATTATGTAACAACCTTTTTTTTTCTTTATTATTATACAACATTGAGTTCAAATACACGTTATTAATAAAAACATACATGACACATATCAAACACATAGTTATTTACATCTTGTTTATTTTGGTTGACCAATTCCGGAGATACAGGTGCAGGTGGTTGCACCTTCACCGGGATCTGAGCCAACTCGACCACAAACATCTTATTTGATTCTGAGATCTGCCCAACATAAAGTAACTCGATCCAATGTGCACTAAAAGCCAGAGCCATAGAAAAAGCTGCATAACTAATTTTCTGAACATGATATGGAAATATAGTGAGAATTAAATCCCAGTAAGTTCAATAATAAATCATCATCAATATAGCTCATCATGTCATGTTCAGCTGTATAAACTACAGAAAATATCTTTAGTCACTTGAATGCATTATATCTATGCACATAAGAATCATACACTAATGATATGTATGACATGATTAACTATTTTCAGAATATCATATGATGGCCATCAACTTATTCTCATTTCAAGCTACCCCGGTCAAGGTGAGTATCCTTTACTCTTCGGTATGGGCTTTTCTCGCTCCGTCCAACATGGTACACTTTCTCTTTCTTTTTTCATAACCATAATCATAACCATTGGTAGGGCGTCCCCTACTGGTGCACCACATGGATTGCCATGTGACCGTGCTCATTTCTTTTCTTTTCCCAATGATAGCCAAAAATATGCTTTCAATAACAAGTATGTTCATCAAAATATAACTATTACCATAAATCATTGGTAATCATACCATGAACATAACCATTTCAAATATCAATTTATAAAATATTTCCATGTCAGCATTTTACACTTAAGATGATAAGAAGTTCATACAATGGCAATGGCTATGGCATATACTAGTCATTTATTATTTTCATTTATAAGATTCGTCTTCTTTTTTAAATATTAATTTTATTTCTTTATTTTCTTGATGCAGATTTTCATTATATCTAACCTTCTCTCACTAATCAGAGTATAACTCTCTCAATTGAACTTCGATGTAGGTGATCTTGGTGTCAATTTTGAAGATAAAACAATTATCTAAAACTATTATGTTGAACAGTTTAGCGAAATATTAAGAAATCAAGGTGATATTACTCCCTCAAAGTACATGTTATTTCCTCTCAGTTAGGTTTTGACCTTTACCTACTAATCTGTCCATATCTCCCTCATATGAATTCTAAATTAAGTTATTCCAGTGGCTAAAACTCCATGACACATATAGCAATAATTTTTATGTTAACCATTTATTTTAATTCCCTACAGAATTTTCCTAAAAAGTAAAACACAGAAGCTATCCTAACATATTCTTCCCTGATTAACCATTTTCTGACCTTTGCTTACTAATCGAACCATATCTACCCCATATGGACTCCAAATTGAGTGATTCTTGTGGCTAAAAATCCGTGACACACATAGCTATAATTCTTATGTTAACCATTTATTTTAATTCCCTACAAAATGTTCCCAGAAATTAAAACACAAAAGCTATCCTAACATATTCTTCCCTGATTAACCATTTTCTGACCTTTGCTTACTAATCGGACCATATCTACCTCATATGGACTCCAATTTGAGTGATTCCAGTGGCTGAAAATCCGTGACACACATAGCTATAATTATTATGTTAACCATGTATTTTAATTCCCAACAAAATGTTCCCAGAAATTGAAACACAGAAGTTATCCTAACATATTCTTCCCTTATTAACCATTTTCTGACATTTGCTTACTAATCGGATCATATCTACCTCATATGGACTCCAAATTGAGTGATTTCAGTGCTTTAAAATCCGTGACAAACATAGCTATAATTCTTACGTTAACTATTTATTTTAATTCCCTACAGAATATTCCCAGAAATTAAAACACAGAAGCTGTCCTAACATATTCTTCCTTGATTAACCATTTTCTGACCTTTGCTTACTAATCAGACCATATATACCTCATATGGACTCCAAATTGAGTGATTCTAGTGGCTAAAAATCCGTGACACATATATCTTTAATTCTTATGTTAACCATTTATTTTAATTCCCTACAGATAATTCCCATAAATTAAAATACAGAAGCTTAAAATTTTGCCACCCATAGCCATACCTATGCAGAACTTTCTATACCAGCCTAAGTATTCAAACATACATCACATGCAAGATCAATATGTAACTTGATATAGCAACATCCATGACCAATCATCAAAGTTCTAAGATCAAAATCTCATATAAATATTATAAGTTTCAAAATTTTTCTTCAAAAAAAAATATTGTTAAACTTACTTAGAGCACTTAGTCTTCTAGACTTCTCCTTCCTCTTTCTTCCTTTCTTCCTCTCCTTTCCTCACTCTACCTTGCTTCTATTTTTCCTCTCCCTCACTTGGACGAAAATTCTAATGTTGTAAGGGTGGGTTTTGCTTAAATAGATCCTCAAATAATTTACCTTTCATGATCATGGGTCTACCTTATCACAATTAGATTACACTTGATTGAATTTTTGGAAAACAAACAACTTATGTTCTTGTCTTTCTCTTTCTTAGTCAAGATATGCATAGGAAAAGGAGATTTGTATTTTGAAAATTATGATAATATGTTCTTAAGATATAGGACAAGATCCCTTTAATTTAGCGATTCATTTCCTTTTTCTTTTGTCCTAATCAAGTATGATAGATTTGCCTTTTTAAGTGGCAAATTTCTAGCCCTTGAATCTCCATTATTTGGTTGAAATTATTTGTGTGGGATAAAGATGTTTTGTCATAATGCTATGTTTATTACCCACTTGCTAAAATTATGAGTGTAGGATATTGATGTTTTGTCCTAAATTCTTGTATTATCATACCACTTGCTAAAGTTTTGTCTTAATGTCAAATCACCTAATCTTGATTACACCATTATTCCATCACTTTATTTTTATTTTTATTTTCATTTTTCCTCTTGGGTTTGGGCTCATTCTTGCCCATTTTCTTTACTTTGGTTAAAATTCTACCTTTCATAATAGGCTTGGTCACATTTTCATAATTTTTGGTCTATCGGTCCAATTTCTATATCCTAGTCCAAGTCTATGTTTTATTTCTTCATTGAGCTATCCTATTGGCTTGCTAAAAATTTATGTGAAGAAGAAAAACTCTATATGAAGTGTCCATAGGTGAAAGCCCAATTTATGGGTGGAGATACTGAACTTAGTAACTTTTACTCTTAAATTAGGAAAAAAAATTACCCTAATCCAATCTTCTTGAAATTTTAAGACCTTTACTTCACAAAAATTTATCTTCCTTACCTAAGAATTTCACCTTTCTTTAGCATGTTTATTTCTAATATTTCCTCTTAGGTTTTCTTTCTTTACCTATTCCATTAATATTAGAACATTTCTATGCATATATGTAAGGTGAAGAATTTCTAAGGAAAATATCTAAAAATTACGGGATGTTACAGTTTGGACCCCTTGTTATTACTAATGTAATTGCTTGTCAAGCAGTAAAACTTCAAGGTTTGAATTAATCCCAAAATTTTCAAATTAAAGTGGACATCAATGATCCACCATGAATGACATAAGGAGCTTTGAGTCAAGCTAATGACTTTAAATAAATGCGCTTATTGTGAGGTGATGTGTTCACAATTAAGTATGATTTTAATACCTTTAACTTAATTTTTGTTTGATTTAAGTAAATAATGATTAGGAATTAACTTATTTTTGTGTTATAGGAGAAAAGGAAGAAGAAAGGAGGAGAAAAAGAGAAGAAATTCATGAAAAATGATGAATTGCAATGATTCCAGACCTTTCGGCACTAATTAAACTATATCTCCAATATATGAACTCTAATCGAAGTGATTCAAGTGCCTGAAAAAATCTAAGACAATAATCTACAACTTTTATGTTGATAACTTTTTCAAAGTTTTGGGAAAATCTCCCTCCTATTAGCTCTAATTAAGGTGATTACAGTGGCTAAGGAACGCTAAGAGACAATGCTACAAATTTGATGTTGACCACTTTTACAAAATTTGGAAAACTCATAGTTTTACGGCACCTAAAAGTGAGCGGCGCAGCATTTTGTAACTGGCTGCTGGAGATGTTTGTACTGTAGCAGCACTTGCCGTCGCAGCACGAATTTTAATGCGATGTTAATGGTTTTTTTACCCCAATTGAAGCCCAAAAGTTTGGGAACTAAACTAGAAGCAATCTTACTTCATTCAAGACTCTTCCAACTTATAAATAAAATGGAAAGCAAGTATGAAAAGGGCATCCAAGAATATAAGGATCAAACCATCAAATTCTCAATCATCTTCTTCTTTATTCTTTAGACTCTCTTATGGCCCTGCGCAGTGTAACACCCCTGGATTTTTTTCTTTTTTCAAGAAATAACATGTTAAGAAAGGTCAAGATTAATTAATTGGTGAGTCTTTATGAGCATATTCATAAGTAATACGAAAGAGAATTCTCATTTTTAGAGAAAATTTCTAAAGGGTAAAATGGTAATTTTTCACTTCTTAGGGCTAGAATCAGGCAGTAAGCGATGGAATGAAGAACCATGGAAAGTGTGATATAAATGCTCCTATTCATATGTCTCAAGAAAAGACTAACCCACTTTGGCAAATCGATCAACCCAAACATGGCCTTAGTCAAGGATATAGTTACACTTTAATGGCATGGCAAGATTGTAATTGTTCGGCAAAGTGAGGTCATTTGTTAAGTGGTGGGAAGCTTCTAGGAGAAGCTTGAATATTTTAAGATTTCTTCTTGACTTAGAGAGGGGTAGTTGACCAAAATAGGGGTGGAAGAGAGGGAGCACGAATCAATAAGGAAAAAGGAAAAGGAAGAGAAAGTGTTGGAAAAAGGAAGACAAGGTAAATTTTGAAGCTTTGATCGATCTACTCATATTCTTGTTGCTAATGAAGCTTCATGAAATCCTTCTAATGATATAAATATGTAGAGTTTAGGGTTGGAAGGGAGAGGAAGACAAGGATCCAAGAGAGAGAAAGGATACTAGTGAGAGAGGAAAGTAAGTTCAACATTTACCTTACTATATTTCTTGAATAATTTGTGGTGTTCATATGTATATATTTATGTGGGTATGGATAAATGGTGGTTGGGATGTCTTAATGAAGTTAATGGTGGTTGTTTATGATTGACTATCATAAAGTTGAGAAGAGGGGAGATGTGTAAATGCATTTATGAGGGGTGGGATTTTGTATGCTATAACTCCTTGGATTTGATGGAAAATTCCATATATGACTGGAATAATGTGTATATGATTTGGGTTTTGGTTGCTTGTTTTTGGTTTTGGCTGGTTGGATGTTTCGAAAGAAGGAGAATGTTAAGCGTGGCTGGTTGGATGTTTCGAAAGAAGGAGAATGTTAAGCGTGCCCAGAACACATCCATGTTCTGTGTAACATCCCTAATTTCATTTCTTTTATTAATAAAGGAACAACATAAATATTTAATTAAGGAAATAAAACTTATTAAACAATTTTTAGATATCTAAGAAAATATAAGCCTTAGAAATTCTTCACCTTATGTGTATGTATTGAAAGTAAGTAAATGTCTTAAAATTTCAAGAATATTAGACTAGGGTAATTTTTCCTAATTTAAGAGCTAGAGTTTCTAAGTTTAACATCTCCAACCATACATTGGGCCTTCACCTACGGACACTTCATAGAGTTTTTTCACTTCACATGAGTTTCTAGCAAACCAATTGGATAGCCCAAGCAAGAGATATAACATAGACTTAGACTAGGATATAGAAGTTGGGACGATAGCCTAAAAATCATGAAAATGTGACTAAGCCCTCCATGAGAGATAGAATTTCAGCCAAAGCAAAGAAAATGGGCAATAATGAGCCTAAATCAAAGAGGAAAAAATAAGAACCATGTGATAAAATAGTAGTGTAATAATAATCAAGATTAGGTTACATGGCATTAGGACAAAACATCTATATCCTACATTCATAATTTTAGCAAGCCATGTGATGAAATGGTAGGTAATAATACATAGCATTAAGACAAAACATCTATATCCTATACTCATGATTTCAGCAAGCCATGTGATGATATAGTAGGTAATAGTTCATGGAATTAGGACAAAGTATCCCTACCCTACACAAATAATTTCAGCGACTCAAGGGCTAGAAATTTGTCACTTAGAAAGGAAAATATATCATTATTGAGTCAGACAAAAGAAAAAGGAATAAATCTCTAAATTAAGGGGACCTTACCCTTTGTCTTGAGAATATTTTATCATAATTTTCAAATAACAAATCCTCATTTTGCTATGCATATCTTGACTAAGGAAGAGGAAGACAAGAACATGATTTGTCTTCCCCCAAAAAGTAACTAGTGTATCCTAATTGTGATAAGGTAGACCCATAATTATGAGAGGAGGACCACTTAATAATTTATTTAAGTAAAAACCAATCTTAGAACATTAGAATTTCATCCAAGTGAGGGAGAGGAAAAAATAGAAGCAAGGTAGAGTGAGGAAAGGAGAGAAAGAGAGGAAAAGAGAGGAAGGAAGAAGAAGAAGTCTAGAGGACTAGAAATCAAGGTAAGTTAGCTTAATCTCCACTTGAATCCATCTTTTCTCTTCATCCTTGCGGTTCAAAACTTACCCTTACTCTCTTATTCCAGCTTCTAGAAAAGCTAAGGGAACGGAGGAATCTTGCCACTTCTTTTAAGAGGAAACAAGAAAAGAATTCACTAAGTGAGTTAGGGAGATCTTTAGGTAGGTTTAAAATATCTCTTTTCGAAGAAAAGCCTTGAAATTTGTAACATTTATATGGGATTTTGATCTTAAAACTTTGATAAAATTTACAATATTTGCTACTTTGATGATTGGCCATAGATGTTGCTATATCATGTTACATGTTAATCTTGCATGTCATGGATGATTTGAATACTTCGGTTGGTGTGGAAAGTTCTGCATAGATATAGCTATGGGTGGCTATGATGCTATTATGTATATTTTAATGTAGTGAAAAATTGATGGAAAATGATTAGATTGATAAAATGAGTATGGCCTTAAGCACTTAGAAGAAGACTATGAGAAATTTTTGTTAGAAAATACCCTTAATAGTACATGATTTGGTTTCTATTTTCTTGAGAAGTAGATGATGGAATATGTTAAATTAAGTGTAAGGAATCTCATTAAAATGTTGAAATAAATAATCTTATGGTTAGATGTAAATTAGGAAGAAAATGGAAAATGACATAATAAAAGGATGAACTAAAACCTTAGGAAGGATTTGGTTAGAAAATTAGATTTCAGAGTAACTAGGGAAGCTTCTGTTTTTGAAATTCTAGAAAAAATCAATAAGGAATTAAAATAAATGTTTAACATGAAAAATGTTGATATATGTCTCACAGATTTTGCCACTGGAATCACCCAATTTGGAGTTCAAATGAGGGAGTTAGGTTTCGATTAGTAAGTAGTGGTCAGAAAATTGTTAACCAATGAAGAATTTGTCAGGTAAGATTCTGTGTTTAAATTTTTGGGAAAATATGTATGTAATTAAAAGAAATAGTTAACATAAAAAATATAAATATATGAATCACAAATTTTCAGCCACTAGAATCACTCAATTTAGAGTCCATAGAAAAGAGATACGGTCAGATTAGTAAGTAGAGGTCAAAACCTACCCGGAAAGAAATAACATTGAATTTGAGGGAGAAATAACACTAATATTCTTTACGATTACACTAAAATGTTCAACATAAGAGTTTTATAGGATTTTCTTAGCTTTAAATGGACTCCAATATCACCTCAATTAGAGTTAAAATGAGGGAGTTATGCTCAGATTAGTGAGAGATGAAAATAATATTTAAGAAAGAAGAAGAATCTTATAAATGAAAATAATAAATTACTAGTGTATGCCCTAGCTATTGCCATTGCATGAACTCTTTACCATCTTAAATGTGTAATTTTCACATAGAAATATTTTATAAAGTGATATTTGAAAATGATTATGTTCATGGCATGATTGCATTTTATCAATAATTTTTGGTAATGATTATACTTTGATGATGAATTATGACATGTGAGTATAATGAACATACATGTTATTGAAACCATATTTTTGGCTATTAATGTGAAAAGAAAAGAAAAGAGACAAGCATGGTCACATGATAGTCCGTATGGTGCACTAGTAGAAGGCGTAGAGTAATGTATAATAGTTAGGAAAATTTGCTAGCTTTTTCCTATTTGTATACTTCAATGATGATGTTATGACTACTATACAATAAATTTTCTTTTAATCGCTGTTGAGCTTGATCACCTCAATAGTGACTCTTTTCTTTGATTGATACAGTACAAAATCGCATCATCAAGGAGGAATTCGACGATAAGTGTGGATGCTAATCTACAAGATTTAACCATAGCCATTCGAGATCAAATTTTTGCCACTAACCAGATCTTATGCCATATTTAGAACAATAACAATGCTAATGGCGAGGTGGTAGAAAACCTGAGGAATTTAGAGAATGAAAATGGATGGGCAGATTTTATGAGGACCTAGCCTCTATCTTTTGTTGGGGGTATGACCCTATGGTTACGGATAGGTGGCTAACCGAGCTAGAGAAGATTTTTGGAGTCCTAGACTGCTCTGAAAAGCAAAAGGTTAACTTTGCAGTTTATATACTAAAGGAAGAAGTTGAATTCTGGAGGACGGGAGCCAACGAATTATTGGTTCATCAGGGCAGGCAGATTACCTGGCTTGTTTTTCGAGAAACCTTCCTAGATAAGTACTTTTCCAAGAGTGTGAGGGCTAAAAAAGAGATTGAGTTTCTTTAGCTCAGATAGGGTGGATGGACTATCGATTAATATATCACCTAGTTTGAAGAGCTATCAAAATTTTCTACCTATTTGAAGTACAACTTGGATGAATCTTTGAAGGCGATTAAATTTAAAACGGGACTAAATTCAGAGATTCACAATGTAGTCATGGCCCTAGAAATATGAGAGTTTGTTCCCTTGATTAATAAATGCCGTCTGTTAGAAAAGAGTCTAAGAGCGATAAAGGAAGAAAATGAAAAGCAGACTATCTGGAAAAGGAGAAGAGATTTTCCAATTCTTTATCAGAATGTAAAGGGGAAGAATGTTATGGCAGGCAAGAAGTCCATAGCCATAAGAGCCAGAACTTCTATTCAAAATACTGTAGGAGACAAGTGCATGAAATATGGTCGGTCCCACTGAGATAAATCATGCTTCTATAGCTAGGCTACCTATTTCTGATACGATCAAAAAGGGTATTTAACTCGACGATGCCCACTAGGGAATGAGAAGAGAGTTGAACAAGCTTAACCAGCCAAGGGAAGAGTTTTTACTTTGAGTAGAGTAGAGGCCAAGTAAGACCCTGACCTGATCCAAGGTATGTGTTATCTTAACGACTCTCTTCTGGTTGTACTTTTTGATTCAGGCATTAGTCATTCTTTTATAGCATCCAAATGTGTGGAGAAATTGAAATATCATGTCTCATAGTTAACTTTTGATCTGATGGTGACAACCCTTATGAAAGGAAGAATAAAAATCTCAATAGTTTGTAAGAGCTGTCCGATGGTGGTGTATGGTATATCTTTTGTTGTAGATTTAATTTGTTTACCTTTTGAAGATATGGATGTTATCTTGGGTATGGATTGGTTGAGTCAAAACTAGGTTCTTTTGGATTGCTGTACAAAAACTCTTGAATTTTCTTCTGACTCTTCCAAGGAACAAGTGTGTGGAGTTATCAATGCGAATGAACTCTGTAAAGAGTTAGATAATGTATGTTCGGATTGCTTTCTTCTATATGCTCTTAATTCATAAATTGAGCAGGAACTATCAAATATTCCTGTAGTTTGTGATTTTTTGAAAGTTTTTCTCTCTAAAATCTCTGAACCACCTCCTAAGTAGGAAGTGGAGTTCTCCATTGACCTGGTGCCAAGGGTGACACCTATTTCTATTACACCTTATAGGATGTCCCCTATGGAGTTGAAAGAGATTAAGAAGTAGATCAAGGAGTTGTTGGAAAAGAATTTAATCTGGCCTAGTGTATCGCCTTAAGGAGCACCTGTGTTGTTTGTAAAGAAGAAGGATGGTAGCCTACGATTATGTATTAATAATAGATAGCTTAATAAAATGACCATCAAGAATAAGTACCCGTTGCCCAGGATAGATGACATGTTAGATCATCTAAAGGGAGATACTATTTTCTCTAAGATAGATATGAGATCAGGGTATCATCATATATGAGTTAAAGGAATATATTCCGAAGATAGCAATCAAATCTAGGTACGGGCACTATGAATTCTGGTCATGCCGTTTGGGGTTACAAACGCACTTGCAATTTTCATATATTATATGAATCGTATCTTTCACTCCTATTTTGATCAATTTGTAGTGGTTTTTATAGATGATATCCTGATATACTCAAAAGATGAAGAAAAACTTGGCCGGTATCTTTGAATAGTACTTCAAACTTTAAAGGAGAAGAGGTTCTTCGCTAAATTAGAAAATTATGAGTTTTGGATGCAAGAAGTAAAATTCTTGGGTCATGTTGTGTTTAAAGATGGTGTGTCGGTAGATTAAAAAAAATAGAAGTAGCACTTAAGTTGGAAAGGCTTAAAACTGTGACCGAAATTTGAAGCTTTTTTAGATTAGCTGGGTACTAAAGGAGATTTATACAAGGATTTTCACATATAACTCTACCTTTGACTAGATTAACCAAGAAGAGAAGCTTGGTCAAATAGACTCAAGAATGTGAGAATAATTTTTGAGAACTCAAGACCTAGCTAATTACGCTTCTAGTTCTAACTATTCCCGATCCTTCAAAACATACATTGATGTTTCCAAGAAGGGGCTAGGGTGTGTCTTGATGCAAAAAATAGAGTGGTTGCCTACGCATCCTAGGAAATTGAGACTATATGAAGAAAACTACCATATTCATGACTTGGAGTTGGCTACAATAGTCTTTGCTTTGAAGATCTCTCGACATTATCTATACAGTGTTGTGTTTGAAGTGTACAATGACCATAAGAGTCTAAAATATCTATTCGATCAGAAAGAACTAAACATGAGGCAGAGAAGGTGGATGGAGTTCATTTATGATTATAAGTTTGAATCGAAGTATCATCTGGGGAAAGTGAATGTAGTAGCAGATGCATTAAGCCAAAAATCACTGCATTTGAACCAGATGCTAATAAAAGAGATGGGGTTAATTGAAGAATTTGGAAATTTGAGATTTTCGGTCATAACTACACCTAAGAGTTTATTTATTAGTGAATTGCGGATTGAATGCAATTTGAAAACACATATTAAGGAAGTGCAAACATGAGATCCTTTTCTATAGAGCCGGAAGGATTTATCTAACTTTACAAAGTTAGAAGATGGAATCATCCTATATCAAGGAAGAATTTGTGTGTCGTACGAAGGAAGGATAAGATCGAAGATCTTGGAGAAAGCCGATCAAAGCAAGTATACTATCCATCTGGGAATTACTAAGTTGTATCAATACTTGAAAAGGTCTTATTGGTGGCCAAGAATGAAGAAGGACATAGCCCAATATGTCATAAAATGTTTGACTTTTCAAAAAGTCAAGATAAAGCATCAAAGACAAGGCGGAATGTTGCAACCACATAGAAATTCCCGAGTGGAAATGGGATAACATTTATATGGATTTCATTGCTGGTTTGTCAAAAACATAGGCATGCCATGATGCAATATGGGTAATAGTTGACATATTAACAAAATCTGTGCACTTCCTGCCCGTAAGAATCAATTACTCACTTGATAGGCTGGCACAAGTATATGTGAAGGAAATTTTTCGACTGTATGGGGTTCTGCATAGCATTATTTTCGACCAAGATCCTAGATTCACTTCCAAATTTTAGAGAGCTGTATAAGAGACATTTAGCACCAAGTTGCATTTTAGCATTGCATATCACCTGTAAACGGACAGACAAACAAAACTGACCATACAAACCTTAGAGGATATGTTGAGGGCTAGTACTTTAGAGCAAGGAAAAGAGCAGGATAAGTATCTACCACTGGTAAAGTTTGTATACAATAACAACTACCATTCAAGTATTGGGATGGCACTTTTATGAGGTTTTGTATGGCAAAAAATGAAAACCGCCTCTATGTTGGTATGAGGTGGGAGAAAGGAAGTTAATAAGTCCCGAGCTGGTGCAACATACTATGGGACAAATACAGATAATTTGAGACAAGATACGAATTGCTCAGAGTCGACAAAAAAGTTATTACGACAAAAGGAAAAAGTCATTGCAATTTTAAGAAAGGGAGTATGTGTTCCTAAAAAATTTTCCTACTATAGAAATTGGTCGAGCCATGACAGTCAAGAAACTAAGCCCACGCTATATAGGTCCTTATAAGATACTCAAAAAAGTGGGGCCATCAGTATATCAGATATCTTTACCTTCGAAGTTAGTGAATCTTCATGATTTATTTCATGTTTCACAACTTTGCAAGTATTTACTGGACTCGTTACACGCAATTCAGGAAGAATCAGTAACGGTTGTAATATCCCAAATTTTTTTATTTTTAAATAATATTTTATTACAAACAAGTATGATTTTTTTTATAAAAATGACTATGCATGTTTTGTTGGAAGTAAGTATATTTTTAAGTAAAATAATTATTGTTTTGTTTAAAATAATTATATTGGCCTCTAATAAATTTTTGTTGTATTTTTAGAAATATTTTTTTCTTTTATTATGTATAAAGATATTTATTTTGTGATTTGTTTTATTAAAATTTTTATAAAGAAAAATCATAATTTAAGAGTTTGATTAAAGTTTTATGAATATGTAAATTTTTAAAAAAATTTGGGATGTTTTAGGGTGAAAAACGGTATTTATATGAATATATATAAAATAAAATCATATTATTCAATTATTAAATAATAATAATTATTATTATAAATAAAAGGAAAATAGGGAGGCGGAGAAGGAATGCAGAGAAGCGTGAAATCTACAGAATGAGGAATAGTGAATAGTGATGAATAGTAACTTTCAATTTTCTCTCTAGATCTGGAGTGTCTATTAGCTTATGATCTCAAAACTAAGGGTACCACTGGATTCAGGATGGAGAATACTACGGTTTTGACCGATCAATTTTTCAAATTAGCCGTTAAATCGCCGTAGATCTGAAGTAGAAAATCTCAGAAAAAGGTAAACTTTGAAACCCTTACTTAAAGACCTCCAATTGAGAATCTGACACTGTAGATGGACTCAGGAGCTAGATAAACCTTAGGATATGAAATTTTTTAGCTATCTGAGAACTTTTATTTTTGGTGAATAGTATTTTTCGACGGTGAATAGTATTTTTCAGTCATGAATAGTGACAAAGTTTCTAGAGTCATTTCCTTGATTTTTAGATCTTCTGGACACGTTTTTGATGTCTGTTTTGTCAAATGTGGATTGAAAAAGTTCATTTTTGGGCTGTCCAATTTGGAGCCCTTACCTTGTGAATAAATGATTCTTCTTATGGCTTGCCCTATACTCTTCTTGATCGTTAAGCATGTATATAATTATGTTTATGAGATATTGATACTTTTATATATTTCTGAAATGCATTAAAATTATTTGAATTGCTTACAATTTAGAATACAGTTCAAGAAGAGTATAGTTTTGAAACTGGATTTTTAAACTCATGATGTATCTGATTTCACATGTATTTCTCATTAAATGATAAAGTGAATATTTATGCATGTGGAATTATTTATAAAGCTATATGATTGCCTCGAGAAAGGGCATGTACATGTGATAAAATCCTGAATGGGGAATTTATGACAGATGAATCTGTATTGAGACTGAAAGTCTACATTATATTGAGAATTTTATACTAGATTATATGGCATATGTGCATATGGTATTTTCTGTGGAGGAATCCTATTGGAAACATTGTTTGCTAACAACAGGTGATGTTAGCCCTGGTGCGCACCTTGATTGCCTCAGCTAGCAGGGGGTGGTGCTAGTCTCGTGTGAGGGCCAACACACGGGAGATGACATGTGAAGGAGAGCGGAATGCCTCCTATATGGGCGAGATGCCAGTTATATGAGATGTGATTTGCCTTCCCTTGCTGTATGCTTAGGAAATACCCATATAGAGTCCCTTCGCGTGTCCTCTTGAATGGTAGTAGGGCAAACCTCATCGGGATGCTGAGTTTAGACAAATCCTATACCACCAAAGTACGGAAGGGGTTAAACTCTAATATGGTGGTTCTGATATGGAATCCTCTAAATATTTTCATGTGAAATGTTTTAATGCATTTGAAGTTTGATTTAAGATCATATTGTATCATCTGTGGTTACAGATATTCGAATGTAATTTGAACTGAGAATATTTGAAAATATGGGTCCCATATGGATGTACTTTTGAACTGTGATTTTTGATGTGATAAATTTTAATATATGAGTACATCCATATGTTGATCTGAGAGGTCATAGAATGGATTATCTGCTCACTGAATTGTAAAACTCACTATACGTTGTGGATATATTTTTCTCATAAAGACCCAAAGTTTGGTCCTATGGCTTATTGATCGACTAGGTGTCATACTTCCATGGTGAGCCTATTTTATTTTCCAAGGCTCGTAGATTTTGATTTATATTGTACTTGTACTCTAGAGTATGCTCTATATGCCACAGGCAGGATCCCTGCTTCTGCTATACTTTGATGTTTATAGATTTGGTATATATATATATATATATATGGAAATACATATATGTAAATGAGTGTATTATACATGTTATGAAAAATATATGATTGTAAAGTATGTGTTTCATGTGCTCTAAAATTAGGGGCGTGACAAGTTGGTATCAAAGCAATAGGTTTCCTTGTGGCTATTAGAGCAAAGGATTCTGTAGTAGGACTTTAAGTATGGGTATGTAACCGCGGACATATTTATACTCACGGTGCTGCTGTGGAATTCTATAGGGTGTTATCCTCTTCTTCCTTTTGACTCTTGTCTTTAGGTAACCGATGTATAAGTATCAATGTGTATGTCTTAGATGGTGTCTCTTGAGAGTGGACTATCAGTTCAACTTTTGAACTCATTTTGATGAACAGTGAAAAAGAGAACCCTCTTGGGTATAAAGAAAAAAAATTAGTTGAAAATAAGAAGATTCCATCCGAACACAAAGGTAATGGTTTGTTTAGATGTCGAGAAGATTTGAATTGGTTGTTTGATTTGCTTATGTTAAACAATATGATGAATGACTAATACAATATTGATAATGGGTTATGATATGGTTAAGGTTGTTAACTCTAAGATAACGGTTTGTAATAAAGTGAGTATTTTGGAAATAGATGTAAATATCTTTTTGGATAGATGAGTTGGAACTTATGTATATAAATGGATTGGACAAGCTGTGGGGTGGATTGAATTTGAGAGTAAGAAATCTATGAAGATAATGCTTTTAATGATAGATTCTGTTGATATAAAGGATTCGAAGACCGTTTGGTTTTCAATAATATTTTGTACAAGCATTATGAGAAAGGAAGGTTTATCCATGAAAATTTAAAATTTGAGGTATGCAAAATGGGTAATTCATGTGAAGGACTCTTGGATAGACATAAGTTTTTCATGATTGATTGTTAAGACATTGCATAAGCATATTAAAGAATGAAGTCAAAATGTGTTGATCTTGTTTAAGTGTTATGAAGTGCATTCTAACTGATACAATATGTAGATGTCATCAATAGCATAAAATGTAACATCCCTCATTTTGTTTCATGTATTAATAAAAGTACAAGAGTATTCAAAGTAACATCCCTAATTTCATTTCTTTTATTGATAAAGGTACATAAATATTTAATTAAGGAAATAAAATTTCTTAGACAATTTTTAGCTATCTAAGGAAATAGAATCCTTAGAAATTCTTCACCTTACGTGTATGCATAGAAATGTTCTAATATTAATGGAATAGGTAAAGAAAGAAAATTTAAGAGGAAATATTAGAAAGAAGCATGCTAAAGAAAGGTGAAATTCTTAGGCAAGGAAGATAAATTTTTGTGAAGTAAGTAAATGTCTTAAATTTCAAGAAGATTGGATTAGGGTAATTTTTCTTAATTTAAGAACAAAAGTTACTAAATTTAGTATCTCCAACCATAAATTGGGCTTTCACCTATGGACACTTCATATAGAGTTTTTCTAAATCACATGAATTTTTAGCAAGCCAATAGGATAACCCAATGAAGAAATAAAACATAAACTTGGACTAGGATATAGGAATTGGACCGGTAGCCCAAAAATCATGAAAATGTGACCAAGCCCATCATGAAAGGTAGAATTTTAACCAAAGTAAAGAAAATGGGCAAGAATGAACCCAAACCCTAGAGGAAAAATAAAAATAAAAATAAAAGTAAAGTGATGAAATAATGGTGTAATCAAGATTAGGTGACATGGCATTAAGACAAAAATTTAGCAAGTGGTGTGATATCCTACATTCGTAATTTTAGCAAGTGGTATGATAATACAAGGTTTTAGGACAAAACATCTATATCCTACACTCATAATTTTAGCAAGTGGTATGATAATACATGGCATTAGGACAAAACATTCCTATCCCACACAAATAATTTCAACCAAATAATGGAGATTCAAGGGCTAATAATTTGCCAACTAAAAAGGCAAACCTATCATACTTGATTAAGACATAAGAAAAATGAAATGAATCCCTAAATCAAAGGGACCTTATCCCTTATCTTAGAAACATATTATCATAATTTTCAAAATACAAATCTCCTTTTGCTATGCATATCTTGACTAAGGAAGAGGAAGACAAGAACATAAGTTGCTTGTTTTCCAAAAATTTAACCAAGTGTATCCTAATTGTGATAAGGTAGACCCATGATCATGAAAGGTGAATTATTTGATGGTCTATTTAAGCAAAACCCACCCTTACAACATTAGAATTTTCGTCCAAGTGAGGGAGAGGAAAAATAGAAGCAAGGTAGAGTGAGGAAAGGAGAGGAAGAAAGGAAGAAAGAGGAAGGAGAAGTCTAGAGGACTAAGTGCTCCAGGTAAATTTAACAATATTTCTTTTTAAAGAAAATTTTTGAAACTTGTAATATTTATATTAGATTTTGATCTTAGAACTTTAATGATTGTTCATGGATGTTGCTATATCATGTTACATATTATGTATGTTTGAATACTTAGGTTGGTGTAGATAATTCTGCATAGGTATGGCTATGGGTGGCAAACTTTTATAATTTTGTTTTTAAAATTTTGGGAAAAATTGGTAAGGAATAAAAACAAATGGTTAACATGAAAAATGTAGATGTATGTCTCACGGATTTTTAGACACTGGAATCACTCAATTTGGAGTCCATATGAGGTAGATATGGTCCGATTAGTATGCAAAGGTCAGAAAATGGTTAATCAGGGAAGAATATGTTAGGATAGCTTCTGTGTTTTAATTTTTGGGAACATTATATAGGGAATTAAAATAAATGATTAACATAAACATTATATCTATATGTCTCACGGATTTGTAGCCATTGGAATCACTCAATTTGGGGTTCATATGAGGTAGATATGGTTCGATTAGTAAGCAAAGGTCAGAAAATGGTTAATCATGGAAGAATATGTTAAAATAGCTTCAGTGTTTTAATTTTTGGGAATATTCTGCAGGGAATTAAAATAAATGGTTAACATAAGAATTATATCTATATGTGTCACGGATTTGTAACCACTGGAATCACTCAATTTGGAGTCCATATGAGGTAGATATAGTCCGATTAGTAAGAAAAGTTTAGAAAATGGTTAATTAGGGAAGAATATGTTAGGATAGCTTCAATATTTTTAATTTTTGGGAACATTTTGTAGGGAATTAAAATAAATGGTTAACATAAGAATTATAGCTATATGTGTCACAGATTGTTATTCATTGGAATCACTTAATTTGGAACTATTATGAGGGAGATATGGACAGATTAGTAGGTAGAGGTCAGAATCTACCCGAGAAGAAATAACATGTTGTTTGACAGAGTAATATCACCATTATTTTCTAATATTTCGTTCAACAGTTCAACATAAGAGTTTTATATAATTGTTTTGTCTTTCAATTGATATCAAGATCACCTAAATTGGAGTTAAATTGAGGTAGTTATGCTCTGATTAGTAAGAGAAGGTTAGATAGGATGAGAACTTGCATCAAGAAAAATAAAGAAATAAAATTAATATTTAAAAAAAAGAATCTTATAAATGAAAATAATAAATGACTAGTATATGACATAGCCATTGCCATTGTATGAACTTTTTACCATCTTAAGTGTGAAAATTTTGACATGAAAATATTTTATAAAATGATATTTGAAATGGTTATGTTCATGGCATGATTACCAATGATTTTTGGTAATAGTTATATTTTGTTGAACATACTTGTTATTGAAAGCATATTGTGAAAAGAAAATAAATGAGCACGGTCACATGGTAATCTGTGTGGTGCACCAGTAAGGGACGCCTTACCAACGGTTATGATCATATTAATGAGAAAAGAAATAGAAAGTGGGCTATGTCGGACGGAGCGAGAAAAGCCCGTATCGGAGAGTAGATAATACTCAACCTGACCAGGGTAGCTTGATATGAGAATAAATTGATAGTCATCATATGATATTCTGAAAATAAGTAATCCTGTCATACATGTCATTACTGTACGATTTTCATGTGCATAGATATAGTGCATTCATGTGACCAAAGATATTTGTTGTAGTTTATACAGCTGAACATGACGTGATGAGCTATATTGATGATTATTTATTGTTGAACTTACTGGGATTTAATTCTCACTATATTTCCATATCATGTTCAGAAAATTTGTTATGCAGATTTTTCTATGACTCTGGCTTTTAGTGCACGTTGGATCGAGTACTTTATGTTGGGCAGATCCCAGAAGCAAATAAAATGATTATGGTCGAGTTGGTTTAGATCCCAGTGAAGGTATAACCACCCGCACCTGTATCTCCGGAATTGGTCAACCAGAACAAATAAGATGTAGATTTTTATGTGTTTGATATGTTGTATGTATGTTTTGATTAATGACATGTATGTAAACTCTATATTGTATAATAATAATAAATAAAAAAAGTTGTTACATAAAAGGTTAGGAAAGAAGTTGTAAGTAGTGAACAATCAGTGGAAGAATGTATCCAATAATTTAATTTCAGCTTTAGCAGCCCATAAGTTATTACAAAAATGGTGTCAAGGATATTTGGCAGTGGTGAGAGAGGTTGGTATAAAGTATACCAATGGAGATCAGGTTCCAGTGATTAGGAAATTTTCTTATGTGTTCCTTAAACAATTGTCTGGATTACCCCCGAAACGAGAAATAGAATTTGATATTGATTTATTTCCTAGAACCCAACTAGTGTCTATACCCCCATATAGAATGGCACCCACTGAATTTAATGAATGAAAAAAAATAGTTACAAGACTTGTTAGACAAGGGATTTATAAGCCCTAGTACTTCTTCTTGAGGTGCTCCAGTCCTATTTGTTAAAAGAAAGATGGATCACTGTAGTTATGCATAAATTACATATAGTTGAATACAGTGATAGTGGGTAATAAATACCTATTATCTGTTATGGACGATTTTTTTGATCAACTATAGTGTGCTCAATGTATTAAAAAAAATTGATTTGAGATCTAGGTATCATTAATTGAAGATAAGGGAAGAGGATATTTCGAAAACTGCTTTCAGGATTCGGTATGGGCACTATGAGTTCTTAGTAATGCCATTTGATTTAACAAATGCCCCAGTTACATTCATTGATTTGATAAATAGAGTAATTAAAACATTTCTTGGATCAGTTTGTTATTGTATTCATAGATGATATCCTGGTATATTTAAGGAGTTCTAAGGAGCATGAGGACATTTAAGGATAGCTTTGTAAACCTTAAGAGAATACCAGTTGTATGCTAAATTTTCAGAATGTGAATTTTTCCTTAATAGTGTTATTTTTCTAAGGCATATGGTTACCAAGGATGGTACCTAAGTTGATTTTAAAATGGTAGAAGTGGTGCAGCAATGGCCACCCCCTACCACAATTATAAAGATTCGTAATTTTATTGGTTTATCAGGTTATTACTGTAAATTCGTTAAATATTTTTCAAAAATTGCTGCTCCTTTGATGAGGTTGACAAGGAAAGCAATAAAATTTGATTAGTAAGATGAATGTGAAAGAAATTTCTAGAAATTAAAGGAATGTTTGACTACGACGCTAGTACTGTCTATTTCTTTAGGTACCGAAGAATACACGGTATATTGTGATGCATCGAGAATTGGATTAAGGTGCGTGTTAATGTAATATGGTCGAGTCATTGCATATGCATCTAGACAGCTTAACCCACATTATCTGACTTATGATTTAGAAATAACAGCAGTGGTTTTGCTCTCAAAGTTTGGAGACATTATCTACATGGTGATACATGTGAAATTCATACAGTTTCAATCATCTTTAGTTGAGCAGGTAAAAAAGGCACAAGATGATGATGCCTATTTATGTAAGAAAATTTAAGAGGTGAAGAATGGTAGTGATGTTAAGTTTATTGTAAACTTTAAAGGAATTATGAGATTGGGCACGTGGTTATGTGTAGCTAATAAAGAAGAACTCAAGAAAGAGATTATAGTAGAAGCCCATCAATCTACATTTACCATTCATCCTGGAATAACTAAAATGTATAAGGATCTAAAAGGAATTTATTGGTGGGATGGTATGAAGAAAGATATAGTTGATTATGTCTCTCGATGTTTAACTTGCCAGCAGGTAAAAGCAGAACATCAAAGGCCTGCAGAATTACAATAGTAGATAGAGATACCTGAATATAAATGGGAATAATGACTATAAATTTTGTTATAAAGCTACCATGGACACAATAATAATAAAAAAAGGGTTTGACTTAATATAGGTGATCATTGATAGGTTGACTAAATCAACACAGTGAAAACCACATATAATGTAGCTCACTATGTAAATTTTTATTTAAATAAGATAGTGAGACTTTATGAGGTACTGATATCGATTATTTCTGATCAAGGACCACAATTCATAATTTGTTTTTGGAGAGAGTTTCAGACGAATGAATAGCTACCAAGACAATATACAAATGGCACTATTTGAGGTTTTACATGAAATATCGTTGGTTTCTTAATAGGTGAGTGAGTAAATAACATAAATTATAGCATGGAGAAAAATTATATATTTGTGTCTAAATTTATAAGTTATATAATGTGGTTATGTAATATAAATTTATGATTATTTTTGGTATGTTGAGATTGTGACTTGGATGACATTTGAGGTTTAGATACTATGTCACTAAAATGTATGAATGTGTGAGAAGTGAATTGAAATGGGTAGGTAGCAGACATGTTATGAATGGTGAAAGCAAGATATGTTAAAACTACTTAAGGATTGGCTATTGATGGAAAGTATCATAAGAGGGAGATTTGAGCATATTGGGTTTACTTGAGCATAGGTAAGACAAAATTAGAAAATTTGTTATTTCAATTTGTTAGAAATGATTAATGAAGGAAATCTTGGAGGAATATGGATATTAAACTAGTTATACTTTAAAATAGTGAGTTTAGACACCGAACTGTATAACGATTTGTAGGTGAAAGGAATAGGTAGATGATGACCTTATGGTGCTTTGAGGAATGTAATAAAGTGAATTAGTGGTATTGAAGTTCTTGAGGAATAAAATATGGGAAGTAGGATTCAAATTAATCTTTGAACTCTTAATATAGAAATATGGTAAATATTTTGAGAACCATATCCGAAAATAATGCAAAGTGATTAAGATATTTGTGTTAAGGGTTATACCTTGTTAAATTGAGTCTAGTATCTAAGATGTGAATTATGTTGAAATTGAGAATTCATGTATGAGTAATTGTTGGGAAAAATCTTCTCGAAATGATTGGGTGAATTAAACGGGATTGATATAAGTTAGAATGAGGTGCTGTTAGATATGATAGAAGAAAGGCTTGATATTTTTAATAATGAATTTATTGGTATTAATAAGAGGGTATAGAGTTACTGTAATGAGGTTTGGAAAGATGGAAAAAGTTAAGCTCTAGTATATAGACTCTTTTGAAAACTTGAACAAAGTAGGCATAGTAGTACATTGCCTAGTCTTGCCATCAGAATTAAGTAATGTGGATACAGTCTTTCTTGCTTCAATGTTAAAGAAGTACCTATTAGATTCTTCTTATGTTACCTAATTCCAAGGAATTCAATTGGACAAGAATTTGGCATAACTATGGGTAAAATCGATGTCTATTGTTGATTGATAAATGAAGAATTTATGGATGAAAGAAATCCCTATGGTTAAGTTATATTGCAAAATTACTCAAATGAAGAGACATTAAAAAGTAAAGATGATATACTGAAAAGATATCCCCAATTATTTGAGTAATAAGGTTAGTAACTCCGAGTTATGCCTGGATCTCATTCCCCACATATGGTAGGAAGAGTTGAAATTCGGTGACCAAATTTCTTAAGGGAGGAAGAATGTAATATCCCAAAAATTTTTATTTTTAAATAATATTTTATTATAAACAAGTATGATTTTTTTTAAAAATGACTATGCATGTTTTGTTGGAAGTAAGTATACTTTTAAGTAAAATAATTATTGTTTTGTTTAAAATAATTATATTGGCCTCTAATAAATTTTTGTTGTATTTTTAGAAATATTTTTTTCTTTTATTATGTATAAAGATATTTATTTTGTGATTTGTTTTATTAAGATTTTTATCAAGAAAAATCATGATTTAAGAGTTCGATTAAAGTTTTATGAGAATGTAAATTTTTAAAAAAATTTGGGATGTTTTAGGGTGAAAAAATGTATTTATATGAATATATATAAAATAAAATCCTATTATTCAATTATTAAATAATAATAATAATTATTATAAATAAAAGGAAAATGGAGAGGCAGAGAAGGAATGCAGAAAAGTGTGAAATTTGTAGAATGAGGAATAGTGAATAGTGATGAATAGTAACTTCAATTTTCTCTCTAGATCTGGAGTGCCTATTGGCTTATGATCTCAAAAATGAGGGTACCACTGGATTTAGGACGGAGAATACTACGGTTTTGACCGATCAATTTTTCAAATCAACCGTTGAATCGCCGTAGATCTGAAGTAGAAAATCTCAGAAAAAGGTAAACTTTGAAACCCTTACTTAAAGACCTCCAATTGAGAATCTGACACTGTAGATGGATTCAGGAGCTAGATAAACCTTAGGATATGAAATTTTTCAGCTATTTGACAACTTTTTGTTCATGATAAATAGTATTTTCCAACGATGAATAGTGTTTTTCGGTCATGAATAGTGACAAAGTTCCTGGAGTCATTTCTTTAATTTTTGGACCCTCCGAACACGTTTTTGAAGTCTGTTTAGTCAAATGTGGATTGGAAAAGTTCATTTTTGGGCTGTCCAATTTAGAGCCCTTACCCTGTGAGTAGATGATTCTTCCTATGGCTTGCCCTACACTCTTATTGATCGTTAAGCATGTGTATGGTTATGTTTATGAGATATTGACACTTTTATATATTTCTAAAATGCATTAAAATTATTTGAATTGCTTACAATTTAGAATACAATTCAAGAAGAGTATAGTTTTGAAACTGGATTTTTAAACTCATGATGTTTCTGATTTCACATGTATTTCTCATTAAATGATAAAGTGAATATTTATGCATGTGGCATTTTTTATAAAGCTATATGATTGCCTCGAAAAAGGGCATGTACATGTGATAAAACCTTGAATGAGGAATTTATGACAGATGAATCTGTACTGAGATTGAAAGTCTGCATTATATTGAGAATTTTATACTGAATTATATGGCATATGTGCATATGGTATTTTCTATGAAAGAATCCTATTGGAAACATTGTTTGCTAACAGCAGGTGATGTTAGCCCAGATGCGCACCTTGATTGCCTCAGCTAGCAGGGGGTGGTGCTAGTCTCGTGTGAGGGTCAACACACAGGAGATGACATGTGAAGGAGAGCGGAATGCCTCCTATATAGGCGAGATGCCATTTATATGAGATGTGATTTGCCTTCCCTTGCTGTGTGTTTGGGAAATACCCATATAGAGTCCCTTCGCTTGTCCTTTTGAATGGTAGTAGGGCAAACCTCAGCGGGATGCTAAGTTTAGGAAAATCCTATACCACCAAAGTACGGAAGGGGTTAAACTCTGATATAGTGGTTCTGATATGGGATCCTCCAAATATTTTTATGTGAAATGTTTCAATGCATTTGAAGTTTGATTTAAGATCAAATTGTATCATATGTGCTTATAGATATTCGAATGTGATTTGAATTAAGAATATTTGAAAATACGGGTCCCATATGGTTGTACTTCTGAACTGTAATTTTTGATGTGATAAATTTTAATATATGAGTATATCCATATGTTGATCTGAGAGGTCATAGAAGGGATTATCTGCTCACTGAGTTGTAAAACTCACTACACATTGTGGATATATTTTTCAGATAAAGACCCAAAATTTGGTCATGTGGCTTCTTGATCGACTAGGTGTCGTACTTCCATGGTGAGCCTATTGTGTTTTCCATGGCTCATAGATTTTGATTTATATTGTACTTGTACTCTAGAATATGCTCTATATGCCACAGGTAAGATCCCTGCTTCTGCTGTACTTTGATGTTTATAGATTTGGTATATATATATATATGTAGAAGAGTGTATTATACATGTTATGAAAAATATATGATCGTAAAAGTATGTGTTTCACGTGCTCTAAAATTAGGGCATAACAACGGTGAAGGATGACTTATCTTACCGACCGGAGCCAATTGCAGTCTTGGATAGAGACATAAAACAGCTAAGGAGTAAAACAGTTCCATTGGTTAAAGTAGCTTGGAGGGGTTTAATTGAAGAAAAAGCCACGTGGGAAAGAGAGGATGACATGAGACGCATATATCCACAACTCTTTGAGGACAAGTAATTTATAAATTTTGGGAACAAAATTTCTTTTAAGAGGGGAGAATTGTAACACCCCCGGATTTTCTTCTCTTTTCAGGAAATAACATGTTAGGAAGGGTCAAGATAAATTAATTGGTGAGTCTTTATGGGCATATTCATAAGTAATGCAAAAGGGAATTCTTATTTTTAGAGAAAATTTCTAAAGGGAAAAATGATAATTTTTCACTTCTTAAGGTTGGAATCAGGTAGCAAGAGGTGGAATGAAGACCTATGGATAGTGTGATCTAAAAGCCCCTGGGCAAATGTCTCAAGAGAAGATTAACCCACTTTGGAAAATTGATCAAGCCAAACATGGCCTTAGTCAAGGATATAGTTACACTTTAATGGCATGGTAGGATTGTAATTGTTAGGCAAAGTGAGGGGATTTTTTAAGTGGTGGGAAGCTTCTAGGAGAAGGTTGAATATTTTACATTTCTTCTTGACTTGGAGGGGCCTAGTCGACCAACACAGGGGAGGAAGAGAAGGAGCACGACACACCAAGGAAAAAGGAAAAGAAAGAGAGAGAGAGAGAAGAAGAGGAGAGATATAGTGTTGGAAAAAGGAAGAGAAGGTAAAATTTGAAGCTTTGATCCCTCTACCATATTCTTGTTGCTAATGAAGCTTCATGAAGTCCTTTTAATGGTAAAAATCTATAAAGTTTGGGGTTAGAAGGGAGAGAAAGACAAGGATTCAAGAAAGAGAAATGATACTAGTATGGGAGGAAAGTAAGTTCAACATCTACCCTACTATGTTTCTTGAATAATTTGTGGTGTTTATATGTATATATTTATATGGGTATGGAAAAAATGGTGGTTGTTTATTCTTGACTATCATAAATGTGAGAAGAGGGGAGATAGGTAAAGACATTTATGAGGGGATGGATTTTGTATGCTATAACTCCTTGGATCTGATGGAAAATGCCATATATGACAGAAATAATGTGTATATGATCTAGGTTTTGGTTGTTTGTTTTAGTTTTGGCTAGTTGGATGTTTAAAAAGAAGGAGAATGTTGAGGGTGCCCAGAACACGGTTGTAGTCTAGGACACAACTAGCCCGTGTTCTGGGTAGGTTCCTAGTGTGTTGCAACCAGGACATGGCCGTGTTATGTGACATGGTACATAACACGGCCAGGCCGTGTCCGGGGCAGTCCTAGCTCGAAATTGACCGTTTTTAATCCCAAATGAACTGCAATAATGAGTTGATGATTAGAGGACTTAAATTAGAGGTTAATAACCTAGAATTGGGTGTGATACAACATTGAATTGCTTTATCTTTACTATATTTATCATGTTTATGCTATGAATTACATTACAATGAGGGATTCAATGATGTTTGACATAATAAGACAACTAATGCATATATGCTCCATGATGTCATACGTACTTGAGAGGTATGATGCATACATAATGGATATGATGGCCATAAATATGGTGTTTATTATTATGTATGTGATGATGCAATGTGACTGGATAATTGGGATGACCTTTACATTAGTAAAGTAACTCGATGAGGTTGTTGGCTATCATGGTACCAAATAGGGGACACCATATTAGCCTAGAGTGTGCTAAGTGAGAGAAAGGCCGCTTCGATTAGGTAACAGTGGTGTGTGAGTATCATCCTATTGCTAACCAAAGATAAAATTTACAGATGATCAACCACTGTAATTATATATATACATGCATAATATTGATGCATAACTTACTATACTTGCATGACATTGATGTATAACCTTCTCAATATATATGATATTGATGCTTAACCTGGTGATGGTGTTGAACATGCAAGCATATCATGTTATTCTTGCTATCTTTTAATGCAAAAAGAGAAAAGGTTTTCTGTAGTTTATATAGCTGGACATTACTCATAATATTTTCTTACTTCTGTTTTATTTCTGTGGTTGTTGATCTTATTAGGATTTTATTCTTATTATTTTTCCCTCTTGGTGTTATGTTCAGATAAGGACAACTAGCATGTTGTTCGTGTTCCTGTCCTTGTTGCTAGAGATGCAGATAGTAGAGGTCCCTTATTTTGGATAGTTTACTGTCATAGCTAACCTGATAGTTTTTAATGTGATTTGCATCCCACGGGTGATGGCTATATAGGATGCTATTTAGTAGCTTAGGAATGTATATCTAATGGATAAATCCATTTTTAGTGTAACCATGTGGTACTTCGCCTTTTGGGTTCTAATGCTTAGTACTTAGGATTACATATGTATATGCAGTTAGCTTCTATGTAGCTCTGAAAGTGTATATGTGAATATATATATATATATATATATATATATATATATATATATGATGCATATGTTTCAACATGTTGTTCTCTATGTTGTTATCTATTGTTGCATCTTAAAAGTCCCTAATAATGTTCTAAAAGGAAAAAAAAAGCGGTCTTTACATGCGGCTAATTTTTTTTGTTGGTTGATGAAGATTGAAACCTCAAGGATCTCTTATGTATTATGAGATTTAGATTTGATTTTATTATATCAATTTTAATTGAGTATTGATCATCCATCTATTCTTATTCCTAAGATTGTTTCAATTGATATCTAGGGTGCACACTAGTGATTTCATTATTTCAATATACTGCTGAATCATATTTTGAACAAAGTTTTCATTATTATGATTTAAGAGGCAAATAGGATTAATAATTTGGATTATAAATTATTAAACCTATGGTGAATGATTGACTAAATTTAATACAACCTATGTGTCTATGTTGTTTTAGCTCTATCAATTTCTTTAATTCTTCATGTAGTTAATAAGTTATACTTTACTGATATGCTAAAGATTGCTTGTTAATTAGGTTTAATTGAGGTGATCATCATCAGTTACTAAACTTAACGAGATAGATATTCAATTTAAGATTAATTATGTTGTAAATGATCAATGTGATTCCCTGATGGTAGATATTAATAGAAACCAATGCTTTCATCATTAATCACTCTATTTTATATTTGTAATATTTATCTTTCACTTTATCAATTTACTTTCATTCAAACCCCTTTTATTATTTACAAAAGGTAATACCAATCTCTGTGGGGTTGACCCTTACTCCTACTACTACAGGTTAATTTTTAGGTAAGATATTTATTATATTTAGTGTACTCGCTATAGTACCTACCAAATTTTGGTGCCATTGCCAGGGACTATGTATTTACCTATTGTGAAATTTTTTTTCTTTTGTTTTTGTTCATAACTGTGACTATGGTAGACAATTTTTAATAATTTGTGCATTGGGCTATGCTTTCTGTTAAGATATGCTAGTGAGGTAGGTAGATTTTTCGTTGAGCAACAACTTGCAAATCAAGTATAATATAGTTAGTAGTTTCCCTGGACCACCACAAGTAAGCTATGATTCATATTCAAATATGTATAATCTTGGATGAAGGGATCAATCATACCTTAACTATGAAACTCCAGGAGCATATCGGGTTCAAAACTACCCCTATGACTAGCAACATCAGTAGTTGTACCTCCCAAACCAACAATCAACCCAAGATCCCAATTCAGATATGTCGTTAGAGGATTTGGTTAAAGCTAAGACTAATATTTTGCTAATTCAACAAGAGAGGCTACAATTTCAACAAGAGGCAAGGGCCAGCATTCAAATCTTAACAAATCAAATGGGCCAACTAGCAATAACAGTCAGTTGCCTATAGGCTTAGAATTCAAAATTTTAAATTTTATCCCCAGCACCATTAATGCAAAAAGAGGAAAATTCTGCACTTAATGAAAAATATGAATTGGAAGTTGACACTAGTAAACCTACTAAGAAAGAGTCTGTGGAATCCACTCTGAATTCCAAATTCTAAGAGCTTAATGAACTTTTTTTTATATCCACAAAAGAGCCAAAAGCCAAATTTTATGATTATTATCCTCATTTTGTACCCTTTTCACTCACTCTATGATTATTTTTCTGAATATTTATTTTGTAGAGCTTTATGTCACAAAAGGGTGGAAGGGTGGAGCAAAGGAAAGAGAAGAAAAATACAAAAAAAATTTGAAAGAAAGGATGAAAGCATATGCAGTGGGTGAAAGAAAAGAAATAGAGAACCAAGGAAATGAATAAATTAAATCCAGTTGAAGCAAGAAAATGAGTGTGGGGGAAATCCCCTAAACTTGACAAATATCAAGAAATTAGAATTAATCATGTAGTGTGGGGTGATTGAGCCTAAATTATATCATCTACCCTGGCCACAATACAAGTTGAATGAATTCTTATTGATCTTAGAGGTAGTTTTGTACTACATTAGTAGAGAGTGGCATGAAAAATAAACTTATGAAAATCCTAAACTAATTAGAGATCTACACCTAAGATTTTAGGATATATAAACTATATGGGTAAAGGAAATTTATTGACTAAAAAACACACACACATGTAAGGTTCAAGAGAACAAAATAATAGATTGCATTTGAGTTAATTTTGGGCATGGTTATGACCTTTTTTTCTTGAGCATATTTTCATGTTATGAGGCAAAAACTTGGTAATCCTAACACTCACTACATATATTGATTTTTGTTTTTGTCTTTAAGGATTATTTTATTTGAGGACAAGTAAAGGGTTGAGTATGTGGGTATTTGATGTGTTCATAATTAAGCATGATTTCAATACCTTTAAACTAACTTTTATTTTTATTTGAGTAAAATATGATTATCAATTAGCTTAGTTTTATTTTTTGTATTGTAGGAGCAAAGGAAGAAGAAAAGAGGAGAAAAAAAGAAGAAATTCAAGGAAAATGCTTAATTACAGCTATTCTAGACCTTTCAGCACTAATTAGATCATATCTCCCACATATAAACTCTAATCAAAGTAATTCAAGTTCTTGAGAAAATCTCATACAATAATCTACAACTTTTATGTTGAGCACTTTGTCAAATTTGAGAGAATTCAGAGCGTTACAAAGCTCGAAAGTCAGAATCGCAATGTAGTAAGATAAATCCTGACCTTTTGTAACTAATTGGGATATATCTCTCTCACATTAGATTCGATTAAGGTTATTCCAGTTGTTGTGGAAATTTAAGAAATAGGGCTACAAATTTTATGTTGACCATTTTTTCAAATTAGGAAGAAATCTTAGTGCCATGGCTTTCATAAGTTAGCATCGCGACATTGGCGCACCTAGATCCGGAGTGCTATGGTGTTGGCCTTGGGCGTCATGGCATTGCTTCTTGAAAGCACTTAGTGCCACGATGCTCGTTCCCCAGAAATAAGAGCGTCACAGCGCCCGCCACCGCTGTAGAAAATAAAAGTTATGTTTTTAGGTTATTTTGACTCCAATTAAATCCCAAAAGGCCAAGAACCAACCCAGAAGCAATCTTAGTACATTTAGGACTCTCCTAACCTATAAATAAGAGGAAAAGAAAGCATGAAAAAAATCATCAAATCAAATCCAAGGATCCAAGGATCAAATAATCAAATTCTCAATCATCTTCTTCTCTTATTCTTTAGATTCTCTTATGGCGCTACGTAGCTATTTTTTTTTTTTGTTGGTTAAGGAAGATTGAAACCTCAATGATCTTTTATGCATTGTGAGATGTGGATATGAGTTTATTATATCAATTTTAGTTTAGTATTGATTATTCATCTATTCTTATTCCTATGATTGTTTCAATTGATATCTAGGGTACACTTAGTGATTTTATTGTTTCAATCTACTGTTGAATCATATTTTGAACAAAGTTTTCATTATTATGATTTAAGAGGCAAATATGATTAATAATTTTGGATTATGAATTATTAATTTAAAGGTGAATGATTGACTAAATTTAATATAGTTGATGTGTAACAACCCTTAAGATTTAGTAATTTTCATTTATGTAGAGATTATTAAAAGAAATAAAGGAGTTCAGATGTAATTGAAAGATTTTAAGGATGAAAATGAAAACTTATTAATATTTTTAGGGTCAAATTGTAATTTTATAAAAGTTTAGGAGTCAAAATATAAATAATGAAATTTGCAAGGACTTCCTCTAACAATTAGTAAATTGCTAATTGGTCCCTCTATTATTATTTTTAAAAAAAAGAGACGAAAATTTTTCGAGTGAATGAATAGTAATGAATTGTAACTTTCTCTCTCCTTATTTTCTCTCTCTAGATCTGGAGTACTTTCAAGCATCTAATCTCAAAACTAAGGATACCACTAGATTCAGGACGGAGAGTACTAGGATATTGACCAAACAATTTTTCAAATTAACCGAAGAATCGCCGTAAATCAGAAGTAAAAAATCTTACAAAAAGGTAAACTCTAAAACTCTTATTTAAAGACCTTAAGTTGAGAATCTGACATCGTAGATGGATTCAGGAGATAGATAAATTATAAAATATTAAATTTGACAATCATCTGCCAACTTTTGGTGTCATGAACAGTAACTCCGACCGAGGTGAATAGTGATTTATGTATATGTGAACAGTAATTTCGAACAGCATGAATAGTATTTTTGGACTATGTGAACAGTATTTTCGACCATGAACAGTGACTATCGGTTGATCAGTGTTGACAAGCTCCCATAGTTATTTCTTAGATTTTTGGACCTTTCAGACACTTTTTGAGATCTATTTGGTCAAATTTGGATTGAAAAATTACATTTTGGGGTTGTCCAACCTAGAGGCCTTACCATGTGAATAGATAATTCTTTCTATGACTTACCCTATACTCTTCTTGAACTTTAAATGTATAATTGGTTCTATTTACAAGTTATTTATGCTATCATAAGTTTTTGAAATATATTAAAATATCTGCTTTACTTACTAACTGGCATATAGTTCAAGAAGAGTATGGTTTTGTAAATAGATTTTGAAACTCATTGAATATATGGTTCTAAATGTATTTATCATCGTTTGGTAAAGTGAATATTATGTGCACAAGGCATTGATATGTAAAACTATAAAGTTGTCGAATATGATTAAATGGTAAGCGTAAAGCTCATGATGAGTTGCTTGATAATTATGCATTGCATTTGATGGATATGCATATATATATGTGTGTGTGTGTGTGTGTGTGCGCGCGTGCGTGTGTGTTGATTGTAACATCCTTAATTTCGTTTCTTTTATTGATAAAGGTACATAAAAAATTTAATTAAGGAAATAAAATTTATTAGACAATATTTTAGATATCTAAGGAAATATAATCCTTAGAAATTCTTCACCTTATGTATATGCATAGAAAATGTTTCTAACATTAAGAGAACAAATAAAGAAGGAAAATCTAATAGGAAAGAAATTAGAAATAACATACTAAAGAGATGCAAAATTCTTGGATAAGGAAGATAAATTTTTAGAAACAAGTAAAGGTCTTAAAATTTCAAAGAACATTGAATTAGGGTAATTTTTCCTAATTCAAGAACTATAGTTACTAAGTTTAAAATCTTAACCCATACATTGGGCTTTTACCTATGGACACTTCATATAGAGTTTTTCCACTTCACATAAGTTTCTAGCAAGCCCATTGGATAACCTAAACAAGAAATTAAACATAGACTTGGACTAGGATATAGTAATTTCACCAATAGCCCAAAAATTATGAAAATGTGACCAAGTCCACCAAGAAAGGAAGAATTTTATCCAAAGCAAAGAAAATGGGTAGGACAAGCCCATAATGGGTAAGAATAAGCCCAAATCCAAGAGGAAAAATAAAATAAAATAAATTAGATGATGATATAATAATAAGAATAAAGATTAGGTTACATGGCATTAAGACAAAAATTTAGCAAGTGGTGTGATTCTACATTCATCATTTAGGCAAGTGGCATGATAATACAAGGCTTTAGGACAAAAACATCTATATCCTTCACTCATAATTTTAGCAAGTGGTATGATAATACATGGTATTAGGACAAAACATTCATAGCCCACACAAATAATATCAACCAAATAATGGAGATTGAAGGGCTAGAAATTTGCCACTTAAAAAGGCAACCTATCATAATTGATTAAGACAAAAGAAAAATTAAATGAATCCCTAAATCAAAGGGACCTTGTCCCTTATCTTAAGAACATATCATCATAATTTTCAAAATACAAATCTCCTTTTCCTATGCATATCTTGACTAAGGAAGAGGAAGACAAGAACATAAGTTGTTTGTTTTCCAAAAATTCAACAAAGTGTATCTTAATTGTGATAAGGTAGATCCATGATCATGAAAGGTGACTTATTTGGTGGTCTATATAAGAGAACCCACCCTTACAACACTTTAATTTCGTCCAAGTGAGAAAGAGAGAGAAATAGAAGTAAGGTAGAGTGAGGAAAGGAGAGAAGAGAGAAGAAGAAAGGAAGGAAGAAGAAGGAGAAGTTTAGAAAGCTAAAGGTAAGTTTAACAATATTTCTTTTTGAAGAAAACTTTTGAAACTTATAATATTTGTATGAGATTTTGATCTTAGAACTTTTATGATTGGTCATGATGTTGCTATATCATGTTACATATTGATCTTGCATGTGATGTATGTTTGAATACTTAGGTTGGTGTAGATAGTTTTGCATGGTTATGGCTATGGGTGGCAGAATTTTAAGCTTCGGTATTTTAATTTCTGGGAACAATCTATAAGGAATTAAAATAAATGGTTAACATAAGAATTAAAGATAAATGTGTCATGGATTTTTAGCCACTGGAATCATTCCATTGGGAGTCCATATGAGGTAGCTATGGTCTGATTAGTAGTCAAAGGTCAGAAAATGAATCATCAGGGAAGAATATGTTAGGATAGCTTCGGTATTTTAATTTCTGGGAACAATCTATAAGGAATTAAAATAAATGGTTAACATAAGAATTAAAGATAAATGTGTCATGGATTTTTAGCCACTGGAATCATTCCATTTGGAGTCCATATGAGGTAGCTATGGTCTGATTAGTAGTCAAAGGTCAGAAAATGAATCATCAGGGAAGAATATGTTAGGATAGCTTCGGTATTTTAATTTCTGGGAACAATATATAAGGAATTAAAATAAATGGTTAACATAAGAATTAAAGATAAATGTGTCATGGATTTTTAGCCACTGGAATCATTCAATTTGGAGTCCATATGAGGGAGATATGAGCCGATTAGTAGACAAAGGTCAGAAAATGGGTCATCAGGGAAAAATATGTTAGGATAGCTTCGGTATTTTAATTTCTGAGAAGTATCTGTAAGGAATTAAAATAAATTATTAACATAAGAATTAAAGATAAATGTGTCATGGATTTTTAGGCACTGGAATCATTCAATTTGAAGTCCATTTGAGGTAGATATAAGCTGATTAGTAAGCAGAGGTCAGAAAATGTTTATTCAGAATATGTTATTAAAGCTTTAGTTTTTGAATTTCTGGAAAATATTCTGTAGGGAGTTAAAATCGTACGCCAAGATAAAAATTATAGATATAGGGCTCATGGATTTTTACCAACTGGAATAACTCAATTTGGAGTTCAAATTTGGGAGATATGGTCTAATTAGTCAGTAAAGGTCAGAACTTACACGAGAAGAAATAATCTGTACATTTAGGGAGTAATATCACCTTGATTTCTTAATATTTCGCTACAATGTTCAACATAATAGTTTTAGATAATTGTTTTATCTTGAAATTGACACTAAGATCACCTACATCAGAGTTAAATTGAGGGAGTTATGCTCTGATTAGTAAGAGAAGGTTAGATAGGATGAAAACCTGCATCAAGAAAATAAAGAAATAAAATTAGTATTTTAAAAAGAAGATGAATCTTAACAAATGACTAGTATAGCCATAGCCATTGCCATTGCATGAACTTACTACCATTTTAAGTGTGTAATTTTTAACATGGAATTTACCCTAGTACTCATATAAATTTACAAGAAGTTTTGAAAGTGCCGGTTTTATTTGAAAAATCTTAGTATGCTCCGTGGTTGTAGTATTTTCACATCAGAAAAGAATTATTCTAGTTACTGGAAAACAAAATTGTGATTTGTGAAAAGTGCATGTCTAAGGAAAGCTCTGGCAAGGAAAGACATGGTACTTAAGCGTGTCCATTAGTGACCCACCTCTCTTTCCTGGGAACTTTTCTGGTGCGCTGTTTACAGACTACAATTACTATCCAGTTACCAAGGTATTAGTATGGAATTTTGACATGGAAATGTTTTATAAAGTGATATTTTAAATGGTTATGTTCATGGCATGATTACCAATGATTTATGGTAATAGTTATATTTTGATGAACATACTTGTTATTGAAAGCATATTTTTGGCTATCATAGTGAAAAGAAAAGAAATGAGCACGGTCACATGGCAATCCGTGTGGTGCACCAGTAGGGGACGCCCTACCAACGGTTATGATCATGTTAATAAGAAAAGAAAGAGAAAGTGTGCCATGTCGGACGGAGCGAGATAAGCCCGTACCGAAAAGTAGAGAATACTCACCCTGACCGGGGTAGCTTGAAGTAAGAATAAGTGGATAGCCATCATATGAAACTCGAAAAATAAGTTATTCATACCATACATGTCATAACTGTATAATTTTCATATGCATGATAAAGTGCATTCATGTGACTTAAAGATATTTTCTGTAGTTTATACAGCTGAACATGACATGATGAACTATATTGATGATAAATTATGATTTATTGTTGAACTTACTGGGATTTAATTCTCACTATATTTCCATATCATGTTCAGAATAATAAATATGCAGATATTCTCTATGAAACTTATTATCTCTGTACGTTGGATCGAGGTGCCCTACCTTGGGCAACTTCCAGTTATTTCAGATATAACTGTCGTAGATGTAACTGAGATTCCGGTGGACGTGCCACCCGAACCAGTGTCCCCGGAAGTAGTCGATATAGATGATTAGAACTAATATGTATTTTTGTACAAATGTTTGTAAAATAATGGTGTGTAGTTTGTAAAATAATATTGTGTATGGAAACTCAGTATTGTATAAATTAAATAAATGTTATATTGAGTTAAGTTGTAACGAGGTAATAATTTCATCGTATTTTTAATAAAAAAAAAATTTACATAAATGGAGTTGTTACATAATTGGTATCAGAGCAGGTCGATCCTAGATGGCCAGTGGTTGGATGGTTATCTGAATCGATCTTATAGTGTCTTGAGTATGTTGTGGTTGTGCTGTGTAGGGGATCAGTGATTCCTATAGGTAAGAAATTACTAGTGTTTCCTATCTATATGCCGAGGTGGTGTTATGACTGCTATTAAATATTTTTGAACTAACTATTGGGCTTGATCACCTCAATAGCAGCATAACTTTGTTTTGTACCATAGTAGGAAATGGCACCACCAAGGAGGAATCCAGCAACCAATGCAGAGGAAACCCTGCACAACCTGGCCACGGCAATTCGAGACCAAGTTATGACCACCAACCAAATTTTACAACATCTCCAGAATGCTAATAACACAAATGTTGAGATTGGTCCTAACAACCGGACGGCTGGAAAAGATAATGGTATATCCGAGTTCCTGAGGACTAGACCACCTTGTTTCCAAGGTGGTTATGACCCAACGGTAGCCGAAAGGTGGATTAGGGAATTAGAGAAAATCTTTGAAGTGATGGGCTGTACTGAAGAGCAGCAAATCATTTTTGCTGCATATATGTTAAAGGATGAAGCAGAATACTGGTGGCGTGGAGCTAGAGAACTTTTAGCTCATCAGGGAAGACAGATCACCTGGCAAGTGTTCAAGGACATTTTCTTTGAAAAGTACTTTCCAAGTACTGTACGGGCAGAGAAAGAGATCGAATTTCTCCAACTCAGGCAAGGAAGCATGACCGTGGACCAGTATATCGCAAGGTTCGAGGAGCTGTCTAAGTTCTCCTCTTATCTGCGATATAACCCAGATGAAGCATGGAAGGCGGTTAAGTTTGAAGCGGGACTAAACCCGGAGTTGAAGAATGCTGTTATAGCTATGGAGATCAGGGAGTTTGTACCTCTGATAAATAAATGCAGACTCCTGGAAAAGAGTTTAAGGGCAGTGGAGGACGAGAAGCAAAGGCGAAACCTATGGAAAAGGAAGAAAAATTTTCCCAACCCTAGAAAGAACGTGAGAAGAAGTGGATATGGAGCTGGTAAGAGGCCATTGATTGCGGGTCCTAGGCCTTTTCAACAAGACCTCGCCTCAGTCAAGTGCGCTAAATGCGGACGCATGCATGGTAACCGGCCATGCTACATGGGACAAGATGTCTGCTTCAATTGCGGACAGAAGGGACATTTTGCGAAAAACTGCCCACAGAATGTAGGAAAGCAGCCAGAACAGAGGCCTCAGGTGAAAGGAAGGGTTTTCACCCTGAGCGGCCAAGAGGCAGCTCAATCTTCTGAAATGATTCAAGGTACATGCTATATTTATGGATTTGCTCTTATGGTGTTATTTGACTCTGGTGCTAGTCATTCATTTATATCGGAAGAATGTATTAGGAAGTTTCAGTTCCCTATTTCTGAAACTCCCTATGAGCTATCTGTAGTAACCCCTACAGGGGAACGGGTATTAACTTCCTCTGTATGTAAGGACTGTCAAGTCACCATCCAGGAGAAAACTTTTTCTGTAGACCTCGTCAGTTTACCTTTAAGAGGTATTGAGGTCATTCTAGGGTTAGACTGGATGTCTAGAAATCGAGTCTTGTTGAATTGTTGTAACAAGACCGTTGAATTTCTACCTTCTACTCCGAAAGAGGAGGTCCAGTTATTGATGTTAAATGCCAATCAAGTTAATAAGGAGTTGAAGAATGGAGTACTTGGATACATTCTCTTGTATTTATCAAACCTAGAAGTCGAACCGAAGCTTGATGAAATTCCAATAGCCAACGAGTTTCCTGAAGTGTTTCCATCAGATATTCCAGGCTTACCTCCCAAGAGAGAGATAGAGTTCTCTATTGATCTCCTACCTGGGACAGGGCCTATCTCTATTGCACCATATCGAATGGCCTCGAAGGAACTACAAGAACTAAAGAAGCAGTTGGAGGAACTATTAGACAAGCAATTCATTAGACCGAGTGTATCACCTTGGGGAGCTCCTGTATTGTTTGTTAAGAAGAAAGACGGGAGTTTGAGACTATGCATAGATTACAGACAGCTGAATAAGGTGACTATTAAAAATAAGTACCCTCTCCCTAGAATAGATGACTTATTGGATCAATTAAAGGGTGCCTCCATCTTTTCTAAAATTGACTTGCGGTCAGGATATCATCAGATTAGGATTAAGGAGGAGGACGTACCAAAAACTGCCTTCAGGACTAGGTATGGGCACTATGAGTTTCTCGTAATGCCCTTTGGGTTGACTAATGCACCTGCAATTTTCATGGATTACATGAATCGCATTTTTCGACCCTACCTAGATCAATTTGTTGTAGTGTTCATTGATGACATCTTGATATATTCTAAGAGTGAGAAAGAACATGAACAACATCTCCGAATCGTGCTGCAAGTGCTGAAAGAGAAAAAGTTATATGCTAAATTGGAGAAGTGTGAATTTTGGCTGTCAGAGGTGAAGTTTCTCGGACATGTCATCTCTAATAGAGGGGTAGCCGTAGATCCTAGCAAGACGGAAGCAGTAATTAAGTGGGAGACACCAAAGACGGTTACGGAAATCAGAAGTTTCCTTGGTTTGGCAGGATACTACAGGAGATTTATACAAAACTTCTCTCGTATAGCCTTGCCATTGACTAAATTGACCAGGAAGGGAATTCCTTTCAAATGGACTGATCAATGTGATGCTAGTTTTCAGGAGCTGAAGACAAGACTGACCACTCCTCCTGTTTTAATTATTCCAGACCCCACAGGACATTTTGAAGTGTATAGTGATGCTTCAAAGAAAGGGCTAGGGTGTGTGTTAATGCAAGACAAGAGAGTAGTTGCTTACGCCTCTAGACAACTAAGACCCCATGAAGGAAACTATCCAACCCATGATCTTGAATTAGCGGCAGTAGTGTTTGCCTTAAAGATTTGGCGACACTATTTGTACGGGGCAACCTTTGAAGTATATTGTGATCATAAGAGTCTTAAATACCTCTTTGATCAGAAGGAGTTAAATATGAGGCAACGAAGATGGGTAGAATTCCTCAATGACTACAAGTTTGAGATAAAGTATCATCCCGGAAAGGCGAATGTTGTAGCAGATGCCTTGAGTCGAAAATCTCTGCATATGGGTCAGATGATGGTGTATGAGATGCAGATGCTAGAGGAGTTTCGAAATTTGAAGCTAACCACTACTCTTACTCCAAAGAATCTAGTCATTAATGGTTTAAGTATAGGGTCTGACCTTAGAGCCCAGATCAAAGAAGTTCAAGCTCACGATCAATACTTACAAGATCATAAAGACCAAGGTAATTTTTCTGTAATGGAAGATGGAGCAATCATGTATCAGGGAAGGATTTGTGTCCCTCAAGAACAAGAGTTGAGGACTAAGATACTGAAGGAAGCGCATCAAAGTAAATACACAATCCATCCTGGATGCACTAAAATGTACCAGGATTTAAAAAGGATGTATTGGTGGCCAGGGATGAAAAATGACATTGCTGAGTTTGTGGCAAAATGTTTAACTTGTCAGAAGGTGAAAGTGGAACATCAAAAGCCAGCAGGATTTCTTCAACCTCTGGAGATTCCTGAATGGAAATGGGACAGTATTTCGATGGACTTTGTTGTAGGTTTACCTAAGACCTCAGTGGGACATGACTCTATCTGGGTAATAGTTGACAGATTAACCAAATCTGCTCACTTTTTGCCCATAAAAATTAACTTTTCACTAGATAAATTGGCCCAATTGTACGTTCAGGAAATAGTTAGACTCCATGGGATTCCCTTAAATATTGTTTCTGATAGAGATCCGAGGTTCACGTCGAGGTTTTGGAAGGCGTTGCAAGAAGCTTTTGGTACTCAGTTGCGGTTCAGTACTGCCTACCATCCTCAAACTGACGGGCAGACAGAACGAACCATTCAAACCCTAGAAGATATGTTGAGGGCCTGTGTGATAGAGCAAGGTAAAGGATGGGATAAGTACCTACCTTTAGTAGAGTTTGCTTATAATAATAGCTATCACTCTAGCATTAAGATGGCCCCCTATGAAGCTTTATACGGTAGAAAGTGCCGATCTCCACTATGTTGGTTCGAGATAGGAGAAAAGAACTTGTTAGGTCCTGATCTAGTTCAACAAACCACTGAACAAATCAGGATGATACGAAACAAAATACTTACAGCTCAGAGTCGGCAAAAGAGTTACTACGATAAGAGACATAGACCTCTAGAGTTTGAGGAAGGAGACCATGTATTTCTGAAACTTTCCCCGACTACTGGAGTTGGGAGGTCTCTCAAAACAAGAAAGCTAAGTCCGCGATTTTTAGGACCCTACCAAATTCTAAAGAAAGTTGGGACATCAGCATATCAAGTTGCTCTCCCACCTAATTTGTCCAACCTGCATAATGTTTTCCACGTATCACAGCTGCGGAAGTATCTTTCAGATTCATCACATATAATACTGGATGAACCAATCCAAATAAAGGAGAACATGACATACCAGCTAGTACCTGCATCCATATTGGACACTGACGTGAAGCAACTGAGAAATAAAACCATTCCCCTAGTTAAGGTGTTATGGGAAGGTTTGACTCCGGAAGAAGCAACTTGGGAGCTGGAAGAAGTCATGAGGAAGAAATATCCGCAATTGTTCTTATAAGGTAATTTCTGAAATTTTGAGGACAAAATTTCTTTTAGGGGGAGAGAAATGTAACATCCTTAATTTCGTTTCTTTTATTGATAAAGGTACATAAAAAATTTAATTAAGGAAATAAAATTTATTAGACAATATTTTAGATATCTAAGGAAATATAATCCTTAGAAATTCTTCACCTTATGTATATGCATAGAAAATGTTTCTAACATTAAGAGAACAAATAAAGAAGGAAAATCTAATAGGAAAGAAATTAGAAATAACATACTAAAGAGATGCAAAATTCTTGGATAAGGAAGATAAATTTTTAGAAACAAGTAAAGGTCTTAAAATTTCAAAGAACATTGAATTAGGGTAATTTTTCCTAATTCAAGAACTATAGTTACTAAGTTTAAAATCTTAACCCATACATTGGGCTTTTACCTATGGACACTTCATATAGAGTTTTTCCACTTCACATAAGTTTCTAGCAAGCCCATTGGATAACCTAAACAAGAAATTAAACATAGACTTGGACTAGGATATAGTAATTTCACCAATAGCCCAAAAATTATGAAAATGTGACCAAGTCCACCAAGAAAGGAAGAATTTTATCCAAAGCAAAGAAAATGGGTAGGACAAGCCCATAATGGGTAAGAATAAGCCCAAATCCAAGAGGAAAAATAAAATAAAATAAATTAGATGATGATATAATAATAAGAATAAAGATTAGGTTACATGGCATTAAGACAAAAATTTAGCAAGTGGTGTGATTCTACATTCATCATTTAGGCAAGTGGCATGATAATACAAGGCTTTAGGACAAAAACATCTATATCCTTCACTCATAATTTTAGCAAGTGGTATGATAATACATGGTATTAGGACAAAACATTCATAGCCCACACAAATAATATCAACCAAATAATGGAGATTGAAGGGCTAGAAATTTGCCACTTAAAAAGGCAACCTATCATAATTGATTAAGACAAAAGAAAAATTAAATGAATCCCTAAATCAAAGGGACCTTGTCCCTTATCTTAAGAACATATCATCATAATTTTCAAAATACAAATCTCCTTTTCCTATGCATATCTTGACTAAGGAAGAGGAAGACAAGAACATAAGTTGTTTGTTTTCCAAAAATTCAACAAAGTGTATCTTAATTGTGATAAGGTAGATCCATGATCATGAAAGGTGACTTATTTGGTGGTCTATATAAGAGAACCCACCCTTACAACACTTTAATTTCGTCCAAGTGAGAAAGAGAGAGAAATAGAAGTAAGGTAGAGTGAGGAAAGGAGAGAAGAGAGAAGAAGAAAGGAAGGAAGAAGAAGGAGAAGTTTAGAAAGCTAAAGGTAAGTTTAACAATATTTCTTTTTGAAGAAAACTTTTGAAACTTATAATATTTGTATGAGATTTTGATCTTAGAACTTTTATGATTGGTCATGATGTTGCTATATCATGTTACATATTGATCTTGCATGTGATGTATGTTTGAATACTTAGGTTGGTGTAGATAGTTTTGCATGGTTATGGCTATGGGTGGCAGAATTTTAAGCTTCGGTATTTTAATTTCTGGGAACAATCTATAAGGAATTAAAATAAATGGTTAACATAAGAATTAAAGATAAATGTGTCATGGATTTTTAGCCACTGGAATCATTCCATTGGGAGTCCATATGAGGTAGCTATGGTCTGATTAGTAGTCAAAGGTCAGAAAATGAATCATCAGGGAAGAATATGTTAGGATAGCTTCGGTATTTTAATTTCTGGGAACAATCTATAAGGAATTAAAATAAATGGTTAACATAAGAATTAAAGATAAATGTGTCATGGATTTTTAGCCACTGGAATCATTCCATTTGGAGTCCATATGAGGTAGCTATGGTCTGATTAGTAGTCAAAGGTCAGAAAATGAATCATCAGGGAAGAATATGTTAGGATAGCTTCGGTATTTTAATTTCTGGGAACAATATATAAGGAATTAAAATAAATGGTTAACATAAGAATTAAAGATAAATGTGTCATGGATTTTTAGCCACTGGAATCATTCAATTTGGAGTCCATATGAGGGAGATATGAGCCGATTAGTAGACAAAGGTCAGAAAATGGGTCATCAGGGAAAAATATGTTAGGATAGCTTCGGTATTTTAATTTCTGAGAAGTATCTGTAAGGAATTAAAATAAATTATTAACATAAGAATTAAAGATAAATGTGTCATGGATTTTTAGGCACTGGAATCATTCAATTTGAAGTCCATTTGAGGTAGATATAAGCTGATTAGTAAGCAGAGGTCAGAAAATGTTTATTCAGAATATGTTATTAAAGCTTTAGTTTTTGAATTTCTGGAAAATATTCTGTAGGGAGTTAAAATCGTACGCCAAGATAAAAATTATAGATATAGGGCTCATGGATTTTTACCAACTGGAATAACTCAATTTGGAGTTCAAATTTGGGAGATATGGTCTAATTAGTCAGTAAAGGTCAGAACTTACACGAGAAGAAATAATCTGTACATTTAGGGAGTAATATCACCTTGATTTCTTAATATTTCGCTACAATGTTCAACATAATAGTTTTAGATAATTGTTTTATCTTGAAATTGACACTAAGATCACCTACATCAGAGTTAAATTGAGGGAGTTATGCTCTGATTAGTAAGAGAAGGTTAGATAGGATGAAAACCTGCATCAAGAAAATAAAGAAATAAAATTAGTATTTTAAAAAGAAGATGAATCTTAACAAATGACTAGTATAGCCATAGCCATTGCCATTGCATGAACTTACTACCATTTTAAGTGTGTAATTTTTAACATGGAATTTACCCTAGTACTCATATAAATTTACAAGAAGTTTTGAAAGTGCCGGTTTTATTTGAAAAATCTTAGTATGCTCCGTGGTTGTAGTATTTTCACATCAGAAAAGAATTATTCTAGTTACTGGAAAACAAAATTGTGATTTGTGAAAAGTGCATGTCTAAGGAAAGCTCTGGCAAGGAAAGACATGGTACTTAAGCGTGTCCATTAGTGACCCACCTCTCTTTCCTGGGAACTTTTCTGGTGCGCTGTTTACAGACTACAATTACTATCCAGTTACCAAGGTATTAGTATGGAATTTTGACATGGAAATGTTTTATAAAGTGATATTTTAAATGGTTATGTTCATGGCATGATTACCAATGATTTATGGTAATAGTTATATTTTGATGAACATACTTGTTATTGAAAGCATATTTTTGGCTATCATAGTGAAAAGAAAAGAAATGAGCACGGTCACATGGCAATCCGTGTGGTGCACCAGTAGGGGACGCCCTACCAACGGTTATGATCATGTTAATAAGAAAAGAAAGAGAAAGTGTGCCATGTCGGACGGAGCGAGATAAGCCCGTACCGAAAAGTAGAGAATACTCACCCTGACCGGGGTAGCTTGAAGTAAGAATAAGTGGATAGCCATCATATGAAACTCGAAAAATAAGTTATTCATACCATACATGTCATAACTGTATAATTTTCATATGCATGATAAAGTGCATTCATGTGACTTAAAGATATTTTCTGTAGTTTATACAGCTGAACATGACATGATGAACTATATTGATGATAAATTATGATTTATTGTTGAACTTACTGGGATTTAATTCTCACTATATTTCCATATCATGTTCAGAATAATAAATATGCAGATATTCTCTATGAAACTTATTATCTCTGTACGTTGGATCGAGGTGCCCTACCTTGGGCAACTTCCAGTTATTTCAGATATAACTGTCGTAGATGTAACTGAGATTCCGGTGGACGTGCCACCCGAACCAGTGTCCCCGGAAGTAGTCGATATAGATGATTAGAACTAATATGTATTTTTGTACAAATGTTTGTAAAATAATGGTGTGTAGTTTGTAAAATAATATTGTGTATGGAAACTCAGTATTGTATAAATTAAATAAATGTTATATTGAGTTAAGTTGTAACGAGGTAATAATTTCATCGTATTTTTAATAAATAAAAAATTTACATAAATGGAGTTGTTACATTGATGAATATCGATGAGTTGTATGGCTTAAGACAGTACTGAGTAGGAGACGCTCTATTAGTTTGAGTGAGCCAAAGGGAGAGCCACTCCTATCGGATGACAGTGGTAATGTGAGGAGGCAGAAGGGTAATGAGCTCACATTCCTTAATTACCTATTGTGATTGTAGATAATGGTAATGTAAGGAGGCAGAAGGGTGATGAATTCACATTTCCTTATTACCTATTATGACTATGGTCAGTGGTAATGTGAGGAGGTAAAAGGGCGATGAACTCACATTCCTTGATTACCTATTGTGACTATAGTCAATCGGTCACTATGCGTATAGCAAATGAGTGAATTGAGTATATTAAGAGCTGTGACATGCTTGAGCATTATGTAAAAAGAGTGGATTTTCGATGCATATATAGTATGTTAATTATGCATCAACAAAAGTTATTATTTTATCTCAAAAACTTGATATTTTTCTGTAGCTTATACAACTGAACATAACGCCATCCCTTGCTGTGTGCATGGGAAATGACCATATTAGAGTCCCTTCACGTATCCTCTTGAACGGTGGTAGGGCAAATCTTAGCTGAGATGCTGAGTTTAGGCAAATCCTACACTGACAAAGTACAGAAGGGGGCTTGAACTCTGATACAGTGATTCTGATATGGGATTCTCCTAATGTTTACATGTAAAATATTTTGATGCATATCATTATTTATTTAATGATTATACCGTACTTTATATGATTTTGAATATATGGTTATTTGTTGAAATGACAATTTTTAAAAATGTGGGTTCCATGCAAATGTACCTCCAAACTGTACTTTCTACATGAAATTTTTTGAAATATGAGTGCATCCATATACTGACCTAAGAGGTTATAAGAGTTATTATCTGCTCATTGAGTTGTCAAACTCACTATACTATATTTTCACATTTTTTATATAAGAATACAGAGTTTGGTCATTTTTCTTTAGATAAGTGATCAGCTAGGCGACATTTTCTCTAGTGAACCTATTTTGTTTTCAAGGCTCGTAGATTTTGGTTTGATTATATTGTACTTGTACTCTAGAATATGCTCTGAACGCTATAAGCAAGATCCCTGCTTTTGCTGTTACTTTAATATTTATAGACTTGATCTGTATATTGTGTATATATGGGAATACCTATATATAACTGTTTTTAATGATAAATGAGTGTATCATGCATATTATGGAAAATATATGTTTGTAAAGTATGTGTTTAACGTGCCCTTAAAGTGGGGGTGTGACATGATGTGTCTATGTTATTTTAGCTCTATTAGTTTCTCTAATTCTTTATGCGGCTAATAAGTTATACTTTACTGATGTGCTAAAGATTACTTGTTAATTAGGGTTAATTGAGATGATTGTCATCAATTGAATAAACCTAAAGAGGAACAGGGATAATATCACAATGGTAGATACTTAAATTAAGATTTATTATGTTGTCATTTATCAATGCAATTCCTTGATGGTAGATATCAACCAAAACCAACTCTCTCATTATTAATCACTCTTTATAATATGGAAAAAGAATTAATCTTCCTTATAATATGGAAAAAGAATCTTGTATGTGGAATACTTAATAGAGCATGGTGCCAAAATAGGAAGTTAGAAATTTGGACAAAACATTGAAATAAAATTAAAATCGGCGGGCGTAAATCTTGAAAATCTGTAAACAAAAATCTAACTATTATATCGGCAAAAATCGGTGGCCGCAAGGTTTGAATATATGTGCCAAAATCTACTTTAAATCTGTTGGTATTCGGTGGAAAGATAGCACATGAAAAAAAAACATTTCTGAGCTTATAAAAGCCTGTGAAAATCAAAGAATATGTAGTTAACTGGTAGGATGCAGTTGATTGCTTCAAAATAGATGTAATAAATCAACTGTAAAATAACTAGTCTAAATTAAAATTTCTCAAAATAGCTAGTCGACTTAATAATACCAATAGTCGACTGGCAAGAACATTGAGAAAACAAAATAAATCATTTGATTGTCCCTCTTTAACAACTAACTTGTTTGGATTTTAACTATTTTTTTTTACAATTACGCCTATCATTTACAACTTTCCTACAAGAATCAAGACATCAATGCTTCATCAAGGACAACAAGAAAAATAAATAAATTTCTGGTGATATCTTAACCTTATTCTCTTTATATGCCTAATATGAGTGACTATCACAACTACTGTACATATACATGTTTGCTGTCATTTTTGAAAATTTCACCTTCAATTTAGCTCAGATCCACCAATCACTCACATACTGTTCTAATTATTCCCGGCCTATTCACATAGCTATCATAAGTATGCCATTCTCTGAGTTCTATAAATGCACACGTTAATTTCTTTACTTTCATACTTCAACTTAAGGTGTGTGCAGCTATGGAGGGAATCACATTTCGTCAATTCCGAAATATTTGTGTCTTTTGTGGTTCCAGTCCTGGAAAAGATGGAGAGCATGTGAAAGCTGCACAAAACCTGGGTATGATACTGGCCATGAGAAAAATTCATTTAGTCTATGGTGGAAGTAACCGTGGATTAATGGGGTGTGTGTCTACAGCTGCTCATATAGGAGGATGTCAAGTTCTAGGTATTATTCCTACAGCTCTAGCTGCATCTAACATCGTAGAAAGACAATTGGGGAAGAGTTTAGGGTAGCTTCCATGCATGAATGCATGGCTAGAATGATGAACAATGCTGATGCCTTCATTGCCTTACCAGGCGGTTTTGGTACTTTAGAAGAGATTTTTCAAATAGTTTCTTGGGCACAACTGAATATGCATCACAAACCGATAGGTTTGTTAAATGTTAACCACTTAAGGTCTGTTGTCTTTTCTTGATCATGCTGTGGAACAAAGGTTCATCTCACACTCAGCACGATGAATTCTCATCTTAGCTTCAAATGCTGAGGAGTTGATTGATACTTTACAGGCATATGTTCATATACCTGATCCAACTATAGCTCAAATAGAATGGATAGCAGACAACCGCAAGAAGCGCAAATTGGATTTGGATCTTCATCTTTAGATGTAGTAAAACGTAGCTATTATTGTACCACTTTTACTTTCTTAGAGTCTACTTGGATACCATCTTTACCAACTATACTCTCTTAGAGTTGGTAAAACTATCTTTGAATGTTGCTTATGATCCTCTGAACTTTTGAAATATTCTGATATATCATCAATAAATATAATACCAAGTTGATCCAAGGACCTAATTACTATTCATTAAATCTATGAATGCAGCTAGCTTATTTGTCAAACTAAATAACATAACTAAGGAATCATAATGCCCATAATGAGTCCTAAAAGAAAATTTTCGTACATCCTCTTCTCTTATCCTTAATTAATGTTACTCATATCTCAAATCAATTTTTGAAAAACATTGAGCACCTTGCAACTGATCAAACAGATCATCTATACGAGATAATGGGTATTTATTCCACACTGTCGCCTTATTCAACTGTCTACAATTTATGCATAGTCATAGTGATCCATCTTTCCTTTTCACAGATAGAACTGGAGCACTCCAAATAAAAGTACTAGGGCATTTAAATCCCTTATCTAACAAATCTTGTAACTATTTTTTTTTTAAATTCAATCGATATCATTCTATATAGGGATATAGATACTTGTTGGGTTTCAAGAAGTAAATCCATATCAAATTCTAGTCGGGGTACTCTAGGTAATTCTTCTGAAAACACATTAGGAAATTTCCTAACTACTGGAACCTGATCTACATTAGTATACTTTATATCAACATCTCTCACCACTGCCAAATAACCTTAGCACCCTTTTTTTTAATAACTTCTAGTCGTTAAAGGTGAAATTAAATTACCGAGTACTTGCTTCCATGTTTGCTCACTACTTGCAACTCCTTTACTAACATTTTCTGCTATTGATGACATCTTCATACTGTATCAGTTAGATCACACTTCAAAACACTTAAACAAATTCAACCATTGTGACTTTATTCTTTAACATGCTTATGCATAGTATTATGGAAAACCAAACTGTCTTCGAATTCCTTATATCAACAAAATATATCATTGAAAATATTATCTTCATAGATTCTCCGCTCTCAAATACAATCCTACTCACAACTTACCAAATCCATTTATATATATAGATTTCAACTCATCCATCTAAAAAGAGATTTAAATCTATTTTTAAAACACTCACGTTATTCCAAATCATTATCTTAGAGTTAACAATCTCGATCACATCATAACCTACTATCAATATTATATTAGCTATTCGTCATATTGTTTCACATAAGCAAATCAAACAATCAATTCAAACCTTCTTGACATCCAAACAAGCTATTCCCTTTGTGTTTGGATAGAATTTTCTTATTTTTACCTACTTTCCCAAGAAGGTTCTCTTTATCACTTTTCATAAAAACAAGTTCAAAAGCTGAACTAGTAGTCCACACACAAAAGGTACCATCTAGGACATACGCATAGATGTTTAAACATTGCTTACCTAATGATAAGAGTCAGAAAAAGAAGAGGATAACACCCTATAGAATTCCACAACAACACCGTGAGTATAAATATGTCTGCAGTTACATATCCATACTCAAAGTCCTACTACAGAATTATTTGCTCTGTTAGCCACAGGGAAACCTAATGCTCTGATACCAACTTGTAACGCCCTTAATTTACGTTACGTAAAATAAACATTTTTTTCCGCAATCAGATATTTTTCATAAAGATGCATAATTCAATTCTTTATCATGGGAACATATACATATAAGATCTCTCATATATACACAATATATAGACCAAGTCTATAAACATCAAAGTACAGCAGAAACGAGGATCCTGCCTGTAGCGTTCAGAGCACTCTAGAATACAAACACAGTATAATTCAAAGATCGTGAGTCTTGGAAGCAACGTAGACTCACCTAGAGAATATATCAACTATCTGTCGAATCAGACTCTGATATTCTTATCTGAAAAATGTGGAAATATTGTGTAGTGAGTTTGACAACTCAGTGAGCAAATAATTCCTCCTATGACCTCTTAGGTCAGCATATGGATGTACTTATATTTTAAAATAAGTCACATAGAAAATACAGTTCATAAGTACATTCATATGAGACCCGTATTTCAAATATTCTCAAATCAAAGGATATTCAGATATCTAAAACCATATGCTGCACGGTATGATCATTAAACAAATATTATGCTCAACTGTATAAGCTATAGTAAAATAGTAAGATTTGGAGATAAAATCATCACTTTTAATGCACCTGCCTCACTCGGCAATCTGGTCAATGCAATGAAAATATAACTCATTTGCTATACGCATAGTGACCTCGACCCTAGTCACAATAAGTGATTAGGGAATGTGAGTACATCACCCTCCTGCCTCCTCACATTACCACTATCACCTGGTTGGAGCGGTCCTCCCCCGGCTCACTCAGGCTAATTGTAACATCCCGTAATTTTTTAGATATTTTCCTTAGAAATTCTTCACCTTACATATATGCATAGAAATGTTCTAATATTAATGGAATAGGTAAAGAAAGAAAACCTAAGAGGAAATATTAGAAATAAACATGTTAAAAGAAAGGTGAAATTCTTAGGTAAAGAAAGATAAATTTTTATGAAGTAAGTAAAGGTCTTAAAATTTCAAGAAGATCGGATTATGGTAATTTTTCTTAATTTAAGAGCAAAAGTTATTAAGTTTAGTATCTCCAGCCGTAATTGGGCTTTAACCTATAGACACTTCATATAGAGTTTTTCTACTTCACATGAATTTTTAGCAAGCCAATAGGATAGCCCAAGGAAGAAATAAAACATAGACCTGGACTAGGATATAAAAATTGGACCGGTAGCCCAAAAATTATGAAAATGTGACCAAGCCCATTATGAAAGGTAGAATTTTAACCAAAGTAAGGAAAATGGGCAAGAATGAGCCCAAACCCAAGAGGAAAAATAAAAATATAAAAATATAAAAATAAAATTAAAGTGATGAAATATTGGTGTAATCAAGATTAAGTGACATGGCATTAAGACAAAAATTTAGCAAGTGGTGTGACTCTACATTCATCATTTTGGCAAGTGGCATAATAATACAAGGCTTTAGGACAAAAACATCTATATCCTACATTCATAACTTTAGCAAGTGGGTAATAATACATAGCATTATGACAAAACATCATTATCCTACACAAATAATTTTAGTTAAGTAAGGAAAATTCAAGGGCTAGAAATTTGCCACTTAAAAAGGCAAATCTATCATACTTGATTAAGACAAAAGAAAAAGGAAATGAATCCCCAAATCAAAAGGATCTTGCCCCATATCTTAATAACATAACATCATAATTTTCAAAATACAAATCTCCTTTTTCTATGCATATCTTGACTAAGGAAGAGGAAGACAAGAACATAAGTTGATTGTTTTCCAAAAATTCAACAAAGTGTATCCTAATTGTGATAAGGTAGACCCATGATCATGAAAGGTGAATTATTTGGTGGTCTATATAAGAAAACCCACCCTTACAACATTAGAATTTCGTCCAAGTGAAGGAGAGCAAAAATAGAAGCAAGGTAGTGTGAGGAAAGGAGAGGAAGAAAGGAAGAAAGAGGAAGAAGAAGTCTAGAGGACTAAGTGCTCCAGGTAAGTTTAACAATATTTCTTTTTGAAGAAAACCTTTGAAACTCATAATATTTATATGAGATTTTGATCTTAGAACTTTGATGATTGGTCATGGATGTTGCTATATCATGTTACATATTGATCTTGCATGTGATGTATGTTTGAATACTTAGGTTGGTGTAGATAGTTCTGCATGGCTATGGCTATGGTTGACAAAATTTTAAGCTTCGGTATTTTAATTTCTGAGAACAATCTATAAGGAATTAAAATAAATGGTTAACATAAGAATTAAAGATATATGTGTCACGGATTTTCACCCACTGGAATCATTCCATTTGGAGTCCATATGAGGTACCTATGGGCTGATTAGTAGTCAAAGGTCAGAAAATGAATCATCAGGGAAGAATATGTTAGGATAGCTTAGGCATTTTAATTTTTGGGAATTATTGGTAGGGAATTAAAATAAATGGTTAACAAAAGAATTAAAGATATGTGTGTCATGGATTTTTAGCCACTGGAATCATTCAATTTGGAGTCTACATGTGGTAGATATGGTCCGATTAGTAAGCTAAGGTCAGAAAATAGTTCATTAGGGAAGATTATGTTAGGACAGCTTTTGTATTTTAATTTCTGGGAATTATCTGTATGGAATTAAAATAAATGGTTAACATTAAAGTTATATATCTATGTCTCATGGAAATATACCCACTGGAATTATTCAATTTGGAGTTCATATGAGGTAGATATGATCCGATTAGTAAGCAGAAGTCAGAAAATGTTTATTCAGTGAAGAGTATGTTATTAATGCTTTAGTTTTTGAATTTCTGGGAATATTCTGTAGGGAATTAAAATAGCGTGCCAACATAACAATTATAGATATATGGCTCATGGATTTTTACCAACTGGAATAACGCAATTTGGAGTTCCAATTTGGGAGATATGGTCTAATTAGTCAGTAAAGGTCAGAACCTATCCGAGAGGAACTATCCTGTACTTTGAGGGAGTAATATCACATTTGTTTCTTAATTTTTCGTTACAATGTTCAACATAATAGTTTTAGATAATTGTTTTATCTTGAAATGGACACCAAGATCACCTACATCAGAGTTAAATTGAGGGAGTTATGCTCTGATTAGTAAGAGAAGGTTAGATAGGATGAAAACCTGCATCAAGAAAATAAAGAAATAAAATTAGTACTTAAAAAAGAAGATGAATCTTAATAAATGACTAGTATAGCCATAGTCATTGCCATTGTATGAACTTTTTACCATCTTAAGTGTGAAATTTTGACATGGAAATATTTTATAAAGTGATATTTGAAATGGTTATGCTCATGGCATGATTACCAATGATTTTTGGTAATAATTATATTTTGATGAACATACTTGTTATTGAAAGCATATTTTTGGCTATCATTGTGAAAAGAAAAGAAATGAGCACGGTCACATGGCAATCCGTGTGGTGCACCAGTAGGGGACGCCCTACCAACGGTTATGATCATGATAATGAGAAAAGAAAGAGAAAGTGGGCCATGTCGGACGGAGCGAGAAAAGCCCGTACCGGAGAGTAGAGGATACTCACCCTGACCGGGGTAGCTTGAAATGAGAATAAGTTGATGGCCATCATATGATATTTTGAAAATAGTTAATCATATCATACATATCATTACAGTATGATTCTTATGTGCATAGATATAATGCATTCATGTGACCAAAGATATTTTCTGTAGTTTATACAGCTGAACATGACGTGATGAGCTTTACTGATGATAATTTATTGTTGAACTTACTGGGATTTAATTCTCACTATATTTCCATATCATGTTCAGAAAATTATTTATGCAGCTTTTGTTTCTAAGGCTCTGGCTTTTAGTGCACATTGGATCGAGTTACTTTATGTTGGGCAGATTTCAGAATCAAATAAGATGTTTGTGGTCAAGTTGGCTCAGATCCCGGTGAAGGTGCAACCACCCGCACCTGTATCTCCGAAATTGGTCAACCAAAATAAACAAGATGTAAATATCTATGTGTTTGATATGTTATACGTCTGTTTTGATTAATGACATGTATGTGAACTCAATATTGTATAATAATAAAGGAAAAAAAGAGAGGTTGTTACACTAATAGGGCGTCTCCTATTCGGTACCGTCACAAGCTATACAATCAATCGATATTCATCAATACATATATATACATGTAAAATTATCAAGCAGCTCGCCATAAGCTTTACGTTTGTCATATTTATCAATCAACTCGCCATGAGTTTTACGCTTGCCATTCAATCTCATTTATAATATGACATGCATCATTTCCACAATTATATAACTTTACAAATCAATGCATCGTGCACATAATATTCACTTTATCAAATAATGATAAATACATTTAGAACCTCATATTCAATGAGTTCCAAAATCCATTTCTAAAACCATACTCTTCTTGAACTATGTGCTAGTTCATAAGCAAAATAAATATTTGAACACATTTCAAAAATTTATGATAGCATAAATAATTATAAACAGAAACAATTATATATTTATAGTTCAAGAAGAGCACAAGGTAAGTCATAGAAAGAAGTATCTATTCACAAGGTAGGGCTCCTGGTTAGACAGCCCTAAAATGTACTTTTCTAATCTGAATTTGATCGATTAGACCTCAAAAACGTTTCAGGAGGGTCCAAAAACTTAAAAAATGACTCCGGGAGCTGGTCACTATTCACCGCCGGAAAACATTATTCACCCGCCGAAAATCACTATTCACGATGAACAAAAAGTTGTCAGATAACTGAAAAATTTCATATCCTAAGGTTTACCTAGCTCCTGAATCCATCTACGGTGTCAGAATTTCAATTAGAGTTCTTTAAGTAAGAGTTTTAGAATTTACCTTTTTCTGAGATTTTCTACTTCAAATCTATGGCGATTCAACGGTTGATTTGAAAAATTGATCGGTCAAAACTGTAGTATTCTTCGTCCTGAATTCAGTAGCACCTTCAGTTTTGAGATAGGAAGCCAATAGGCACTCCAAATCTAAAGAAAAAGTTGAATGTTACTATTCATTTGCTATTCACTCACTATTTACTCATTATTCATCTTTTCAAATTGTTTCCGAAAGTTTCGCCGTCTCCCAACCTTCCCCTTCCCTTTTTATTTTATTTATTTATTTATTATTAATAATTATTATTATTTAATAATTAATAATAGAATTTGTTTTATATATAAATTCATATAAATTCCATTTTTCATCCTAAAACCTCCCAAAAATTTCTAAAAATTCTCATTCTCATAAACCTTTAGTTGAACTCTTAAATCATAATTTTTCTTGATAAAAATCTCGATAAAAAAAATCACAAAATAAATATCTTTATACATAATAAAAGAAATAATATTTCTAAAAATACAACAAAATTTATTAAAGGCCAATATAATTATTTCAAGTAAAAAAATAATTATTTTAATTAAAAATAGACTTACTTTTAGCAGAACATAATCATTTTTAAACAAATAAAAATATATTTATTTATAACAAAATATTGTTATTTAAAAATAAAAATTATGGGATGTTACACTAGATGCCACTTATAACATATCATGTTCAATCAAAACATAGTTTCGTTACAATTTCTTAAATCATAAAACGATATGTACTTCCAAGTATATATATAAAGCTATATCCTAAATCTATCTATTTCTACAACATGATAATACCCTAAAACCATAGAGTAACAACATTATCAGTTTCAAAAATATAAATATTTCAAAATTTTCAAACAAGACATGCTTCCAGAATTCCAATATCAAATTCCATTATTATAATCCAACTTAATTGTTACAATTCACAACCACAATTCTACTTAAATTCATGACCATACTGTAATACCCCTCATCTTTTGGAACAGTACATTTTGCTATGATGGGTATGTTTTATATTAAATTGTTACGTTTTCTCTTAAATGATCTTATTTTGTTTAATATGAATATGCACTTATTTTGATGTGTGTGTGTGTGTGTGTATGCGTGAATGTGTGTGTGTGTATATATGCGTGAATGTGTGTGTGTTTGTAATATATGTCTTATTAAGAAAATTTATGAGTTTGAAGCGTAATTAAGGTTTTATAAAGAATAAATGTATGCTACGAGCTATTCAGATATCATATGGAAGTCACACAAGGTTTACATGGAATTTAAGGCTTTATTTGGAGGTTTTTTTAGTAGTTTTGACATGTTCTCTTTGAAAACAGCCCAACGCCATAGCATTGGCTATAGGAAAGTTGGTACAAAGTCCTAAAAGGTTCACTGTGGCGTTCTTTATTGACTACCACCGCATGTGCTTTCCTAGAAGTTAGGATTTTTCTAGAAAGTGTTACTACCACAATACCGGAATCTCATTGCCACAATGTTAAAAGGCATAGCATTTGTATTTGGTTTGCAAAAGGCTCACTACTGCAGTGCTAAAAGAAATGATAGAATTATTCATCTGTTTTATTGATTAGAAGTCACTAGATTTCTCCATGGTCATTGCCATAATTTTACTCTTCTCCTTATCTTTCTAAATTTTAGGCTTAATGAGACCTCTGTTCAAGAAACTAAAGTCACCATCATGATAAGTATGAAACATATAATATTTTCCACCATTTTTAGAAGAAACTATTATTTAAGATATGCTCAACTAAAGGTAAGATTCTGAAAACCTATGTTTAGGAAGCTTTAATCATGAAAGTGATATAATATTTAAGTTTAGGGGTTAGTAAAACCCTAATACCAAAGTTTTTGTGATCATACAATGTTGTTTTCTAATGTGAACAGTAAAGTGAATAGTGCTATAAATAATGCCCGTGTGAAGGAAGATGAATTCTAGCTTTTTGAAACTATTGAGCACAAATCCAACGTTCATTTAATTGGTTTGGTTTCAAGAATTAGTATAAATGAGCATGCTTATTCTGAGTTCAAACCCTTGTGAGTAGCTAACATAGCCTATAATACGTTTTTAATTTCCATTTCAACTTCTAATATGAAATTCATGTTTTGTAGGTTTTGTGAATATATATATTGATAGATTGGTATTTTCATATGTTTAATTCTCATATTTTCGGTATTGTGAAGTGATGGTAAATGTTTCCTGATTTTGTGGTACAGTTTTTAATATGTTAGACAAGCACTTTTGATGTATTATTCTAAATTTGAATTGATTTATGATTTATAAAACTTTCTAAATGGGAGGTATGTTGAAGGAATTTGATAAAAAATTATGTAAATAGGTTATATAGAGATTTTTTATTTTTGTGTTATTGATATTTAGTATGTTTATATGTGTGTGTGTGTGTGTGTGTGTGTGTGTGTGTGTGTGTGTGTATTGACTATTCGATTTGAGACCTCCTTATGTGGATCAAGAGTTAAAGTTTTGATTTTGAAGTATGAATCATCAATAGATGATTTGATGGCATTGATTTATTTTTTATAAATTAGAATTATATTGGAATCATGTGAGTAAAATGAATTATCAAATGTTTATAATTTAATAATGAAGAGGAATCTTCTCAAAAATATTGTTTGCTAGCAACAGTAAATGCTAGCAGTGCACCGTGATTTTCAACTAGTAGGGGAGTCTTCTGTGTTGGGCAACATATGAGATTTGCTATTGGTGGAATGCTAATAGGATTTGATAGGAGTGGTAGAATGCTTCCTAACTCTGAAACTCTAGCTAGCAGGGATGATGCTAGTTCTGTATGTTGGCCTTCACAAGGGTTTTGTAATTTGATAAGAGTGGTGGGATGCATCCTATAATTATTGACTTTGTTAAAAGACATGATTATTACTAGATGCTTACCTTCTATTACATTATTGAATATAAGTATGATTTCCTTTTCCTTGGCTTTGTGCATGGGAATTTATATATGGTTTTGATATGGAATCCTCCTAACTTAATTTTGATTATAAATAAATCCATGAAATTTGATTTGGTCATATTATTTTTAATATCATAAGTAAATTCTAAATAAGTTATTGTGCTAAATTTATACTTTTGAATAACGAATGATGTTTTTTTGCGCGGATGGTGAGTATTCCTTGTCTTTGCAAGGAAAATAGTTTTGATAAATGTTTTCAAATAAGTAAATTATGGTTTTCTGTGATGCATTTTCTACTAGGCTAGGCTAATGGGGGTGAGTTGATCCTTATTCCATATCAGTCACATGCTCAGAAATCTAGGTTATGACATATACAGAAACAATGCTTGTCTTGTCGCCTAAAGGCTCTATGATGGAAGTCATACATATTTGGTAGAAGATAGGTAAATCTTGGTGAGTTTCACTTATGCTTGGGCATAGTTTTTTTCATTTATCTATCTGATTTGATTATAATCTCGAGTTAGGCAATTGCCACAAGTAGGATCCGTGTTTATGATGCATATACAATGTTTTTATTTATGATGAATGAATTGTATAAATTTAAGACTTATACTTTCGATTATATTCAAATATGAACTTGATAAAATATTTTTGATCATGTGAAAAGTGAATTTCTCCTATGTGTACCTATTTTATTGGGAATTGGTATTTGGTTCACGATTTATATGTATATTTGTGATATGATTTACCTAAGGTTGGGATATTGTTATTTACATTTCATATGAATATAGTTTATGATTTCTATAACTATGTTTTCATGAAAAGATTGAATCTCATTTGAGATATTTCATATCTAATTTATTAGCAAATGGATTTGACGTATTGATATTGTTTTGCGAGGATGGTAAGTTCTCCTTGTTTAAATTTTTGTGTCATTTTTGCAAGGAAAATAGTTTTGATAAATGTTTTCAAATAAGTAAATTATGGTTTTCCATGCTGCGTTTTCTTCTAGGCTATGCTTATAAGGTAAGTTGATCCTCATTCCATATCAGTCACATGCTTAGAAATCTAGGTTTTGAAACATACACAAAAAATTCTTGCCTTTGGGACTATAGGCTCTATGTTGGAAATCATAAATATTTGGTAGAAAACATGTCGATCTTGGTGAGCCCACTTGTTCTTAGGCATAATTTTATTCATTTATCTATCTGATTTGTTTATAATCCAGAGTTTTGCCAAGATCCATGTTTTTGATGTAACAACCCTAAAATTTAATAATTTTCATTTATGTATGGATTATTAAAAGAAAAAAAGAAGTAGAGATGTAATTAAAAGGTTTTAAAGATGAAAATGAAAACTTGTTAATATTTTTGGGGTCAAATTGTAATTTCTTAAAAGTTTAGGGGTCAAAATGTAAATAATGAAATTTGTAAGGACTTCCTCTAACAATTAGCAAATTGCTAATTGGTCCCTCCATTATTATTTTAAAAAAATAGAGAAACGAAAATTTTTTAGGGCAAATGAATAGTATGAATAATAACTTTCTCTTAATTTATTTTCTCTCTCTAGATCTGGAGTACCTTCGAATCTCTGACCTAAAAACTAAGGATACAATTGGATTTAGGATGGAGAGTACTACGATATTGGCCGAACAATTTTTCAAATTTGCCACAGAATAACCGCAGATCGAAAGTAGAAAATTTTAGAAAAAGATAAGTTCTGAAACTCCTAATTAGAGTCCTTAAATTACAAATCTGATACCGTAGATAGATTCAGGAGATAGATAAACTATAGGATATGAAATTTATTAGCCATTTGACAACTTTTGGTGTCATGAACAGTAACTATGACTAGCGGTGTGAATAGTGATCTACTGATGTGAACAGTATTTTCAGCTATGAACAGTGACCATCGATTAACTAGTGTTGACTAAGATCCCAAAGTCATTTCTTAAGTTTTTGGACCCTTCAGACTTGATTTTGTGGTCTATTTGATCAAATTTCTATTGGAAAAATATATTTTGGGGTTATCTAACCTGGAGCCCTTACCCTATGAGTATATATATCTTTCTATGACTTACTCTATGCTCTTTTTGAACTTTAAATGTATAATTGGTTATGTTTACAAGTTATTTGTACTTTTATATGTCTTTGAAATAGATTAAAATACCCGATTTGTTGACTATCTGGCATATATTTCAAGAAGAGTATAATTTTGAAAATGAATTTTTGAATTTATTGAATATTTGATTCTAAATGTATTTCTCATCATATGGTAAAGGAAATATATTGGGCACGTGACATTGATATATAAAACTATAAGATTTCATTCGAAAAGCGCAAGTATATGTGATAACCCTGATCGGAAAATTTCTAATAGAGGAATTGTACTGAAACTGAAAATTCTGAAATATACTAAAACCTCTGTTTTGAACGATATGACATATGTGCAAATAATGATTTTTGTTGAGGAATCATATTAGAAACACTGTTTGCTAATAGCAGGTGATGTTAACTTTGGTGCAACTTGTAACATCCCGTAAGAAAATAAAATTTATTAGACAATTTTTAGATATCTAAAGAAATATAATCCTTAAAAATTCTTCACCTTACGTGTATGCATAGAAATGTTCTAACATTAATGAAATAGGTAAAGAGAGAAAACCTAAGAGGAAAAATTAGAAATAAATATACTAAAGAAAGGTGAAATTCTTGAGAAAGAAAGATAAATTTTTGTGAAGTAAATAGAGGTATTAAAATTTCAAGAAGATTGGATTAGGGTAATTTTTCCTAATTTAAAAGTTAAAGTTACTAAGTTTAGTATCTCCACCCATAAATTGGGCTTTCACCTATGGAAACTTCATATAGAGTTTTTCTACTTCACATGAATTTTTAGCAAGCCAATAAGATAGCCCAAGGAAGAAATAAAGCATAGACTTGGACTAGGATATAGAAATTGGACCGGTAGCCCAAAAATCATGAAAATGTGACTAAGCCCATTATGAAAGGTAGAATTTTATCCAAAGTCAAGAAAATGGCCAAAAATTAGCCCAAACCCAAGAGGAAAAATACAAACAAAAATAAAATAAAGTGATGAAATAATAGTGTAATCAAGATTAGGTGACATGGCATTAAGAAAAAAATTTAGCAAGTGGTGTGATATTCTACATTCATAATTTTAGCAAGTGGTATGATAATACATGGCATTAGGACAAAACATCTATATCCTACACTCATAATTTTAGCAAGTGGGTAATAATACATAACATTATGACAAAACATCATTATCCTACACAAATAATTTTAGTTAAGCAAGGAAGATTCAATGGTTGGAAATTTGCCACCTAAAAAGGCAAACCTATCATAATTGATTAAGACAAAAGAAAAAGAAATGAATCCCTAAATCAAAGGGACCTTGTCCCTTATCTTAGAAACATATTATCATAATTTTCAAAATACAAATCTCCTTTTGCTATGCATATCTTGACTAAGGAAGAGGAAGACAAGAACATAAGTTGTTTGTTTTCTAAAAATTCAACCAAGTGTATCCTAATTGTGATAAGGTAGACCCATGATCATGAAAGATAAATTATTTGGTGGTCAATTTAAGCAAAACCCACCCCTATAACATTAGAATTTTCGTCCAAGTGAGGGAAAGAAAAAATAGAAGCACGGTAGAGTGAGGAAAGGAGAGGAAGAAAGGAAGAAAGAGGAAGGAGAGTCTAGATGACTAAGTACTTAAGGTAAGTTTAACAATATTTCTTTTTGAAGAAAACTTTTGAAACTTATAATATTTATATGAGATTTTGATCTTAGAACTTTGATAATTGGTCATGGATGTTGCTATATCATGTTACATATTATGTATGTTTAAATACTTAGGCTGGTGTAGATAGTTCTGCATAGGTATGACTATGGATGGCAAACTTTTAAGCTTCTGATTTTAATATTCTGGGAAGAATTGTTTAGGAATTAAAACAAATGGTTAACATGAAAAATGTAGATCTATGTCTCACGGATTTTTACCCACTGGAATCACTCAATTTGGAGTCCATATGAGGTAGATATGGTCTGATTAGTAAGCAGTGTTCAGAAAATGGTTAATCAGGGAAGAACATGATAGGATAGCTTATGTGTTTTAATTTCTGGGAACATTTTGTAGGGAGTTCAAATAAATGGATAGTATAAGAATTATAGATATATGTGTCACGGAATTTTAGCCACTGAAATTATGCAATTTGAAATCTATATGAGGTAGATATGGTTTGATTCGTAAGCAGTGGTCAGAAAATGATTAATCAGGGAAGAATATGTTAGGATAGCTTCTGTGTTTTAATTTCTGGGAACATTATGTAGGGAATTTAAATACATAGTTAACATATGAATTATAAATATATGTGTCACGGATTTATAGCCACTAGAATCACTTAATTTGGAATTTTTATGAGGTAGATATGGACCTATTAGTAGGCAGAGGTTAGAACCTATTCAAGAAGAAATAACTTGTATATTGAGTGAGTAATATTACATTGATTTCGTAATATTTCGCTAAACGGTTCAACATAATAGTTTTAGATAATTGTTTTATCTTGAAATTGACACCAAGATCACCTACATCGGAGTTAAATTGAGGGAGTTATGCTCTAATTAGTAAGAGAAGGTTAGATGGGATGAAAACCTACATCAAGAAAATAAAGAAATAAAATTAATATTTAAAAAAGAAGAATAATATTATAAATGAAAATAATAAATGACTAGTATATGTTATAGCCATTTTCATTGTATGAACTTCTTACCTTCTTAATTGTGAAATTTTGACACGGAAATATTTTATAAATTGATATTTGAAATGGTTATGTTCATGGCATGATTACCAATGATTTTTGGTAATAATTATATTTTGACGAACATACTTGTTATTGAAAGCATATTTTTGGCTATCATTGTGAAAAGAAAAGAAATGAGCACGGTCACATTGCAATCCGTGTGGTGCACCAGTAGGAGACACCCTACCAACGGTAATGATCATGTTAATGAGAAAAGAAAGAGAAAGTGGGCCATGTCAGATGGAGCAAGAAAAGCCCGTACCAGAGAGTAGAAAATACTAACCCTGACCGGGGTAACTTGATATGAGAATAAATTGATAGTCATCATATGATATTCTAAAAATAATTAATCTTATCATTCATGTCATTACTGTACGATTCTCATGTGCATAGATATAGTGCATTCATGTGACCAAAGATATTTACTGTAGTTTATATAGCTAAACATGACGTGATGAGCTATATTGATGATGATTTATTGTTGATCTTACTGGGATTTAATTCTCACTATATTTCTATATCATGTTCAGAAAATTAGTTATGCAGGTTTTTCTATGGCTATGGCTTTTAGTGTACGTTGGATCGAGTTACTTTATGTTGGACAGATCCCAAAATCAAATAATATGCTTGTGGTCGAGTTGGTTTAAATCCCGGTGAAGGTGCAACCACCCGCACCTATATCTCCGGAATTGGTCAACCAAAATAAATAAGATGTAGTTATTTATGTGTTTGATTTTGTTGTATGTACGTTTTGATTAATGATGTGTATGTGAACTCTATATTGTATAAAAAAAAGGTTGTTGCATAATTGGTATCAGAGCAGGTCGATCCTTGATAGCCAGTGGGTGGTTGGTTATCTGAATGGATCTTATAGTATCTTGTGTATGTTGTAATAATGCTGTGTAGGGGATCAATAATTTCATATAGGTAAGAAATTACTATTGTTTCCTATTTATATGCTGAGGTAGTGTTATGACTGCTGTTAAATATTTTTTGAAACTAACTATTGGGCTTGATCACCTCAATAGCAGCATAACTTTATTTTTGCCACAGTAGGAAATGGCACCACCAAGGTGGAATCCGACAAACAATGCGGAGGAAACCCTGCATAACCTTACCACGGCAATTCGAGAATTTGATATTGATGTACTCCTTAGAACCTAACTAGTAACTATATCCCTATATAGAATGATATCGATTGAATTTTTTAAAAAAAATTAGTTACAAGACTTGTTAGACAAGGGATTTAAATGCCCTTGTACTTTTATTTGGAGTGCTCTAATTCTATCTGTTAAAAAGAAAGATGGATCACTATGACTATGCATAGATTATAGACAGTTGAATAAGGTGACAATGTAGAATAAAATCTCATTACCTCTTATAGATTACTTGTTTGACCAGTTATAAGGTGTTCAATATTTTTCCAAAAATTGATTTGGGATATGAGTAACATTAATTAATGATAAGAGAAGAGGATGTATGAAAATTTTATTTTAGGACTTATTATGGGCATTATGAGTTCTTGGTGATGTAATTTAAATTGACAAATATCTTAGTCGCATTTATAGATTTAATGAATAGTAATTAGGTCATCCCTGGATCAGTTTGTTATTATATATATTGATGATATACTAGAATATTTCAAAAGTTCAGAGGATCATAAGTAACATTCAAAGATAGTTTTACCAACTCTAAGGGAGTATGGTTGGTAAAGATGGTATCCAAGTAGACTCTAAGAAACTAAAAGTGGTACAACAATGGCTACATTTTACTACATCTAAAGATGAAGATCCAAATCCAATTTGCGCTTCCTGTATTTTTCTGCCGTCCATTATATTTGAGCCATAGTTGGATCAGGTACATGAACATATACTTGTAAAACATCAATCAACTTATCAGCATTTAAAGTTGAGATGAGAATTCGTCATGATGAGTGTTAAATGAACATTTGTTCCACATCATAAGCAAGAAAAGACAACAGACCATCAAAGAAGTGATTAACATTTAACAAATCTATCGGTTTGTGATGCATATTCAGTTGTGCCCAAGAAATTATTTGGAAAATCTCTTCTAAAGTACCAAAAACACCTAGTAAGGCAATGAAGGCATCAGTATTGCTCATCATTCTAGCCATGCGTTCATGCATGGAAGCTACCCTAAACTCTTCCCCAATTGTCTTTCCTACGATGTTAGACGCAGCTAGAGCTGTAGGAATAATACCTAGAACTTGGCATCCTCCTACATGGGCAGCTGTAGACATACACCCCATTAACCCATGGTTACCTCCACCATAGACTAAACGAATTTTTCTTCTGGCTAGTACCATACCCAGGTTTTGTGCAGCTTTCACATACTCTCCATCTTTTCCAGGACTAGAACCACAAAAGACACAAATATTTTGAAATTGACGAAATGCGATTTCCTTCATAGTTGCACACACCTTGACTTGGAGTATGAAAGTAAAGATATGAACGTGTGCATTTATAGAACTCGGAGAATGGCATGCTTATGATAGCTACGCGAATAGGCCGAGAATAATTAGATAGTTATGTGAGTGATTGGTGGATATCAGCTAAATTGAAGGTGAAATTTTCTAAAATGACGGCAAGCATGTATATATATAGTAGTTGTGATAGTCGCTCATATTAGGCATATAAAGAGAATAAGGTTAAGATATCATCAGAAATTTGTCTTTGTTGTCTTTGATGAAACCTTGATATCTTAATTATTGTAGAGAAGTTGTAAGTGATAGGCGTAATTGAAAAATAAAAGAAAGTGAAAATGTAAACAAGTTAGTTGTTAAAGAAGGACAATCAAATGATTTATTTTTTTTCCTAATATTTTTGTCAGTCGACTATTGTTATTATTAAGTCGACTAGTTATTTTGAGAAATTTTAATTTAGACTGGTTATTTTACAATTGATTGATTACATCTATTTTGAAGCAATCAACTATATCCTACCAGTTAACTACGTATTCTTTGATTTTCACAGACTTTTATAAGCTCAGAAATGTTCCTTTTTCTATGTGATATCTTTCCACTGAATACCAACAGATTTAAAGTAAATTTTGGCACATATATTCAAACCTTGCGGCCGCCGATTTTTGCCAATATAACAGTTAAATTTTTGTTTTCAGATTTTCAACAACTACGGCCACCGATTTTAACTCTCTCTAATGTTTTGTCCAAACTTTTGACTTTTTGTTTTAGCACCATTCTTTATTATGCTTTTCGTTTGTTCTACTGCATTGTCCAACTTTAATATTTGGCATTAAATGCAAGATTATTTTCCCATATTACAAAAAAAGTTAATTAATTTATTATTATTATTATATTTGAAACTCAACTATTATGGTGTTTTGACGAATGTAATCAAGAGAATTAGTGGTGCTGAAGTTCTTGAGGAATAAAATATGGGAAGTAGGATTTAAATTAATCTTTGAACTCTTCATTTGAAAATATGGAGAATATTCTGAGAACCATGTCCAAAAATAATGTAAGTAATCAAGATATTTGTGTTAAAGATTTCTATCATGCTAAATTGAGTCTAGTATCTAGGATGTGAATTATGTTGGAATTGAGAGATGAGTAATTATTAGGAAAAATCTTCTTGAAATGATTGGGTGAATTAAATGGTATTGACATAAGGTAGAATGAGGTGCTTTTGGATATGATAGAAGAAATAATTGAAATTTTTGACAATGAGTTTAATGGTGTTAATAAGATGGTATATGTAACAACTCCATTTATGTAATTTTTTTTTAAAAAAAAATACCATGAAGTTATTACCTCGTTACAACTTAACTCAATATAACATTTATTTAATTTATACAATACTGAGTTTCCATACACACTATTATTTTACAAACTACACACCATTATTTTACAAACATTTGTACAAAGATACATATTAGTTCTAATCATCTATATCGACTATTTCCGGGGACACTGGTTCCGGTGGCACGTCCACCGGAATCTCAGTTACATCTACGACAGTTACATCTGAAATAACTGGAAGTTGCCCTACCTCCAACGTACAGAGATAATAAGTGTCATAGAGAATATCTGCATATTTATTCTTCTGAACATGATATGGAAATATAGTGAGAATTAAATCTCAGTAAGTTCAACAATAAATCATAATTTACCATTATAGTTCATCATGTCATGTTCAGCTGTATAAACTACAGAAAATATCTTTAGGTCACATGAATGCACTTTATCATGCACATGAAAATTATACAGTTATGACATGTATGGCATGAATAACTATTTTTTCGAATTTCATATGATGGCTATCAACTTATTCTTACTTCAAGATACCCCGGTCAGGGTAAGTATTCTCTACTTTTCGGTACGGGCTTATCTCGCTCCGTCCGACATGGCACACTTTCTCTTTCTTTTCTCATAAATATAATCATAACCGTTGGTAGGGCGTCCCCTACTGGTGCACCACACGGATTGCCATGTGACCATGCTCATTTCTTTTCTTTTCATATTAATAGCCGAAAATATGATTCCAATAACGAGTATGTTCATTATATTCTCATGCCATAATGTATCAAAACATAATCATTCTCAAAATTCATTGGTAAACTGAAATTATGCCATGAATATAATCATTTTTCTAATTTTCACTTGATAAAATATTTCCATGTCAAAATTTCACACTAATACCTCGATAACTGGATAGTAATTGTAGTCTGTAAACAGCGCACCAGGAAAGTTCCCAGAAAAGAGAGGTGGGTCACTAATGGACACGCTTAAGTACCAAGTCTTTCCTTGCCAGAGCTTTCCTTAGACATGCACTTTTCACAAATCACAATTTTTTTCCAGTAACTAGAATAATTCTTTTCATTTTCTTTATGTCTAGGCATTTAGTCATTTTATTTCTACTTATATCATTTCCAACACATGTTCTTACAAATTTTATAAAGCATTTTTCCTCAAATTGATTTCTACTATTACCTTAAAAATTCATCTAGTGTAGAAAAATATTGAAATAGGTTTTACTAACTTTTAACACAGCATTTGCTTACAAATCAGAGCATAACTCTCTCATTTTAACTCCGATTAAGATGATCTTAGTGTCTATGAAAAGCTAAGACAATTATCTAAAACTATTATGTTAATCATATCAACAAAATAGTATGATATTGTGGTGTTATTACTCCTTTAAATTTAGTATTATTTCTTCTCGTTTAGGTTCTGACCTTTACTAACTAATTAGACAATATCTCTCAAATTTGAACTCCAAATTGAGTTATTCCAGTTGGTAAAATTCCATGAGCCATATATCTATAATTGTTATGTTGGCGCGCTATTTTAATTCCCTACAGAATATTTCCAGAAATTCAAAAACTAAAACATTAATAACATACTCTTCCCTGAATAAACATTTTCTGACCTTTGCTTACTAATCGGATCATATCTACCTCATATGAACTCCAAATTGCATAATTTCAGTGAGCATATTTCCATGAGACATAGATATATAAGGTTCATGTTAACCATTTATTTTAATTCCATACAAATAATTCCCAAAAATTAAAATACAAAAGCTGTCCTAACATAATCTTCCCTGATGAACCATTTTCTGACCTTGGCTTACTAATCGGACCATATCTACCACGTGGACTCTAAATTGAATGATTTCAGTGGCTAAAAATCCATGACATACATATCTTTAATTCTTATGTTAACCATTTATTTTAATTCCCTACCAATAATTCCCAGAAATTGAATTACCGAAGCTATCCTAACATATTCTTCCCTGATGATTCATTTTCTGACCTTTGACTACTAATCAGACCATAGCTACCTCATATGAACTCCAAATGGAATGATTCCAGTGGCTAAAAATCCGGGACACATATATCTTTAATTCTTATGTTAACCATTTATTTTAATTCCTTATAGATTGTTCCCAGAAATTAAAATACCGAAACTTAAAATTCTGCCACCCATAGCCATAACCATGCAGAACTATCTACACCAACCTAAGTATTCAAACATACATCACATGCAAGATCAATATGTAACATGATATAGCAACATCATGACCAATCATAAAAGTTCTAAGATCAAAATCTCATATAAATATTATAAGTTTCAAAAGTTTTCTTCAAAAAGAAATATTGTTAAACTTACTTGGAGCACTTAGTCTTCTAGACTTCTCCTTCCTCTTTCTTCCTTTCTTCCTCTCCTTTCCTCACTCTACCTTGCTTCTATTTTTTTCTCTCCCTCACTTGGACGAAATTCTAATGTTGTAAGGGTGGGTTTTCTTATATAGACCACCAAATAATTCACCTTTCATGATCATGGGTCTACCTTATCACAATTAGGATACACTTTGTTGAATTTTTGGAAAACAAACAACTTATGTTCTTGTCTTCCTCTTCCTTAGTCAAGATATGCATAGGAAAAGGAGATTTGTATTTTGAAAATTATGATAATATGTTCTTAAGATATGGTACAAGGTCCCTTTGATTTAGGGATTCATTTCCATTTTCTTTTGTCTTAAACAAGTATGATAGATTTGCCTTTTTAGGTGGCAAATTTCTAGCCCTTGAATCTCCATTATTTGGTTGATATTATTTGTGTGGGTTATGAATGTTTTGTCCTAATACCATGTATTATCATACCACTTGCTAAAATTATGAGTGTAGGATATATATGTTTTTGTCCTAAAGCCTTGTATTATCATGCCACTTGGTTAAATGATGAATGTAGAATCACACCACTTGCTAAATTTTTGTCTTAATGCCATGTAACCTAATCTTTATTCTTATTATTATATCATCATCTAATTTATTTTATTTTATTTTATTTTTCCTCTTGGATTTGGGCTTATTCCTACCCATTATGGGCTTGTCCTACCCATTTTCTTTGCTTTGGATAAAATTCTTCCTTTCTTGGAGGGCTTGGTCACATTTTCATAATTTTTGGGCTATTGGTGAAATTACTATATCCTAGTCCAAGTCTATGTTTAATTTCTTGTTTAGGTTATCCAATGGGCTTGCTAGAAACTTATGTGAAGTGGAAAAACTCTAAATGAAGTGTCCATAGGTAAAAATCCAATGTATGGGTAAAGATTTTAAACTTAGTAACTATAGTTCTTGAATTAGGAAAAATTACCCTAATTCAATGTTCTTTGAAATTTTAAGACCTTTACTTGTTTCTAAAAATTTATCTTCCTTATCCAAGAATTTTGCATCTCTTTAGTATGTTATTTATAATTTCTTTCCTATTAGATTTTCCTTCTTTATTTGTTCTCTTAATGTTAGAAACATTTTCTATGCATATACATAAGATGAAGAATTTCTAAGGACTATATTTCCTTAAATATCTAAAATATTGTCTAATAAATTTTATTTCCTTAATTAAATTTTTTTTATGTTCCTTTATCAATAAAAGAAACGAAATTAAGGATGTTACAGTATATGTAACAACCTTTTTTTTATTATTAATACAATATTGAGTTCACATACATGTCATTAATCAAAACATACGTATAACATATCAAACACATAGATATTTACATCTTGTTTATTTTGGTTGACCAATTCTGGAGATACAGGTGCGGGTGGTTGCACCTTCACCGGTATCTGAGCCAACTCGACCACAAACATCTTATTTGATTCTGAAATCTGCCCAACATAAAGTAACTCGATCCAATGTGCACTAAAAGCCAGAGCCTTAGAAACAAAAGCTGCATAAATAATTTTCTGAACATGATATGGAAATATAGTGAGAATTAAATCCCAGTAAGTTCAATAATAAATTATCATCAATAAAGCTCATCACGTCATGTTCAGCTGTATAAACTACAGAAAATATCTTTGGTCACATGAATGCATTATATCTATGCACATAAGAATCATACTGTAATGATATGTATGATATGATTAACTATTTTCAAAATATCATATGATGGCCATCAACTTATTCTCATCTCAAGCTACCTCGGTCAGGGTGAGTATCCTCTACTTTCTGGTACGGGCTTTTCTCGCTCCGTCCGACATGGCCCACTTTCTATTTTTTTTTCTCATTATCATGATCATAACCGTTGGTAGGGCGTCCCCTACTGGTGCACCACACGGATTGCCATGTGACCGTGCTCATTTCTTTTCTTTTCACAATGATAGCCAAAAATATGCTTTCAAAAACAAGTATGTTCATCAAAATATAACTATTACCATAAATCATTGGTAATCATACCATGAATATAACCATTTCAAATATCAATTTATAAAATTTTTCCATGTCAAAATTTCACACTTAAGATGGTAAGAAGTTCATACAATGGAAATGGCTATGGCTATACTAGTCATTTATTAAGATTCATCTTCTTTTTTAAATACTAATTTTATTTATTTATTTTCTTGATGCAGGTTTTCATCCTATCTAACATTCTCTTACTAATCAGAGCATAACTCCCTAAATTTAACTCTGATGTAGGTGATCTTGGTGTCCATTTCAAGATAAAACAATTATCTAAAACTATTATGTTGAACATTGTAGCGAAAAATTAAGAAACAAAGGTGATATTACTCCCTCAATGTACAGGATAGTTCCTCTCGGATAGGTTCTGACCTTTACTGACTAATTAGACCATATCTCCCAAATTGGAACTCCAAATTGAGTTATTCCAGTTGGTAAAAATCCATGAGCCATATATCTATAATTGTTATGTTGGCGCGCTATTTTAATTCCCTACAGAATATTCCCAGAAATTCAAAAACTAAAACATTAATAACATACTCTTCCCTGAATAAACATTTTCTGACCTCTACTTACTAATCGGATCATATCTACCTCATATGAACTCCAAAATGAGTTATTCCAGTTGGTAACATTCCATGAGCCATATATCTATAATTGTTATGTTGGCGCGCTATTTTAATTCCTTACAGATACTTCCCAGAAATTAAAATACCGAAGCTATCCTAACATATTTTTCCCTGATGACCCATTTTCTGACCTTTGTCTACTAATCGGCTCATATCTCCCTTATATGGACTTCAAATTGAATAATTCCAGTGCCTAAATATCCATGACACATATTTCTTTAATTCTTATGTTAACCATTTATTTTAATTCCTTATAGATTGTTCCTAGAAATTAAAATACCGAAGCTATCCTAACATATTTTTCCCTGATGATTCATTTTCTAACCTTTGACTACTAATCAGACCATAGCTACCTCATATGGACTCCAAATGGAACGCTTCTAGTGGTTGAAAATCCGTGACACATATATCTTTAATTCTTATGTTAACAATTTATTTTAATTCCTTATAGATTGTTCCCAGAAATTAAAATACCGAAACTTAAAATTCTGTCAACCATAGCCATACCCATGCAGAACTATCTACACCAACCTAAGTATTCAAACATACATCACATGCAAGATCAATATGTAACATGATATAGCAACATCCATGACCAATCATCAAAGTTCTAAGATCAAAATCTCATATAAATATTATGAGTTTCAAAGGTTTTCTTCAAAAAGAAATATTGTTAAACTTACTTGGAGCACTTAGTCCCCTAGACTTCTCCTTCCTCTTTCTTCCTTTCTTCCTTTCTTCCTCTCCTTTCCTCACACTACCTTGCTTCTATTTTTGCTCTCCCTCACTTGCATGAAATTCTAATGTTGTAAGGGTGAGTTTTCTTATATAGACCACCAAATAATTCACCTTTCATGATCATGGGTCTACCTTATCACAATTAGGATACAGTTTGTTGAATTTTTGGAAAACAAACAACTTATGTTCTTGTCTTCCTCTTCCTTAGTCAAGATATGCATAGAAAAAGGAGATTTGTATTTTGAAAATTATGATGCTATGTTTTCAAGATATGGGGCAAGATCCCTTTGATTTAGGGATTCATTTCCTTTTTCTTTTGTCTTAATCAAGTATGATAGATTTGCCTTTTTAAGTGGCAAATTTTTAGCCCTTGAATTTTCTTTACTTAACTAAAATTATTTGTGTAGGATAATGATATTTTGTCATAATACTATGTATTATTACCCACTTGCTAAAGTTATGAATGTAGGATATAGATGTTTTGGTCCTAAAACCTTGTATTATTATGCCACTTGCCAAAATGATGAATGTAGAATCACACCACTTGCTAAATTTTTGTCTTAATGCCATGTCACTTAATCTTGATTACACCAATATTTCATCAGTTTAATTTTATTTTTATTTTTATTTTTATTTTTCCTCTTGGGTTTGGGCTCATTCTTGCCCATTTTCCTTATTTTGGTTAAAATTATTCCTTTCATAATGGGCTTGGTCACATTTTCATGATTTTTAGGCTACCGGTCCAATTTCTATATCCTAGTCCAAGTCTATGTTTTATTTCTTCCTTGGGCTATCCTATTGGCTTGCTAAAAATTCATGTGAAGTAGAAAAACTCTATATGAAGTGTCTATAGGTTAAAGCTCAATTACGGGTGGAGATACTAAACTTAGTAACTTTTGCTCTTAAATTAAGAAAAATTATCATAATCCGATCTTCTTGTAATTTTAAGACCTTTACTTACTTCACAAAAATTTATCTTTCTTTACCTAAGAATTTCACCTTTCTTTAACATGTTTATTTCTAATATTTCCTCTTAGGTTTTCTTTCTTTACTTATTCCATTAATATTAGAACATTTCTATGCATATATGTAAGGTGAGGAATTTGTAAGGAAAATATCTAAAAAATTACGGGATGTTACAGAATAGAATTACTGTGATGAGGTAAGTTAGAATTATTAGACATGTGTCAATGGTACATAAATGTTATAAAAGGTTTGGTGGATTTATTGCCACGTATGTTTAACATATTGATTAAAGGATTTTAGGATAAAAATAGATGATAGATTAAGATGATGATATTCATGGGATGATGTTGATATATGAAAACCAAAAAAATTACTTGATAGAAGTTTGGTATAAGAAAACATAGTTAACCAATATGAAGGTGAATATGTTCATTTATGTGTGTGCTTTCTAATATCAACCCATAGATATATCCATGCGAGCTCGAGGATATAAAGTGAAGAACTTATGGATATGGTTAAGTTATATGGCAAAATCACTCAAGTGGATAGATATATTAAAAAGTAAAGATGATATACAGAAAAGATATTCCTAATTATTTGGGTATTAAAGTTGGTAACTCTGAATAGTGCTTTAATTTCATTCCCTACATGTGGTAGGATGGGTTGAAATTCGGGGACCAAATTTCTTAAGGGGGAAGAATGTAACATCCCGTAAGAAAATAAAATTTATAAGACAATTTTTAGATATCTAAGGAAATATAATCCTTAAAATATTTTCACCTTACGTGTATGCATAGAAATGTTCTAACATTAATGAAATAGAAAAAGAGAGAAAACCTAAGTGGAAAAATTAGAAATAAATATACTAAAGAAAGGTGAAATTCTTGGGAAAGAAAGATAAATTTTTGTGAAGTAAATAGAGGTATTAAAATTTCAAGAAGATTGGATTAGGGTAATTTTTCCTAATTTAAGAGTTAAAGTTACTAAGTTTAGTATCTCCACCCATAAATTGGACTTTCACCTATGGACACTTCATATAGAGTTTTTCCACTTCACATGAAATTTTAGCAAGCCAATAGGATAGCCAAGGAAGAAATAAAACATAGACTTGAACTAGGATATAGAAATTGGACCGGTAGCCCAAAAATCATGAAAATGTGACTAAGCCCATTATGAAACGTAGAATTTTATCCAAAGTCAAGAAAATGGCCAAGAATGAGCCCAAAACCAAGAGGAAAAATACAAACAAAAATAAAATAAAGTGATGAAAAAATGGTGTAATCAAAATTAGGTGAAATGGCATTAAGACAAAAATTTAACAAGTGGTGTGATATTCTACATTCATAATTTTAGCAAGTGGTATGATAATACATGGCATTAGGACCAAACATCTATATCCTACACTCATAATTTTAGTAAGTGGGTAATAATACATAACATTTTGACAAAACATCATTATCCTACAAAAATAATTTTAGTTAAGCAAGGAAGATTCAATGGTTGGAAATTTGCCACCTAAAAAGGCAAACCTATCATAATTGATTAAGACAAAAGAAAAAGAAATGAATCCCTAAATCAAAGGGACCATGTCTCTTATCTTAGAAACATATTATCATAATTTTCAAAATAAAAATCTCATTTTGCTATTCATATCTTGACTAAGGAAGAGGAAGACAAGAACATAAGTTATTTGTTTTCCAAAAATTCAACCAAGTGTATCCTAATTGTGATAAGGTAGACCCATGATCATGAAAGATGAATTATTTGGTGATCAATTTAAGCAAAACTCACCCCTATAACATTAGAATTCTCGTCCAAGTGAGGGAAAGGAAAAATAGAAGCAAGGTAGAGTGAGGAAAGGAGAGGAAGAAAGGAAGAAAGAGGAAGGAGAAGTCTAGAGGACTAACTAATTAAGGTAAGTTTAACAATATTTCTTTTTGAAGAAAACTTTTGAATCTTATAATATTTATATGAGATTTTAATCTTAGAACTTTGATGATTGGTCATGGATTTTGCTATATCATGTTACATATTATGTATGTTTGAATACTTAGGCTGGTGTAAATAGTTCTGCATAAGTATGGCAATGGATGGCAAACTTTTAAGCTTCTGATTTGGGAAGAATCGTTTAGGAATTAAAATAAATGGTTAACATGAAAAATGTAGATCTATGTCTCACAGAATTTTACCCACTGGAATCACTCAATTTGGAGTCCATATGAGGTAAATATGGTCTGATTAGTAAGCAGTGTTTAGAAAATGGTTAATCAGAGAAGAACATGTTAAGATAGCTTATGTGTTTTAATTTTTGGGAACATTCTGTAGGTAGTTCAAATAAATGGTTAACATAAGAATTATAGATATATGTGTCACGAAATTTAAGCCACTGGAATTATGCAATTTGAAGCCTATACGAGGTAGATATGGTCTGATTAGTAAGCAGTGGTCAGAAAATGGTTAATCAGGGAAGAATATGTTAGGATAGGTTCTGTGTTTTAATTTCTAGGAACATTATGTAGGGAATTAAAATACATAGTTAACATATGAATTATAGATATATGTGTCACTAATTTGTAGCCACTGGAATCACTTAATTTGGAATTCTTATAAGGGAGATATGGATCGATTCGTAGGCAGAGGTCAAAACCTATTTGTGAAGAAATAACCTGTACATTGAGGGAGTAATATCACCTTGATTTCGTACTATTTCGCTAAACAGTTCAACATAATAGTTTTAGATAATTGTTTTATCTTGAAATTAACACCAAGATCACCTAAATTGGAGTTAAATTGAGGGAGTTATACTCTGATTAGTAAGAGAAGGTTAGATGGGATGAAAACCTACATCAAGAAAATAAAGAAATAAAATTAATATTTAAAAAAGAAGATGAATATTATAAATGAAAATAATAAATGACTAGTATATGCCATAGCCATTGCCATTGTATGAACTTCTTACCATCTTAAGTGTGAAATTTTGACATGAAAATATTTGATAAAGTGATATTGGAAATGGTTATGTTCATGGCATGATTACCAATGATTTTTGATAATAGTTATATTTTGATGAACATACTTGTTATTGAAAGCATATTTTTGGCTATCATTATGAAACGAAAAGAAATGAGCACGGTCACATGGCAATCAGTGTGGTGTACCAGTAGGGGACGCCCTACCAACGGTTATGATTATGTTAATGAGAAAAGAATGAGAAAGTGGGTCATGTCGGACGAAGCGAGAAAATCTCGTACTGGAGAGTAGAAAATACTCACCCTGGCTGGGGTAGCTTGATATGAGAATAAATTGATAGTCATCATATGATATTCTAAAAATAATTAATCCTATCATACATGTCATTACTGTACGATTCTCATGTGCATAGATATAGTGCATTCATGTGACCAAAGATATTTACTGTAGTTTACACAGCTAAACATGGCGTGATGAGCTATATTGATGATGATTTATTGTTGAACTTACTGAGATTTAATTCTCACTATATTTCCATATCATATTCAGAAAATTAGTTATCCAGATTTTTCTATGGCTATGGCTTTTAGTGTACGTTGGATCAAGTTACTTTATGTTGGGCAGATCCCAGAATCAAATAATATGTTTGTGGTCAAGTTGGTTCAGATCCCGATGAAGATGCAACCACCCACTCCTATATCTCCAGAATTGGTCAACGAGAATAAATAAGATGTAGTTATTTATGTGTTTGATTTTGTTGTACGTACATTTTGATTAATGATGTGTATGTGAACTCTATATTGTATAAAAAAAAGGTTGATACACAACTTGACACCTCAGTTAGTAGGGGTTGGGCTAGCCTCGTGTGACAGCCAACACACGAGATATGATTTGTGAAGGAGAGTAGGATGCCTCCTATTTAGTTGAGATGCCGACTATATGATATGTGATTTGCCCTCCCTTGCTATGTGCTTGGAAAATGCCCATATTAGAGTCCCTTCGCGTGTCCTTTTGAATGGTGGTAGGGAAAACCTTAGCTGAAATGCTAAGTTTGGACAAATCCTACACTACCAAAGTACGAAAAGGCTTAAACTCTGATATGGTGGTTCTGATATGGGATTCTCCTAATGGTTTCATGAGAAATATTTTGATGCATATCAATATTTGATTAACGATCATACCGAATCGCATATGATTTTGGATATCTGAATATCCTTTGATTTGAGAATATTTAAAATGCGAGTTCCACATGGATGTACTTTTGAATTATATTTTCTATGTGACTAATTTTAAAATATGAGTACATCCATATGTTGACCTAAGAGGTCATAGGAGGTATTATCTACTCACTGAGTTGTCAAACTCACAGCACGATATTTACATTTTTTATTCAGATAAGAATATAGAGTTTGGTCTTGCAGATATATGACGAACTAGGTGTCACACTCTCTTGGTGAGACTACATTGCTTCCAAGGCTCACAATGTTTAAATATTTTTGTACTTGTAATCTAAAGTATGCTCCGTACGCCATAGGTAGGATCCCTACTTCTGCTATTACTTTGCTATTTATAGACTTGGTCTGTATATTGTGTATACATGAGAATACCTATATGAAACTATTTCCAATGATAAAGAAGTGTATTATGCATGTTATGACAAATATATATTTGTAATGTATGTGTTTCACATACCCTTAAATTAGAGGTGTGAAGAGTTAGTATTAGAGCATTAGGTTTTCTTATGATTATCGGAGCAAGGATTCTATAGTATGACTTTGAGTATAGGTATGTAATTGCAGACATATTTATACTCATGTTGCTGTTGTGAAATTCTATAGGGTGTCATCCTCTTCTTCCTTCTAAATCTTATCCTTAGGTACGCAATGTATAAGTATCAATCTTATATCCTAGATGGTGCCTCTTGAGTGTGGATTACTAGTTTAACTTTCGAACTCATTTTGATGAATAGTGATAAAGAAAACCCTCTTGGGTACAAAGAAAAAGAATTAGCTGAAAATAAGAAGATTCTATTCGAACACAAAGGTAATGACTTCTTTGGATGTCAAGAAGATTTGAATTGGTTGTTTGATTTTTTATGTGAAACAATATGACGAATGGCTAATTCAATATTGATAGTGGGTTATGATGTGATCGAGGTTGTTAACTCCAAGATAACGGTTTGAAATAAAGTGAGTGTTTTGGAAATAGATGTAAATCTCTTCTTGGATGGATGAGTTGGAACCTATGTATATAAATGGATTTGGCAAGCTATAGGATGGATTGAATTTGAGAGCAAAGAATCTATGAAGCTAATGCTTTCAATGACAGATTTTGTTGATATAAAGGATTCGAATATGTACAAGCATCATGAGAAATGAAGGTTTGCCCATGAAAATTTAAAATTTGAAGTATGCAAAATGGGTATTTCATGTGAAGGACTCATGGATAGACATAAGCTTTTCATGGTTGATTGTTAAGAGATGTCATAAGCATGTTAAAGAATGAAGTCAAAATGGGTTGACCTTGTATTAAGTGTTTTGAAGTGTATTCTAACTAATACAGTATGAAGATGTCATCAATAGCATAAAAGCTTAGTAAAGACATTTTAAGTAGTGAACAATTAGTGGAAACAGGTACCCAGTAATTTAATTTCTGCTTTATCAGCCCATAAGTTATTACAAAAAGGTTGCCAAGGATATTTGGCTATAGTGAAAGATGTTGATATAAAGTATATCAATGTAGGGTTCCAGTGGTTAAGGAATTTCTTGATGTGTTCCCAAAAAATATTGCCTAGATTACCCCCGAATGAGAAATAGAATTTGATATTGATTTACTTCCTAGAACCCAACTAGTATATATATTCCTATATAGAATGATATCAACTGAACTTAAGGAACTAAAAGGAAATTAGTTACAAGACTTGTTAAACAATGGATTTATACACCTTAGTACTCTCCTTGAGGTGCTCTAGTCGTATTTGTGAAAAAAGAAGATAGATCACAGCAGTTATACATAGATTACATATAATTGAATAAAGTGATAGTGAGTAATAAATACTCATTACCTCATATAGATGATTTTTTGACCAACTATAGTGTATTCAATGATTTAAAAAAAATTGATTTGAGATCTAGGTATCATTAATTGAAGAAAAGGAAAGATGATATCTTAAAAACTACTTTTAGGATTCGATATAGGCACTATGAGTTCTTAGTAATTCCATTTGGTTTAACAAATGCCCCAGCTGCATTCATGGATTTGATGAATAGGAGCATGAGCAACATTTAAGTATAGCTTTGCAAACCCTAAGAGAATACCAATTGTATGCTAAGTTCTTAAAATGTGAATTCTAATTTAGTAGTGTTACTTTCTTATGGTATGTGGCTAGCAAAAATGGTATTCAAGTAGACCCTAAGAAAGTAGAAGCGGTACAAGAATGGCCATGCCCTACCACAATTACAGATATTTATAGTTTTCTTGGTTTAGTAGGTTATTACCATAGATTCGTTAAAGATTTTTCAAAAAATATTGCTCCTTTGACAAGATTGACAAGGAAGGACATAAAGTTTGACTGGTCAAATGAATGTGATAAAAGTTTTAAAAAATTTAAAGAATGTTTGACGGCACCAGTACTGTCTATTCCTTCAGGTACCGAAGGATACACAGTATACTATGATGTATCGAGAATTAGATTAGGGTGTGTGTTGATGCAACAAGGTTGAGTCATTGCATATGCATCTAAACAGCTTAAACCACATGAATAAAATTATCCAACTCATAATTTGGAAATGACAGTAGTGGTTTTTGCTCTCAAAATTTGGAGACATTATCTGTATGGTGAGACATGTGAAATCTATACAAATCATAAAAGTCTCAAATATATTTTCCAACAAAAAGATCTTAACTTGAGACAAAACAATGGATGCAATTTTTTAAAGATCATGACTGTACAATATTATATCATCCAGATAAGGCCAATGTAGTGACTGATGCATTAAGCAGAAAGTCAATTAGTAGTTTGGCTCATATCACAATGGTAAGGAGGCCATTGATTAAAGAAATGCATAAGTTGGAAAGTCTTGGGGTAGTATTGGAGGTAAAGAAACTTGGGATACTATTGGCCCATATACAGTTTCAATTATCTTTAGTTGCGTAGGTGAAAAAGGCACAAGAAGAGGATGCCTATTTATGCAAGAAAATTGAAGAGGTGAAGAATCATAGTGATGTTGAATTTACTATAGACTCTGAAGGAATTCTGAGATTGGGTAAGCGGTTGTGTGTACCTAATAAAGAAGAACTTAAGAAAGAAATTCTACGAGAAGCCCATCAATCAACGTATACCATTCATCCTGAATCCACTAAAATGTATCAATATTTACAAGAAATTTATTGGTGGGATAATATAAAGAAAAATATAGCGGATTATGTTTCTCAATGTTTCACATGTCAACAAGTAAATGTAGAATATCAAAGGCCTGCGGGGTTACATCAATAAATATAAATACCTAAATGGAAATGTGAGACAATAACTATGGATTTTGTTATAAGGCTACCGCGGACACCAAAAGGGTTTGATTCAATATGGGTGATTATTGATAGATTGACTAAATAAACACATTTTCTACCAGTGAAAACCACATATAACGTAGCTCAATATGCAACTCTGTATTTGAATGAGATAGTGAAACTTCATGGGATATCGATATTGATTATTTCTGATCAAGGACCACAGTTCACAACTTATTTTTGGAGAGCCTTCCAAGAAGCTTTGGGCACGAAGCTAAATCTCAGTACTGCTTTCCATCCTCAAACAGATAGATAGTTTGAATGAACCATCCAAATATTGAAAGATATGCTTCGGGCATGTGTGCTTGATTTTCAAGGTGTTTGGGAAAGATTCTTGCCCCTAGCTGAATTTACTTATAACAATAGCTACCAAGCCAGTATACCAATGGCCCTTTTGAGGCATTATATGGTAGACGTTGTCGTTCTCTGATCGTATAGTTTGAGATAGGTGAAGCTAAGATTTTAGGGCCTAATTTGGTACAAGATGCATTTGACAAGGTAAAGTTAATTAAGGAAAGGTTATTAGCAGCCCAGAGTAGACAAAAAGTTTATGTTGATAATAGACGTCGACCATTGGAATTTGTCATAGGTGAACATGTCTTCTTAAAGATATCTCCTATGAAAAGAGTAGTAAGATTTGGGAAAAAAGGGAAGTTAAGTCCATGATATATAAGTCCATTTGAAATTTTTGATAGGATCGGCCTAGTAGATTATCGTTTGGCTTTGCCACCTGAATTGAGTAATGTCCATCTAGTCTTTCACGTGTCTATACTACGAAAGTATCTACCAGACCCAACACATGTTATTCAATGTCGGAAGATTTAGTTAGACAAAGATTTTTCATATAAGGAAAAACCAGTGACTATAGTAAATAGACAAGTGAAGAAATTACATTCAAAAGAAATACTCACAATGAAAGTGATGTTTCAAAATTACTCTTCAGAAAAGGCTACTTAGGAAAGAGAGAATGAGATGCGCACTAGATATCCACATCTTTGTGAATGATAAGTTTAGTATTTATTTGCAAATATGTAGATAAAATTGATTAGAAAAATAATACAAGCAACTCAATACATGTCAAAATTCTATAAGGACTATAAATATTATAGCACTAGAAATTATTAGTTGGTGACTAAATATTCTTGAAAGACTCACCCATGGAAGATGTAATGAGGTTTGAAAGAAGGAAAAAGTTAAGCTTTAGTATATAAGCTCTTTTAAAATCTTGAACAAAGTAGGTATAATAGTATATTGCCTAGTCTTACCATCAAGATTAAGTGATGTGGATACAATCTTTCTTGCATTAATACTAAGGAAGTACCTATCAATTTCTTCTTATGTTATCAGATTTCAAGAAATTCAATTGGACAAGTATTTGGCTTAATTATGAGGAAAAATCGATGTCTATTGTTAATCTACAAGTAAAGAACTTATGGTTGAATGAAATCTCTATGGTTAAGGTTATATGGGATAATCACTCAAGTGAAGAGACCCCTTAGAAAGTAAAGATGATATACAAAAGAGATATTCCCAATAACTTGAATAGTAAGGTTAATAATTGTAATTTATGCCTTGACTTCATTCCCTCCTTGCGACATAATGGTTTGAAATTCGGGGACCAAATTTCTTAAGGGGGGAAGAATGTAACAACCCTAAAATTTAATAATCTTCATTTATGTATGGATTATTAAAAGTGTATGGATTATTAAAAGAAATAAAGGAGTAGGGATGTAATTGAAAGCTTTTAAGAATGAAAATGAAAACTTATTAATATTTTTAGGGTTAAGTTATAATTTCGTAAAAATTTAGGGGTCAAAATGTAAATAATGAAATTTGTAAGGACTTCCTCTAACAATTAGCAAATTGCTAATTAGTCCCTCCATTATTATTTAAAAAAAGGAGACGAAAATTTTTTGGGGTGAATGAATAGTATGAATAATAACTTTCTCTCTCTTTATTTCTCTCTCTCTCTCTCTATCTAGAGTGCCTTCAAGCCTCCGATCTAAAAACTAAAGGTACCATTCGATTCAGGACGGAGACTGATATGATATTGGTTGAAAAAAAATTTCAAATCGGCCGCAGAATCATAGTAGATCGGAAGTAAAAAATTGTAAAAAAAGATAAATTCTAAAACACCTATTTGGAGTCCTCAAATTAAAAATCTGACAATATAGATAGATTCAGAAGATAAATAAACTATAGGATATGAAATTTCTCAATCATTTGACAACTTTTAGTGCCATGAACAGTAACTCCAACCAGTATGAATAGTGATTCCGCTGATGTGAATAGTATTTTTGACTATGAACAGTGACCATCAATTGATCAGCGTTGACCAAGATCTTAAAGTCATTTCCTAGGTTTTTGGACCCTTCATACTTGATTTTGAGGTCTATTTGATCAAATTATGATTGAAAAAGTGCATTTTGTGGCTGTCCAATCTGGGGACTTTACCCTATGAGTAGATAATTTTTTCTATGACTTACCCTATGCTCTTCTTGAATTTTAAATATATAATTGATTCTATTTACAAGTTATTTATACTTTTATATGTCTCTAAAATGGATTAAATTACCTTATTTGTTTACTATATAGCATACAATTTAAGAAGAGTATGGTTTTGAAAATAGATTTTTGAACTCATTGAATATGTGATTCTAAATGTATTTCTCAGCATATGATAAAGGAAATATATTGTGCACGTGGTATTGATATGTAAAGCTATAAGATTGCCTTGAAAAAGGGCATGTATATGTAATAACCCTGATTGGAAAGTTTCTAACAAAGGATTGTACTAAGACTGAAAATTCTGAATTATACTGAAACCTCTGTTTTGAACGATATGACATATGTGCAAATAATGATTTTTGTGGAGGAATCCTATTGGAAATATTGTTTACTAACAGTAGGTGACGTTAGACCTGGTGCACTTTGACACCTCAGCTAGTAGGAGTGGTGCTAGCCTAGTGTGACGGCCAACACATAGGATATGATATGTGAAGGAGAGTGGGATGCCTCTTATCTGAGCGAGATGCCGACTATATGATATGTGATTTGCCCTCTCTTGCTATGTGCTTGGGAAATACCTATATTAGAGTCCCTTCGCATGTCTTCTTAAACGATAGTAGGGCAAACCTTAACTAAGATGCTGAGTTTAGGCAGATCTTACACTGCCAAAGTACGGAAGGGCTTGAACTCTGATATGATGGTTCTGATATAGGATCCTCCTAATGTTTTCATGAGAAATATTTTGATGCATATCAATATTTGATTAACGATCATACTGTATCGCATATGGTTTTGGATATCTGAATATCTTTGATTGAGAATATTTGAAATGCTGGTCCCACATGGATGTTCTTCTGAACTATATTTTCTATGTGACTAATTTTAAAATATGAGTACATCCATACGCTAACCGATGAGGGAATACAGAGTTTGGTCCTATAGATACGTGATTAACTAGGTATCACACTCTCTAGATGAGCCTACATTACTTCCAAGGTTCACAATGTTTAAATCCTTTTGTACTTGTAATCTAGAGTATGCTTCGTACGCTACAGATAGGATCCCTACTTCTGCTATTACTTTGATATTTATAGACTTGGTCTGTATATTGTGTATACATGAGAATATCTATATGAAACTATTTCCAATGATAGAGTAGTGTATTTTGCATGTTATGGCAAATATATGTTTGTATAGTATGTGTTTCATGTACTCTTAAATTAAGAGCATGACAAGTTGGTATCAAAGCATTAGGTTTTCCTGTGGCTGTCGGAGTAAAGATTCTGTAGTAGGACTTTGAGTATTGGTATGTAATCGCAGACATATTTATACTCGCAGTGTTGTTGTAGAATTCTATAGGGTGTTATTCTCTTCTTCCTTCTAACTCTTTTCCTTTGATATATGAAGTTTAAGCATCGATGCATATGTCCTAGACAGTGCCTCTTGAGTGTGGATTACCAGTTTAGCTTTTGAACTCGTTTTGATGAATAGTAATAAAGAGAACCCTCTTGGGTACAAAGAAAAAGAATTAGTTGAAAATAAGAAGATTCCATCCGAACATAAAGGTAATGACTTGTTTGCATGTCAAGAAGGTTTGAATTGGTTATTTGATTTGCTTATGTGAAATAATATGACGAATGGATAATACAATATTGAAAGTGGGTTATGATGTGATCGAGGTTGTTAACTCTAAAATAAGGTTTGTAATAAAGTGAGTATTTTGAAAATAGATGTAAATTTCATTTTGAATGGATAAGTTGGAACCTATGTATATAAATGGATTTAGCAAGCTGTGGGATGGATTGAATTTGAGAGCAGGGAATCTATGAAGCTAATGCTTTCAATGATAAATTTTGTTGATGATATAAAGGATTCGAAGACAGTTTAATTTTTAATAATATTATGTACAAGCATTATGAGAAAGGAAGGTTTACCCATGGAAATTTAAAATTTGAGGTATGTAAAATGGGTAATTCATGTGAATGACTCTTGGATAGACATAATCTTTTCATGGCTGATTGTTAAGACATGTCATAAGCATGTTAAAGAATGAAGTCAAAATGGGTTGACCTTGTTTAAGTGTTTTGAAGTGCGTTCTAGCTGATACAGTATGAAGATGTCATCAATAGCATAAAAGGTTAGTAAAGAAGTTTCAAGTAGTGAACAATTAGTGGAAGTAGGTAACCAATAATTTAATTTCAGCTTTAGCATCACATAAGTTATTACAAAAAGGGTGACAAGGATATTTGGCAGTGGTGAGAGATGTTGATATAAAATAGACCAATGTAGATCAGGTTCCAATGGTTAAGGAATTTCTTGATATGTTCCCAAAAGAATTACCTGGATTACCCCCGAACGAGAAATATAATTTGATATTGATTTACTTCCTAGAACCGAACTAGTATATATATTCCTATATAAAATGATATCGACTAAACTTAAGGAACTAAAAAAAAATTAGTTACAAGACTTGTTAAACAAGGAATTTATACACCCAAGTACTCTCCTTGAGGTGCTTTAGTCCTATTCGTGAAAGAGAAAGATGGATCATTGCGGTTATGCATAGATTATAGATAATTGAATAAAGTGATAGTGAGTAATAAATATACATTACCTCGAATAGATGATTTGTTTAACCAATTAAAGTGTATTCAATGTTTTTCAAAAAAAAATTAATTTGAGATATAGGTATCATTAATTGAGGAAAAGGGAATAGGATATTTCGAAAACTACTTTCAGGATTCGGTAAGGGCATTATGAGCTCTTAATAATGCCATTTGATTTAAAAAAATTTCCAATTACATTCATAGATTTGATGAATAGAGTATTTAAACCTTTTTTGGATTAATTTGTTATTGTATTCATAGATGATATCCTAGTATATTCAAGGAGTTCTGAAGAGTATGAGCAACATTTAAGGATAGCTTTGCAAACCCTAAGAGAACACCAACTGTATGCTACGTTCTTAAAATGCGAATTATAGTATAGTAGTGTTACTTTCTTAGGGTATATGGCTAGCAAGGATGGTATTCAAGTAGACCCAAAGAAAGTAGAAGCGGTACAGCAATGGCCACGCCCTACCATAATTACAAACATCCGTAGTTTTCTTGGTTTAGCAAGTTATTATCGTAGATTGATTTAAGATTTTTCAAAAATTGCTACTCCTTTGACAAGATTGACGAGGAAGGAAATAAAGTTTGACTGTTCAGATGAATGTGAGAAAAGTTTTCATAAATTTAAAGAATGTTTGACTACGGCGCCAGTACTATCTATTCCCTCAGGTACCAAAGGATACATAGTATACTGTGATGCATCGAGAATTGGATTAGGGTGTGTGTTGATGCAACATGCTTAAGTCATTGCATATGCATCTAGACAGCTTAAACCACATGAATAAAAGTATCTGACTCATAATTTGGAAATGACAGCAGTGGTTTTTGCTCTCAAAATTTGGAGACATTATCTGTATGGTGAGACATGTGAAATCTATACAAATTATAAAAGTCTTAAATACATTTTGCAACAAAAAGATCTAACTTGAGACAAAGATGATGGATGAAATTACTTAAAGATTATGACTGTACAATATTATATCATCCAATTAAGGCCAATGTAGTGGCTGATGCATTAAGCAGGAAGTCAATGAGTAGTTTGGCTTATATCACAATGGTAAGGAGGCCATTGATTAAAGAAAAGCATAAGTTAGAAAGTGATAGGGAAAACCTTAGCTGAAATACTGAGTTTAGAAAAATCATACACTACCAAAGTACGGAAGGGCTTGAACTCTGATATGGTGATTCTGATCTGGGATCCTCTTAATGTTTTCATGAGAAATATTTTGATGCATATTAATATTTGATTAACGATCATACCCTATCTCATATGGTTTTAGATATTTGAATATCTTTGATTTGAGAATATTTGAAATACTGATTCCACATAGATGTACTTCTAAATTGTATTTTTTATGACTAATTTTAAAATATGAGCACATCTATATACTAACCTAAGAGGTCATAGGAAGTATTATTTGCTCACAGAGTTGTCAAACTCACTACATGATATTTTACATTCTTTTCAAATAAGAATACAAAGTTTAGTCCTGCAGATACGTGATAACTAGGTGTCACACTCTCTAGGTGAGCCTACGTTGCATCCAAGGCTTACAGTGTTTAAATCTTTCTATACTTATAATCTAGAGAATGCTTCGTACGCCACAGGCAGGATCTTTGCTTTTTCTATTACTTTGATATTGATAGACATTGTCTGTATATTGTGTATATATGATAATACCTATATGAAACTATTTCCAATGATAAAGGAGTATATTATACATGTTATGGAAAATATATGTTTGTAAAGTATGTGTTTCATGTACCCTTAAATTTGGGGCGTGGCATCTAATGCATATACAATATTTTTATTTATGATGAATGAATTGTATAAATTTAAGAATTATGCTTTCGATTGTATTCAAATATGAACTTGATAAAATATTTTTGATCATGGGAAAAGTGAATTTCTCCTAGGTGTACCTATTTTATTGGGAATTGCCATTTGGCTCATGGTTTATATGTATATTTGCAATATGATTTACCTAAGGTTGGGATATTGTTATTTACATTTCATATGAATATAGTTTATGATTTCTATAACTATGTTTTCATGAAAACATTAAATCCCCATATGAGGTTTTTCATATCTAATTTATTAGCAAATGGATTTGATGTATTGATATTGTTTTACGCGAATGGTAAGCTTTCCTTGTTTAAATTTGTATGTTATGTTTGCAAGAAAAATAGTTTTGATAAATGTTTTTGAATAAGTAAATTATGGTGTTTTGGGATGTGTTTTCTGCTAGGCTAAGTTTACAGGGTGAGTTGATCCTCATTCCATATCAGTCTCATGCTCAAAAATATGGGTTATGACACATACACAAACAATGCTTGTCTTATGGCCTAAAGGCTATGATGGAAGTCATAAATATTTGGTAGCAAACTCTTGTTATAAGAAGCGGATAGAACATCTCATCACATACAAGAGTGAAGGAGCAAACTCTCAAATAGATTTCTTCTTAGTAAGGAAATCAAATAGAAAGTTTTACACAAATTTCAAAGTCATACCTGGAGAAAGTTTGGCTACTCAACACAGAGTTTTAGTTTTGGTCGTACGAGTTAAGAGAAGAGTCAAAAGAAAGAGCAAGAAAATAGTTCCCAGAATTAGGTGGTAGTCTTTGAAGAATGAACAACAAAGGAGTTTTCAAAGAAGAGTAGAGAAAGAGGGGCTTTAAAAGGTCCAGGAAAATACTAATGATATGTGGGACAAGATGGCTAAACGGATCAGGAATATAGCAAGAGAGATACTTGAAGAATCAAGAGGCGTTGGACCAAGGGTAAAGAATCTTGGTGGTGGGATGCAAAGGTGCAAGATAAGATTAAAGTTAAAAGAGAGTGTTATAACGAGTGGCACTTATGTAAAGATAATGAAAATTTGGATAAATATAAAGTGGAAAAGAAAGACACTAAGAAGGCTATGAGTGAAGCGAGATCTAGAGCTTTTAAAGGGCTATATCAATCTTTAGGAACTAAGGATGGTGAAAGAAAAATTTACAAGTTTGCAAAGGGTAGGGAAAGAAAGATAAGAGACATAGATCAAGTGAAATGTATTAAAGATGAAGAGGGTAATGTTTTGGTAAGGGAGCAAGATATCCAAGCACGATGGAGGAGTTACTTTTAAGGGCTTTTTAACGAAGGACATGAGGTGACCTGTGACTCTGATAGACTAAATATTGCAGAGGAGGACTGTAATTATACTTTTTATCGTAGAATTCAGGAGCTTGAAGTAAAGAAGGCTTTGAAGAGAACAGAAAATGGCAAAGTAGTAGGACCCGATAATATACCTATTGAGGTGTGAAAAAGTTTAGGAAGGAAAGGTATAAGTTGGCTCACTAAGTTGTTTAATGTGATAATGAAATCTAAGAAAATGCCGGATGAATGGAGGAGAGGTACTTTAATCTCTGTCTATAAAAATAAGGGGGACATACATAACTGTTCTAACTATCAGGGGATTAAACTCACGAGCCACACTATGAAGTTATGGGAGAAGATCATTGAGCAAAGATTGAGACAAGAGACTCAAGTCACAGAGAATCAATTTGGTTTTATACTAGGAAGGTCAACTATAGAAGCAATTTATTTACTACAGAGATTGATATAAAGGTATCAAAGAAGACAGAAAGATTTACATATGGTTTTTATTGATACAGAAAAGGCATATGACAAAGTGCTAAGAGAGGTTTTATGGAAGGCTTTAGAGAAAAAAAGAGTACGTATTACGTATGTTCGAGCAATCAAAGACATGTATGATAGGATCACGACTTGCGTGAGAACATAAAATAGGGACACAAAGGATTTTTTCACAACTATTAGACTACATCAAGGGTCTTCTCTAAGTCCATATCTTTTTAACTTAATTTTGGAGGCAGTTATTAAACATATACAAGATTTGGGGGCTCAATGTATGATTTTTGCATATGATATAGTCTTATTTGGTGAATCGAAAGAGGAAATAAATATGAAGTTAGAGTCATGGAGACAAGTTTTAAAAACACATGGTTTTCATATAAGTAGAAATAAAACATAATATATGGAATGTATTTTTATTAAAAAACGAACAAATATGAATTTATATGTAAAACTTGGAGACCATATATTAAAACAAGTTACAAAATTTAAATATCTTGGATCCATTATACAAAATGATGGCGAAGTATAGGAGGACGTAAACCATATGATTCAAGCAGGATGGATGAAATAGTGGAAAGTTTCAAATGTCATTTGTAATAAAAAAAAGTGCCACTCAAAGTTAAAGGAAAATTCTATCGTACGGCTATAAGACTTGATATATTGTATGGTACTTAATGTTGGGTAGTCAAAAAACAACATGAAGATAAACTCAATGTTGCAGATATGAGAATGTTGTGTTGGATGTGTGGACACACCAGAAGAGATATGATTAGAAATGAGTGTATTAGAGACAAGGTTGGGGTAGCACCTATTGTGGAGAAGATGGTGGAATCTCGCTTAAAGTGGTTTGGTCATGTGTGGAGAAGACCTGCAGAAGCCCTAGTGATAAGAGTATATCAGATGGAGAATAGTTTGATAATTAGAGGTAGAGGGAGGTCAAAGAAAACAATAGGTGAAACTATTAAGAATGATTTAATAATTAATAACCTATCTATTGATATCATTAATGATAGGTCACTGTGGCGCCGTTTGATCCATGTAGTCGACCTCATCTAGTGGAAAAAAGCGCAGTTGTTGTTGTTGTTGTATCTATATGATTAGTTTATAATCTAGAGTTGCACCATTGCTACAGGCAGGATTCATGTTTCAAATGCATATACAATGTTTTTATTTATGATGAATGAATTGTACAAATTTAAGACGTGTACTTTTGATTGTATTCAAATATGAACTCGGTAAAATATTTTTGATCATGTAAAAACTAAATTTCTCCTATGTGCACCTATTTTATTTGACATTGTCATTTGACTCATGGTTTATATGTATATTTACGATATGATTTACCTAAGTTTGGGATATTGTTATTTACATTTCACATGAATATAGTTTATGATTTTTGTAACTATGTTTTCACGAAAATATTGAATCCTATATGAGATTTTTCATATCTAATTTATTAGAAAATGGATTTGACATTTTGATATTGTTTTGAGCGGATGGTAAGTTTTCCTTGTTTAAATTTATATGTTATGTTTGCAAGGAAAATAGTTTTGATAAATGTTTTCAAATAAGTAAATTGATTTGATGTTCTATGTTTTTTGCTAGGCTAGGCTTATAGAGTGAGTTGATCCTTATTCCATATTAGTCATATGCTAAAAAATATGGGTTATGACACATACACAAACAATGCTTGTCTTATGGCCTAAAGGCTATGATGGAAGTCATAAATATTTTGTAGAAAATAGATCGATCTTGGTAAGCCCCACTTGTTCTTGGGTTTAATTTTATTCATTTATCTATCTAATTGGTTTATAATCTAGAGTTGCACCATTGCCACAAGCAGGATTCATGTTTCAAATGCATATACAATGTTTTTATTTATGATGAATGAATTGTACAAATTTAAGATGTACTTTTGATTGTATTCAAATATGAACTTGATAAAATATTTTTTATCATGTGAAAAGTGAAATTCTCCTATGTGCACCTATTTTATTTGAAATTGGCATCTAGCTCATGATTTATATGTATATTTACGATATGATTTACCTAAGGCTGGGATATTGTTATTTACATTTCACATGAATATAGTTTATGATTTTTGTAGCTATGTTTTCATGAAAATATTGAATCCTATATGAGATTTTTCATATCTAATTTATTAGCAACTGGATTTGACATATTGATATTGTTTTGTGAGGATGGTAAGTTCTCCTTGTTTAAATTTATATGTTATGTTTGCAAGGAAAATATTTTTGATAAAGGTTTTCAAATAAGTAAATTGTGATTTTATGTGCTGTGTTTCTTGCTAGACTAGGCTTATAGAGTGAGTTGATCCTTATTCCATATTAATCATATGCTAAAAAAATATGGGTTATGACACATACACAAACAATGCTTGTCTTATTGTGTAAAGGCTCTATGATGGAATTCATAAATATTTGGTATTAAAACACCTATGCAAAAAATAGGTATCAACCACATAACAATTCTAGTCGACAATACGTGTGTATGTGTATACACATGTATACATATGTATACATATATATATATATATATATAATCAAAAAATATTAAAAACATGCTATAATGTGTATCTATATATATATGAAAACAACTTGAGGGCATTAAATACTATTCACATGCTTTTTTTTGTAAGGATTCAAATGTTGAAATCACTATTCATGACAATTGAAAATACTATTCACACTGGATAAAAGTTGTCAAATAGTTGTGAAACTTTGAACCCTAACATTTTAACTACTTCTAAAACAATCTTTGGTGTTAGTTTTCCATTTAAAGGTGTTTAAGAATGTTTATATGAAGCTTACCTTTTTAAGGCTTTCTTCTTGATTTTTTCAATGACTCTTCAATGACTTTCCGGTGAAACCACTTAGTCCAGCACACAGTTCTTTGCCATGAATCCAATGACACCAATGGTGCCTAAAATAGAGATCTATGGATCTTGGAATCTTAGAGAGAAGAAGAAGGTTCTAGAAAGTGAAATGAAGGGAGAAGGGAGAATATGGAGGAAGAAAATGAAGAGAAAACTGCGAGTGGAAGTAAAATGAAATAGGGGCATTTTTGTCTTTTGACTAGGCATCGTGACAATGAGCATTCTAGCCTTTTAGATTCACGTATTCTACCTTGAGCACTGCAATGGTAAGATCTTGGCATAGTAACGATGATGCTTTTGGAGTTCTAGAATAGTGACATAAGACCTTAGTGTCGCATTGGTGGCACTTCAGAATTCTTATACCAAGTTCTAGGTAGCTTAGCTCTACAGCATTGAACCTTTTGTTCATATTTTTGTTGAATCCATTAAAATTCTAACTTTAAAAGTAATGATGGATTCAATAAAAACTCTCTTGTAACTTGTGATTGAATGTAAGGAAGAACAAAGGCAATGATAGAGAAATTTTGGGAACTAAGTCAAAGCTTTAAGTTGGGTAATCAAGAAGTAGGAGTAAATTGGGTAATAATTTATAAACAGAAACAATAATACATTTATAATTCAAGAAGAGTATGGAGCAAGTCATAGAAAAAATTATCTACTCACAAGGTAGGGCTCCTGGTTGGACAGCCCTAAAATATACTTTTCCAAGCTGAATTTGATCAATTAGACCTCAAAAACATGTCCGAAGGGTCCAAAGACTTAGAAAATGACTCCGGGAACTTGGTCACTATTCATCCCTGAAAAACACTATTCACTCGCCGGAAATTACTATTCACGACGAACAAAAAGTTGTTAGATAGCTGAAAAATTTTATATCCTAAGGTTTATCTAACTCCTGAATCCATCTACGGTGTCAGAATTTCAATTAAAAGACTCTAAGTAAGAGTTTTAGAATTTACCTTTTTCTGAGATTTTCTACTTCAAATCTACGACGATTCAACGACTGATTTAAAAAATTGATCGGTCAAAATCGTAGTATTATTCGTCCTGAATCCAGTAGCACCTTCAGTTTTGAGATCAGAAGCCAATAGACACTCCAGATCTAGAGAAAAAGTTGAAGGTTACTATTTATTTACTATTCACTCACTATTTACTCATTATTTACTCACTATTCACTCTTCTCAATTTTTCTTCGAAATTCTGACCTCCGTCTCCTGCGTTGCTCCCTTCTTCCCTTTTATTTTTTTTAAATAATTATTATTATTTGATAATTGAATAATAAAATTTTCTTTTATATATATTCATATAAATTCCGTTTTTCATTCTAAAATATCTCAAAAATTTCTAAAGATTTACATTCTCATAAACCTTTAGTTAAACTCTTAAATCATGATTTTTCTTGATAAAAATTATAATAAAACAAATCTCAAAATAAATATCTTTATACATATTAAAAGAAAGAATATTTCTAAAAATATAACAAAAATTCATTAAAGACCAATATAATTATTTCAAGCAAAATAATAATTATTTTAATTAAAAATAGACTTACTTTTAACAGAACATAATTATTTTTAAACAAAAAAAAATATTTGTTTATAACAAAATATTATTATTTAAAAATAAAAAATTATGGGATGTTACAAGTAGAGATGTCGTTTGTAGTGCTGACCATCCTGCTGGAGCTTCAGACCATGGATGTCCCTTACTTAGGATAGTTCACGATTATAGTGAACCTTCTAGTGATAAACATGGTAGAGATCCCTACTCTGGGGCCCACCTCTTCCACCAATAGTACCCCAGGGGTGATGGCCAGGGGAGGGAATAGTAGTATAGTATTGTGTATATAGTTCTAACGATGTAAATGGGTTAACTCTATTGTTTTGATGTAACCCCACGGTACTCTGCCTTTTGTGTTGTATGCTCAGTACCTCGAGTTACATGTGTATGTATGCTGCTAATTCTGATGTATGTAACTTTTGTATGTATATAAATACAAGATGCATATCTTTTGCTAAAATGTTGTTTTAATACGTAATCACCTAAAAAAAATAGACGTTGCAAGTTGGTATCAGAGCAGGTCGATCCTAAGTGGCCATGGGGGTGGATGGTTACCTAGACCGATCTAAGAGCATCTTGAATAAGATGTGGATAGATGTAGTAGAGTAGCACATTGAAAATGGTTAAGGAAATATTGCTAGAGTTTTTCCTAATATATGCTTGATGATGTTGTTACTATTGTATTATAAAAGTTTTCTTTAATTACTGTTGAGCTTGATCACCTCAATAGTGACTTAACTCTTTTGTTTCATACAGTAGAAAATAGCATCAACAAGGAGAAATTCAACGCTAAGCGCAGAAGCTACTCTGCAAGATCTAGCCACTGCTATTCGAGATCAAGTTTCTGCCACGAATAAGATCCTGCAACATATTCAAAAAAATAGTAATACTAATGGTGAGATGGGTGAGAACCCAAGGAATGCGGGCAATGGATGGGCAAATTTTATGAGAACTCGACTTTCGTCTTTCGTCGAAGGATATGACCCTATGGTGGCAAATAGATAGCTGACCGAAATAGAGAAAGTTTTGGGGGTTTTGGAGTGTTTAGGCGAGCAGAAGGTCAATTTTGTTGTGTATATGTTGAAAGAAGAAGTAGAGTTTTGGTGGAAAGGAGCCAGTAAATTGTTAGTCCACTAGGGTCAACAAGTTACCTGGTTTGTCTTTCGAGAGACCTTCTTGAATAAGTATTTTCCTAGAAGTGTCAGAGCCGAGAAGGAAATAGAATCCCTTCAACTCAGACAAGGGAATTGATCGATCGACTAGTACATTGCAAGATTCGAGGAGTTAGCCAAGTTCTTGTCTTATCTAAGATATAATCTGATGAATCTTGGAAGGCAATCAAGTTTGAGGCCGGTCTGAATCCTGAAATCCGCAATGCCGTAGTAGCCTTGGAAATTTCTGAATTTATTCTATTGACTAACAAGTGTCGGATACTGGAAAAGATTTTAAAGACAGTAAAGGAAGAGAAGGACAGACAGGCGCCATGGAAGAGAAAAAGAGAATTCTCAGCCCCTGATTGTTTTTTAGGAAAAGAACCACAGTTGCAAGCTGTAACGCCCCCAATTTACGTTACGTAAAATAAACATTTTTTTTCTATTATTTTTTGCAATCAGATATTTTCCATAAAGATACATAATTCAATTCTTTGGCATTTCTCTCATGTATACATAATATACAGACCAAGTCTATAAACATCAAAGTACAGCAGAAATGGGGATCCTACCTGTAGCATTCAAAACACTCTAGAATACAAACACAGTATAATTCAAAGACCGTGAGTCGTGGAAGCAACATAGACTCACCTAGAGAATATATCACCTATCTGTCGAATCAGAATTTGATATTCTTATATGAAAAATGTGGAAATATCGTGTAGTGATTTTGACAACTCAGTGAGCAAACAATTCCTCCTATGACCTCTCAGGTCAGCATATGGATGTACTTATATTTTAAAATGTGTCACATAATAAATACAGTTCAGAAGTACATTCATATGGGACCCGTATTTCAAATATTCTCAAATCATTCAGATATTCAAAACCATATGCACCATGGCATGATCATTAAACAAATATTGTTATGCTCTTGATTTAGAGATAAAATCATCACTTTTAATGTACCTGCCTCACTCGACAATCTGGTCAATGCAATGAAAATATAACTCATTTGCTATACGCATAGTGACCTCGACCATAGTCACAATAAGTGATTAGGGAATGTGAGTACATCACCCTCCTACCTCCCCACATTACCACTGTCACCCGGTTGGAGTGGCCCTCCCCCAGCTCACTCAGGCTAATAGGGCATCCCCTATTCGGTACTGTCACAAGCCATACAACCAGCCGATATTCATCAATACATATAAATACATGTAAAATTATCAAGCAACTCACCATGAGCTTTACGCTTGTCATATTTATCAAGCAACTCACCATGAGCTTTACGCTTGCCATTCAATCTCATTTATAATATGACATGTATCATTTTCACAAGTATATAGCTTTACAAATCAATGCATCGTGCACATAATATTCACTTTATCAAATAATGATAAATACAAGTGAAATCAGATACATCATAAGTTCATAAATCCATTTTCAAATACTATACTCTTCTTGAATCATATTTCAAATTATAAGCAGTTCAGATCATTTTAATGTATTTCATAAACATATCAAAGTGTAAATATTTCATAAACATAATCATATACATGCTCAAATATCAAGAAGAGTATAGGGCATTCCATAGGAAGAATCATCTACTCATAGGGTAGGGCTCCTGATTGAACAGCCCGAAATTGTACTTTTCCAAGTTGAATTTGACTAATTAGACCTCAAAAACGTGTCCGAAGGGTCCAAAAATTTAGAAAATGACTCCGGGAGTTTGGTCATTATTCACCGTCGAAAATTACTATTCACGACGAACAAAAAGTTGTCAGATAGCTGAAAAAAATTTTATCCTAAGGTTTATCTAACTCCTGAATCCATCTACGGTGTTAGAATTTCAATTAAATGTCTCTAAGTAAGAGTTTTAGAATTTACCTTTTTCTGATATTTTCTACTTCAGATCTATGGCAATTCAACGGCTGATTTGAAAAATTGATCGGTCAAAACTGTAGTATTTTTTGTCCTAAATCCAGTAACACCTTCAGTTTTGAGATTGAAAGCCAATAAGCACTCCAGATCTAGAGAAAAAGTTGAAGGTTACTATTCACTCATTATTCATCCGTTTTAAATTTTTTTTCTCAAATCCCGTTGTCTCCCAACCTTCCCCCTTCCCTTTTTTATTTTATTTTTTTAATAATTATTATTATTATTTAGTAATTAATAATATGATTTTCTTTTATATAAATTCATATAAATTCTATTTTTCATAAACCTTTGGTTAAACTCTTAAATCATGATTTTTCTTGATAAAAATCATAATAAAACAAATCTCAAAATAAATATCTTTATACATATTAAAAGAAAGAATATTTCTAAAAATACAACAAAAATTCATTACAAACCAATATAATTATTTCAAGTAAAACAATAATTATTTTCATTAAAAATAGACTTACTTTTAGTAGAACATAATCATTTTTAAACAAATAAAAATATATTTGTTTATAAAAAAATATTATTATTTAAAACTAAAAATTATGGGATGTTACACAGGCAAGAAACCCTTGGCCATAAGGGCTAGACCTTCGATGCAGAATTTTGCTGGGAGCGAGTGCGGGAAATGTGGGTGACTTCATGGGAATAAACCTTGTTTTCGTAACCTAGTTACTTGTTTCCGATGCGAGCAGAAGGGGCATATAGCTCACCGCTGTCCCCTAGAGGATGGGAAGAAGATCGAGCCAACTCAGCCAATTAAAGGGAGAGTTTTACTTTGAGCGATCCCCTGATTTGATTCAAGGTACATGCTATCCTACGGCTATCCTCTAGTTGTACTTTTTGATTCGGGTGCTAGTCATTCTTTTATGTCCTCTGCTTCTGTGGGGAAACTACTTTACTCTGTGTCTGAATTAACATACGAATTGGTAGTGTTAATCGCTACAGGAGGAAAGGTGAGCACCTCTTCAGTCTGTAAGGATTGTCTAGTCGAAGTGTATGGCAGATCCTTTATCGTGGATCTCATTTGTTTACCCCTAGAAGATATAGATGTGATTCTGGGGATGTATTGGCTCAGCAGTAACCAGATTCTCTTAGATTGTTCTACGAAGACTCTAGTTTTTCGTTCAAAATCCAACAAGGAATTTAAAAGTAAAGATGAATAGATCAACGAACTCCAGAAGGAATTCGTTGGTGAAGATTCATATGGTATTTCTTTATGTACCCTCAACAGGGAGGCTAAGCAAGAACTGGTCAAGATTTTGGTAGTTCGTGATTTTCTGGAAGTTTTTCCTTCAAAAATTACTGAACAATCGCCTAAGCAAGAAGTGGAGTTTTCCATTGATTTGGTGCCAGGAGCGACTCCTATTTCTATTACCCCGTATAGGATGGCTACTGTGGAGTTGAAAGAGCATAAGAAGCAGATTGAAGATCTTTTGGAAAAGAATTTTATTCGACCTAGTGTTTCACCTTGGGGAGCTCCAGTGCTGTTTGTAAAGAAGAAGGATGGAAGCTTGCGGTTATGTATTGATTATAGGCAGATCAACAAGGTGACTATCAAGAATAAGTATCTGTTGCCGAGAATAGATGATTTGGTTGATTAGCTCAAGGGGGCAACTATTTTCTCTAAAATAGATTTGAAATCAAGTTATCATCAGATTTGAGTAAAGGAAGAAGATATCCCTAAAATAGCCTTCAAATCTCGATACGGGCATTATGAGTTCTTGTTCATGCCGTTCGGAGTTACCAATGCACCTACAGTCTTCATGGACTACATGGATCGAATCTTTTGATCCTATTTAGATCAGTTCGTGATAGTCTTCATCGACGATATTCTAATCTACTCGAGGAGTATGGAGGAGCATAAACGCCATCTTCGTTTAGTGCTTCAAGTTTTGAAGGAGAAGAAACTCTTTGCTAAATTAGAGAAATGTGAGTGTATGTAGACCCTAGCAAAACAGAAGCTATCCTCAAGTGGGAAAAACCAAAGACAGTGATCGAAATTAGAAGTTTTCTGAGTCTAGCGGGGTATTACAGAAAGTTCATACAAGGTTTTTCGCAAATACCATTACCCTTAACCAGATTGACTCAGAAAGGAAGCTTGATCAAGTGGACGATGGAATGCGAGAATAGTTTTCTAGAGTTTAAGACTCGGCTTACTACACCTCATGTCTTGATTCTCCCGGATCCCTCCGATTGTTTTGAAGTTTATACGAACGCTTCTAAGAAGGGACTAGGGTATGTTTTGATGCAAGAAGGAAGAGTAGTCGCCTATGCCTCCAGACAGCTAAGGTCACAAGAAGAAAACTATACTACTCATGATTTGGAATTGGCTGCTATAGTGTTCGCTTTGAAGATTTGGCGGCACTATCTATACGGTGCGCTGTTTAAAGTGTACAATGATCACAAAAGTTTAAAATATCTTTTCGATCAGAAGGAATTAAATATGAGACAAAGGAGATGGATGGAGTTTATTGATGATTACAAATTTGAACTAAAATACCACCAAGGAAAAACGAACATGGTGGTGGATGCATTAAGTCGAAAGTTGCTGCATTTGAGTCACATGCTCATAAAGGATATGAACTTGATTGAAGAATTCAGGAATTTAAGATTGTCAGTGATAACTACTCCTAGAAGTTTGCTTATTGGTGAGCTACGGGTGAAATGTGATTTGAAGATACAAATTAAGGAAGCGCAAGTACGAGATCCTTTCCTTCAGAATAAACAAAATTCACTGGGCTTCACAAAGTCGGAAGAAGGAATCATCCTCTATCGAGGAAGAATGTGTGTGCCTCAGGGGGAAGACCTGAAGACAAAATTTTTGGAGGAAAGACGTCAGAGTAAATATGCTATCCATCCAAGAGCTACAAAGATGTATCAAAATTTAAAGCGATCATTATGGTGGCCAAGAATGAAGAGAGACACAGTGGAATACATAGCAAAATGCTTGACTTGTCAGAAAGTTAAGATTGAACATCAGAGGCCTTCTGGGACATTACAGTCTTTGGAGATTCTTGAATGGAAATGGGATGGCATTGCTATGGACTTCATGGCTAGGTTGTCCAAGACTCAGGGGGGTTATGATGCCATATGGGTAATAGTGGATAAAATGACAAAATCTACACACTTTTTACCTATAAGGATTAATTACTCACTGGATAAGCTCGCACATCTTTATGAGAAAGAGGTAGTGTAACATTCCGTAATTTTTATTTTTAAATAATAATATTTTTCTATAATCAAATATATTTTTATTTGTTTAAAAATGATTATGTTCTGTTAAAAGAAAGTATATTTTTAATTAAAGAAATTATTGTTTTGCTTGATATAATTATATTGGCCTTTAATAAATTTTTGTTGTATTTTTAGAAATATTCTTTCTTTTATTATGTATAAAGATATTTATTTTGTGATTTTTTTTATTAAGAATTTTATTAAGAAAAGTTGTAACTTAAGAGTTTAACTAAAGGTTTATGAGAATGTAAATTTTTAGAAATTTTTGGGATGTTTTAGGATGAAAAACGATATTTAAATGAATAAATATAAAATAAAATTCTATTATTCAATATTTAAATAATTTTTAATATTATTATTATAAAAAAAATAAAGAAAAGGGGGAGGGGGAAGACGGAATGAAGAAACGAAGCGTGAAGAAATTCTATAAACCGATGAATAGTGAAATAATGTGAATAGTAACTTCCATTTTTTTCTCTCGATCTGGAGTGTCTACAGACCTCCGATCTTAAAACTAATGGTACCAATTGATTTAGGACGGAGAGTACTACGATTTTGATTGAACAATTTCTCAAATCAGCCGTTGAATTGCCGTAAATCGGAAGTAGAAAATCTCATAAAAAGGTAAACTCTGAAACTCATACTTAGAGACCTTAAATTGGAAATCTAACACCGTAGATAGATTAAAGAGCTAAATAAACCATAGGATATGATATTTTTCAGCTATCTAACAACTTTTTGTACTTGGCGAATAGTACTTTCCGACGATGAATAGTGTTTCCAGTGGTAAATAGTGTTTTTGGCTATAAATAGTGACTAAGTTCTTGAAGTCATTTCTCTAATTTTTGGACCCTCTGGGCACGTTTTTCAAATCTGTTTAGTCAAATGTGGATTGAAAAAATGTATTTTGGGGCTGTCCAATCTGGAGTCCTTACCCTCTGAGTGGATAATGTTTTTTATGATTTTCCCTATACTCTTCTTGATCTTTAAACGTGTATTTGATTATCTTTATAATATATTTACACTTTTATATGTTTCTAAAATGCATTAAAATTATTTAAATTGCTTATAATTTTGATTATAGTTCAAGAAGAGTATAGTTTTAAGAAATGGTTCTCTGAACTCATGGTATATCTGATTTCACATGTATTTCTCATTAAATGATAAAGTGAATATTTATGCACATGGCATTGATTTGTAAAACTATAAAGTTATTTATTATGATTGAATGGCAAGCGTAAAGCTCATGGCGAGTTGCTTGATAATTTTATATTGCATTGATGAATATGCATTTATATATATGTATTTATATGTATGGATGAATATCACCAGTTTGTATGGCTTGTGACGGTACCAAATAGAGGACACCCTATTAGCCTGAGTGAGCTGAGGGAGAGCCACTCCAACCGGGTGACAGTGGTAATGTGAAGAGGCAGATGGGTGATGGACTCACATTCCTTGATCACTATTGTGACTGTAGTCGATCGGTCACTATGCGTATAGCAAATGAGTGTGTGGGTTGACCAGATCGCCAAATAAGGCAGGTCATTTTAAAAGTTTATAACTTTATCTTAAAAGCTTATTATTTTACTATAGTTTATACAACTGAGCATAACGACATTTTTTTAATGATCATACCATGCTGAATATGGTTTGGATATCTGAATATCCTTTTATTTGAAAATATTTAAAATACGGGTCCCATATGGGTGTACTTCTGAACTATATTTTCTAAGTGACAAATTTTAAAACACGAGTACATCCACATGTTGACCTAAAAGGTCATAGGAGGTATTATCTGCTTACTAAGTTATCAAACTCACTACACGATATTTCCACATTTTTCATATGAGAATACAGAGTCTAATCCTGTAGATAGGTGATCAGTTAGGTGACATATTCTGTGGGTGAGTCTACATTGCTTCCAAAGCTCACGGTTTTTGAATTATACTGTGTTTGTATTCTAAAGTACTCTGAACGCTACAGGCAGGATCCCTACTTCTGTTGTACTTTGATGTTTATCAATTTGGTTTATATATTGTATATACATGGGAATACATATCTGTAAAAGAGTGTATTATATATGTTTTGGAAAATATATGATCATAAAGTAAGTAATTTTACGTGCTGTAAAATTGGGGACGTTACAAGTTGGTATTTGAGCCCAATTTTCCTATGGCTTTCGGAGCAAAGGATTCTTTAGTAGGACCTTTAATATGAGTATGAGCCGGACATATTTATACTTCAGGTGCTGTTGAGGGATTGTATAGGGTCTCAATTTCCTTTCTATTTCAAGTTACTAAATTCCTAGTATAAAGTTGATTAAATATCGTGGCATCTTAAGAAGTATCTATGGGTCAATTACTGCCTAAAAGTGAAAGGGATAGGCGTGCCAAAGAATTTAAAGAATTAAGATAAATGCCAAATATGATCATTTCTGAATATGATATCTGTTTTATCGGTTATCTAGATATGGTAGACTTTGATGTGATATTGGGAATGGATTGATTGGCTATATGTCAGGCCATTTTAGAATGTCATCCGAAGATGATCAAATTCAATATTCCTATAGAATCTTCTTTCTTGATACCAGGAGATTATAATGAGATACCCAAAAATTTAATCTTTGTTTTAGTAGCCTATAAATTATTACAAAAAGGTGCCAAGGTTATTTGGCAGTAGTGAGAGATGTTGATATAAAGTATACCAGTGTAAATCAAGTTCCAGTGATTAGAGAATTTTATGATGTAATTCCTGGGAAATTGTCAAGATTATCTCGAAACGTAAAATATAATTTGGTATTGATTTACTTTCTGAAACCCAACCAGTGTCTATACCCCCATATAGAATGGTAACGACTGAACTCAAGGAATGGAAGAATTAGTTGTAGAACTTGTTGGACAAGAGATTTTTATACCCTAGTACTCCTTCTTGGAGAGCTCCAATACTATTTGTGAAAAAAAAGATGGATTGTTACGATTGTGCATATATTATAGACAGTTGAATAAAGTGACAGTGTGGAATAAAAACTCATTACCTTATATAGATTATCTGTTTGACCAGTTACAAGGTGCTCAATATTTTTTTTCCAAAAATTGATTTAAGATATGAGTAACATTAATTGAGGGTAAGAGAAGAGGATATACGAAAATTTTCTTTTAGGACTCGTTATGGGCATTATGAGTTCTTGATGATGTCATTTAGTTTGACAAATGTCCTAGCTGTATTCATAGATTTAATGAATAGTAATTAGGTCATTCATGAATCAATTTGTTATTATATTTATTGATGATATATGAAAATATTTTAAAAGTTCAGAGGATCATAAGCAACATTCAAAGATAGTTTTACCAACTCTAAGGGAGTATGGTTGGTAAAGATGGTATCCAAGTAGACTCTAAGAAAGTAAAAATGATACAACAATGGCTACATTTTACTACATCTAAAGATGAAGATCCAAATCCAATTTGCGCTTCATGCGGTTGTCTGCCGTCCATTCTATTTGAGCCATAGTTGGATCAGGAACATGAACAAATGCTTGTAAAGCACCAATCAAATCCTCATCATTTGAAGTTGAGATGAGAATTCGTCATGCTGAGTGTGGGATGAACCTCTGTTCTACAGCTTGATCAAGAAAAAACAACAGACCATCAAAGAAATGGTTAACATTTAACAAACCTATCGGTTTGTTATGCATATTCAGTTGTGCCCAAGAAACTATTTGAAAATTTCTTCTAAAGTACCAAAACCACCTGGTAAGGCAATGAAGGCATCAGCATTGCTCATCATTCTAGCCATGTGCTCATGCATGGAAGCAACCCTAAACTCTTCCCCAATTGTCTTTTCTACGATGTTGGATGCAACTTGAGCTGTAGGAATAATACTTAGAATTTGACATCCTCCTACATGTGCAGCTGTAGACACACACCCTATTAATCCACGGTTACCTCCACCATAGACTAAATGAATCTTTCTCCTAACCAGCACCATACCTAGGTTTTGTGCTGCTTTCACATACTCTCCATTTTTTTCAGGACCAGAACCACGAAAGACACAAACATTTTGAAACTAACAGAATGTGATTTCCTCCATAGTTGCACACACTTTAACTTTGAGTATGAAAGTAATGATATTAACGTGTGCATTTATAGAACTCAGAGAAGGGCATACTTATGATAGCTATGCGAATAGGCTTGGAATAATTAGAACAGCTATGTGAGAGATTGGTGTATATAAGCTAAATTGAAGGTGAAATTTTCAAAAATGATGGCAAGCATGTATATGTACAGTAATTGTGATAGTCGCTCATATTAGGTATATAAAGAGAATAAGGTTAAGATATCACCAGAAATTTGTCTTTTCCTTGTTGTCCTTGATGAAGCATTGGTGTCTTGATTCTTGTAGGGAAGTTGTAGGTGATAGGCGTAATTGTAAACAAAAATAGTGAAAATGCAAACAAGTTAGTTGTTGAAGAGGGACAATCAAATGATTTATTTTGTTTTATCAATGTTCTTGCAATTCAATTATTGGTATTATTAAGTCGACTAACTATTTTGAGAAATTTTAATTTGGATTAGTTATTTTACAGTTGATTGATTACATCTATTTTGAAACAATCAACTGCATCCTACCAGTTAACTACATAATTTTTTTATTTTTACAGACTTTTATAAGTTCAGAAATGTTTCTTTTTCCATGTGCTATTTTTTCACCGAATACCAACAGATTTAAAGTAGATTTTGGCACAAATATTCAAACCTTGCAGCCATTGATTTTTTCCGATATAACAGCTAGATTTTTGTTTACAGATTTTCAAGAATTACGACCACCGATTTTAACTCTCTCTAATGTTTTGTCCAAACTTTTGACTTTCTATTTTGGTATCGTTTTCTATTATGCTTTTCGTCTGTTCTACTGCATTCTCCCTTATTAATGTTTGGCATTAAATGTAAAGTTCTTTTCCCTCATTACAAAAAAAGTTAATTTATTTTCTTTGAAACTCAATTATTTTGATGTCCAAGTTGTTATTAGGTTAAAGTAATGAAAAGTTTGAAAGGAATGGATGGATGATAGCATATGGTGTTTTGACAAATACAATCAAGAGAATTAGTGTTGTTGAAGTTCTTGAGGAATAAAATAAGGGAAGTAGGATTTAAATTAATCTTTGAATTCTTAATTTGAAAATATGGAGAATATTTTGAGAATCATGTCTGAAAATAATGTAAGTGATCAAGATATTTTTGTTAAAAGTTTATATCATGCTAAATTGAGTCTAGTATCTATGATGTGAATTATGTTGAAATTGAAAATTCCTGTATGAATAATTGTTGGGAAAAAATCTTCTTGAAATGATTGGGTGAATTAAACGGAATTGACATAAGTTAGAATGAGGTTCTTTTAGATTTGATAGAAGAAAGGCTTGAAATTTTTAATAATGAATTTGTTGGTGTTAATAAGAAGGTATAGAGTTACTGTGATGAGGTAAGTTGGAATTGTTAGACATGAGCAAATAGAACATAAACGTTATAAAAGGTTTGGTGGATTTATTGCTACATATGTTTAATATATTGATTAATGGATCTTAGGATAAAAAAATAGACGATAGATTAAGATGATGATATTCATGGGATGATGTTGACATGTGAGAATCAAAGATGACTTGATAGAAGTTTGAAATAAGACAAGATAGTTATACAATATGAATGTGAATATGTTCTTTTATGTGTGTGTTTCCTAATATCGACTTATAGATATATGTATGCGAGCTTGAGGATATAAAGGAATGAGATAGACAATGGTTTAAGAGTTCTTTACATGTATATATATAATCTGTTGAGTACTTTGTATAAAGTGAAATTGAGTAGAAAAGAAATACAAATAATTCAATATAGGCCAAAAGTTTATAAGGACCATGAATGTTGAGCACTAGAAATTATTAGTTGGTGACCACATATTCTTGAAGAACTCACCAATGAAATAAGTAACGAGGTTTGAAAAAAAGGAAAAAGTTAAGCTCTAGTATATATGCTCTTTTCAAAACTTGAACAAAGTAGGCATAGTAATACATTGCCTAACCTTGCCATCAGGATTGAGTAATGTGTATACAAATTTTTTTGCATCAATACTAAGGAAGTACCTATTAGATTCTTCTTATATTACCTAATTCTAAGAAATTCAATTGGACAAAAATTTGGCTTAACTATGGGTACAATTGATGTTTATTGTTGATCGACAAGTGAAGAACTTATGGATGAAAAAATTCCCTATGGTTAAGTTATATGGAAAAATCACTCAAGTGAAGAGACATTTTAAAAGTAAAGAAGTTATACATAAAAGATATCCCCAATTATTTGAGTAATAAGGTTGGTAACTCCAAATTATATCTTAATTTTATTCCCTACATGTGGTAGGATGGGCTAAAATTCGGGACCGAATTTCTTAAGGGGGGAAGAATGTAACATTCCATAATTTTTATTTTTAAATAATAATGTTTTGCTATCAAAAATATATTTTTATTTGTTTAAAAATGATTATGTTCTACTAAAAGCAAGTATATTTTTAATTAAAGTAATTATTATTTTGCTTGAAATAATTATATTGGCCTTTAATAAATTTTTGTTGTATTTTTAGAAATATTCTTTCTTTTATTATGTATAAAGATATTTATTTTGTGATTTGTTTTATTAAGGTTTTTATTAAGAAAAGTCGTGATTTAAGAGTTTAACTAAATGTTTATGAGAATAAAAATTTTTAGAAATTTTTGGGATGTTTTAAGATGAAAAACGGTATTTATATGAATAAATATAAAATAAAATTCTATTATTCAATTATTAAATAATAATAATAATAATTATTATTATTAAAAAAATAAAGAAAAGGGGGAGGGGGAAGACGGAATGAGGAAACGAAGCGTGAAGAAATTCTATAAACCGATGAATAGTGAAATAGTGTGAATAGTAACCTCTAATTTTTTCTCTCGATCTGGAGTGTCTACAGACCTCCAATCTCAAAATTAATGGTACCAATCGATTCAGGATGGAGAATACTACGATTTTGACAGAACAATTTCTCAAATCAGTCGTTGAATCGCCGTAGATCGAAAGTAGAAAATCTCATAAAAAGGTAAACTCTGAAACTCATACCTAGAGACCTCAAATTGGAAATCTGACACCGTAGATAGATTTAGGAGTTAGATAAACCTTAAGATATGAAAATTTTCAACTATCTGACAACTTTTTATTCTTGATGAATAGTATTTTCTGACGATGAATAATATTTTTCAACGGTAAATAGTGTTTTCTGGCTATAAATAGTGACCAAATTCCCAGAGTCATTTCTTTTATTTTTGGACCCTTTGGACACGTTTTTTAAGTCTGTTTAGTCAAATGTGGATTGAAAATATACATTTTGGGGCTGTCCAATCTGAAGCCCTTACCCTCTAAGTGGATAATTCTTTCTATGACTTGCCCTATACTCTTCTTGATCTTTAAACGTGTATTTGATTATATTTATAAGATATTTACGCTTTTATATGTTTCTGAAATGCATTAAAATTATCTAAATTGCTTATAATTTTGCTTATAGTTCAAGAAGAGTATAATTTTAAGAAATTGTTCTCTGAACTCATGATATATCTGATTTCACATGTATTTCTCATTAAATGATAAAGTGAATATTTATGCACATGGCATTGATTTGTAAAACTATAAAGTTATTGATTAGGATTGAATGGCAAGCGTAAAGCTCATGGCGAGTTGCTTGATAATTTTACATTGCATTGATGAATATGCATTTATATATATGTATTTATATGTATGGATGAATATCGACGGGTTGTATGGCTTGTGACGGTACTGAATAGGGGATGCCCTATTAGCTTGAGTGAACCGAGAGAGGGCCGCTCCAACCGGGTGACAGTGATAATGTGAGGAGGCAGATGGGTGATGGACTCACATTCCGTGATCACTATTGTGACTGTAGTCGATCGGTCACTATGCGTATAGCAAATTAGTGTGTGGGTTGACCAGATCGTCAAATAAGACAGGTCATTTTAAAAGTTTATAACTTTATCTCAAAAGCTTATTATTTTACTATAGTTTATACAGCTGAGCATAACAACATTTGTCTAATAATCATATCGTGATGAATATGGTTTGGATATCTGAATATCGTTTTATTTAAAAATATTTGAAATATGAGTCCCATATGGATGTACTTCTGAACTATATTTTTTAAGTGGCAAATTTTAAAACATAAGTACATCCACATGCTGACCTAAGAGGTCAGATGAGGTATTATCTGTTCACTGAGTTATCAAACTCACTACACGATATTTTCACATTTTTCATATGAGAATAAAGAGTCTGATCCTGCAGATAGGTGATCAGTTAGGTGACATATTCTGTGGGTGAGTCTACGTTGCTTCCAAAGCTCACGGTTTTTGAATTATATTGTGTTTGTATTTTAGAGTGCTTTAAACGCTACAGGCAGGATCCCTGCTTCTACTGTACTTTGATGTTTATAAATTTGATTTATATATTGTATATACATGGGAATACATACATGTAAAAGAGTGTATTATATATGTTATGAAAAATATATGTTCATAAAGTAAGTAATTTTAGATGCTGTAAAATTGGGGGCATTACAGGTAGTCCAATTGCATGGGATTCCAAATAGCATCGTTTCTGATCGAAATCCTAGATTCTCTTCCAAATTCTAGAAAGCGTTACAGGAGGCTTTCAGTAATAAATTATGATTTAGTACTATGTATCATTCACAAACAGATGGTCAGATTGAAAGGACAATACAGACGATGGAAGACATATTGAGGGCATACACCTTGGATCAAGGGAAAGATTGGGATAAATATCTCCCTTTAGTGGAGTTTGCTTACAACAACAGTTACCATACGAGTATTAAGATGGCACCATATGAAGCTTTGTGTGGTAGAAGGTGCAAATCGCCTCTGTGTTGGTATGAAGTGGGTGAGAGGAAGTTATTGGGTCCTGAGCTAGTTCAGCATACTACGGAGCAGATACAATTGATACAAGATAGAATGTGGATTGCTCAGAGCCATCAAAAAAGTTACTATGACCAGAAAAGGAAGCTCTTGCATTTTTAGGAAGGAAAACATGTACTTTTGAAGATTTCTCCGACCACTGAAATTAGCCGAGCTATGAAAGTTAAAAAATTGAGCCCCCGTTATATAGGACCTTACCAGATACTCAAAAAAGTTGGACCCTTGGCATATGAAGTAGCTCTACCCCCAAGATTATCCAATCTGCACAATGTGTTTCACGTCTCTAAACTACGGAGATATCTACTGGATCTGTCACATGTGATTCAAGAAGAAGAAGTAACAGTGAAAGAGAACCTGACTTATCAATTGAAACTTGTCATGATTTTGGATCGAAGTATGAAGCAGCTACGTAATAAATCTATTTTGCTAGTGAAGGTGTTATGGAAAGGGCTATCCGAAGAAGAAGCTACATAGGAAAAAGAGGAAGATATGAGACACTCTTATCCACAATTGTTTGAGGACAAGTAAAATTTTTGAATTTTGGCGACAAAATTCCTTTTAAAGGGGGAAAAAGTGTAACACCCTGAATTCTATTAATTATATTCACAAAATAAAATAGTAAGAAAGGACTAAAAATGGTTAAATGGGGTAGTTATAAGGAAATAATTGTGAATATTTAATAAGGGATTTCTCATTTTTGGAAGAAATGTTTAAGGATAAGATAGTAAATTCTTTGTCTACAGGACCAAAAATGGACAATAAGAATAGAGATGGGGAGACATGAAGAAAGTTACACAAAAATCCATTAGAGTAGGGCTCAAGGAGGAATTAAACACATGGTAAGCTTTCCCTTCACCCAAACAAGGCCTTAGCCAACCATATGGTTACATTGTAATTAAGTGGCATTTTGGAAATACTTAGATAAAGCATAGGTATTGGTTAAGGCAAGGTGGCTTCTTAGGGAAGTTAGTATTATTTTATTAGTTTTTCTCCTTGACTTGGTCACCAAGTCACCACTTCCTCAGCAAAAATCATAGAAACCCACAGCAAAAAGGGAGAAAGGGAAAAAGGAAAAAGAAAGAAAAAGAAGAAGGAAAGAGAGAGAGAGAAGAAGGGAGCCAGAGAGAGAAAGGTGAAATCCAAGAAGAAGAGGTAAGATTTTGGCTCTTCATCTTCTCTAATCTCTTGCATATTCTTAAAGTTTCCATGGAAGCTAATGGATGGAGGGGAAATCTGTAGTTTGGTGAAGTTTTCTAGAGAAAGGAAGTAGCTGAAACTAGTAAGAGAAACAAGATTTTGAAGAAGGGAAAGGTAAAATCAACATCCTCCTTTATAATTTCTTATTGGATGACTCAATGGTTGATTTATATGTGTGCATTTAAGGATATATGAAGGTAGTTATAGTTGTTATTGAAGCATTTATGGTGGTTATGGCTGTAGTTCTTTTGTATGCATGAGATGGTGATTTTGGAAAATTTTGTGTAGTTAGTTTTGGAATTTAATTCATGTTTTGGGTCGTCTTATATTCTGGAAAAATTGTGATTTTCATGGTCAAAACGTTGATATATTAATTGTGGGATTTTTTTGGCAGGTTTGCGAGAAAAAGAGAGTTTTTGGTGAGTTTCGCGCCTATAGCACGGTCGTGCTTGGTGTTGGTCTATGTGTAACACAGCCATGTTGTGGAGAAACATGAGGGAAAGGCATAGGTGTGAAGCATGACCGTGCTTAGTGACACGGTCAGGCCGTGCTTCATGTTGTTTCATCCTTTTTCAGCATTTTCTGTTTCCTTTCTGAATCTTAGTTAATCATTAATGTTTATAGGATGTTAATGAGAGTTTTTTGAGTCATTTATATTAAAAGAAATATGTAATATCTAATTGATTATGTATGTTTATTGAATTAATTGTGTAAAGCATGAAGGGATGATGCCTGAACATGATATAGATAATTTACATGAGTAGTTGTAAGCAAATGAATGATGTATGAGTAGTGGGAAAGAATGTAAGAGCATTGTATGTTTAATATATGATGGAGTTGTTATGGTTTGTGTAACATCCCTAATTTTGTTTCATGTATTAATAAAAGTACAAAAGTATTCAAAGTAACATCTCTAATTTTTTTTCTTTTATTAACACAGATACATAAATATTTAATTAAGGAAATAAAATTTATTAGACAATTTTTAAATATCTAAGAAAATATAATCCTTAAAAATTTTTCACCTTATGTATGCATAGAAATGTTTTAACATTAATGGAATAGGTAAAGAGAGAAAACCTAAGAGGAAATATTAGAAATAAATATACTAAAGAAAGGTGAAATTCTTAGGTAAGGAAGATAAATTTTTGTGAAGGTATTAAAATTTCAAGAAGATTGGATTAGGGTAATTTTTCCTAATTTAAGAGTTAAAGTTACTAAGTTTAGTATCTCCACCCATAAATTGGGCTTTCAACTATGGACACTTCATATAGAATCTTTTTACCTCACATGAATTTTTAGCAAGCCAATAGGATAGCTCAAGGAAGAAATAAAACATAGACTTTGACTAAGATATAGAAATTGGACCGGTAGCCCAAAAATCATGAAAATATGACCAAACCCATTATGAAAGGTAGAATTTTAACCAAAGTAAAGAAAATGGGCAAGAATGAGCCCAAACCCAAGAGAAAAAATAAAAATAAAAATAAAGTGATGAAATAATGATGTAATCAAGATTAGGTGATAAGGCATTAGGACAAAACATCTATATCCTACACTCATAATTTTAACAAGTGGAATGATAATACATGGCATTAGGACAAAACATCTATATCCTACACTCATAATTTTAGCAAGTGGTATGATAATACATGACATTAGGGTAATAGGACACTCATAATTTAAATCAGCCATTGAATGGCCATAGATCTGAAGTAGAAAATCTCAAAAAATGGTAAATTCTAAAACTCTTACTTAGAGACCTCTAATTGAAATTTTGATACCGTAGATGGATTCAGGAGTTAGATAAACCTTAGGATATGAAATTTTTTAAACTATTTGACAACTTTTTGTTCGTCGTGAATAGTGATTTCCGGTCGATGAATAGTGTTTTCCGACGAGTGAATAGTATTTTCCGACGATGAATAGTGACCAAACTCCCCGGAGTTATTTTCGAAGTCTTTGGACCCTCCGGACACGTTTTTGAGGTCTAATTGGTTAAATTCAGTTTGGAAAAAGTACATTTTTAGGGCTGTCCAACCAGGAGCCCTACCCTTGTAAGTAGATACTTTTTTTTATGACTTACTCCGTGCCCTTCTTGAACTATAAATATATAATTGTTTCTGTTTATAATTATTTATGCTATCATAAATTTTTAAAATGTGTTCAAATATTTATTTTACTTACGAACTGACACATAGTTTAAGAAGAGTATGGTTTTAGAAATGGATTTTGGAACTCATTGAATATGAGGTTCTAAATGTATTTATCATTATTTGATAAAGTGAATATTATATGCACGATGCATTGATTTGTAAAGCTATATACTTGTGAAATGAGATTGAATGGCAAGCGTAAAGCTCATGGCGTGTTGCTTATTAAATATGACAAGCGTAAAGCTCATGGCAAGTTGCTTTATAATTTTACATGTATTTATATGTATTGATGAATATCGGCTGGTTGTATGGCTTGTGACGGTGCCGAATAGGGGACGCCCTATTAACCTGAGTGAGCTAGGGGAAGGCCGCTCCAACCGGGTGACAGTGGTAATGTGAGGGGCAAGAGGGTGATGTACTCCCATTCTCTGATCACTTATTGTGACTGAAGTCGAGGTCACTATGCGTATAGCAAATGAGTTATATTTTCATTGCATTAACCAGATTGCCGAGTGAGGCAGGTGCATTAAAAGTGATGATTTTATCTCCAAATCTTAATATTTTACTATAACTTATACAGCTGAGCATAACAAAATTTGTTTAATGATCATACCGTGCAATGTTTTTGATCAGTTACAAGGCTCACAATGTTTTTCAAAACTTTGATTTGAGATATGAGTAACATTAATTGATGATAAAAGAAGAGGATGTACGAAAATTTTCTTTTAGGACTCATTATGAGTTCTTAGTAATGTCATTTAATTTGACAAATATCCTAACTGCATTTATAGATTTAATAAATAGTAATTAGGTCATCCCTGGATCAACTTGTTATTATATTTATTGATGATATACTAGAATATGTCAAAAGTGCAGAGGATCATAAGCAACATTCAAAGATAGTTTTACCAACTCTAAGGGAGTATGGTTGGTAAAGATCGTATCCAAATAGACTCTAAGAAAAGAACACTGGTACAATAATAGCTACGTTTTACTACATCTAAAGATGAAGATCTAAATCCAATTTGCGCTTCCTGCGGTTGTCTGGCATCTATTCTATTTGAGCTATAGTTGGATCATGTACATGAATATATGCTTGTAAAGCATCAATCAACTCCTCAACACTTGAAGCCGAAATGAGAATTCTTCGTGCTGAGTGTGAGATGAATCTTTGTTCCACAGCATGATCAAGAAAAGACAACTGACCATCAAAGAAGTGGTTAACATTTAACAATCATATCGGTTTGTGATGCATATTTAGTTGTGCCCATGAGACTATTTGAAAAATTTCTTCTAAAGTAACAAAACCCCCTGGTAAGGCAATGAAGGCATCAGCATTGCTTATCATTCTAGCCATGCGCTCATGCATGGAAGCTACCCTAAATTCTTCCCCAATTTTCTTTACTACGGTGTTAGATGCAGATAGAGCTGTAGGAATAATACCTAGAACTTGGCATCTTCCTACATGTACAGCTGTAGACACACCCCATTAATCCATGATTACCTCCACTATAGACTAAATGAATTTTTCTCCTGGCCAGTACCATACCCAGGTTTTGTGCTGCTTTCACATACTCTCCATCTTTTCCAGGATTGTAACCACAAAAGACACAAATATTTCAAAATTGACGAAATGCGATTCCCTCCATAACTGCATACACCATAATTTGGAGTACGAAAGTAAAGAAATTAACGTGTCCATTTATAGAACTAAAATAATGGCATACTTATGATAGCTATGGGAATAGGCCAGAAAGAATTAGAACAGTATGTGAGTGATTGGTGGATATTAGCTAAATTGAAGGTAAAATTTTCAAAAATGACGACAAGCATGTATATATACAGTAGTTGTGATAGTTGCTCATATTAGGCATATAAAGAGAATAAGGTTAAGATATCACCAGAAATTTGTCTTTTCCTTGTTGTCCTTAATGAAGCATTGATGTATTGATTCTTGTAGGAAAGTTGTAAGTGATAAGCGTAATTGTAAAAAAAATAGTTAAAAGGCAAACAAGTTAGTTGTTGAAGAGAGACAATCAAATGATTTATTTTGTTTTCACAATGTTCTTGCCAGTCGACTATTGGTATTATTAAGTCGACTAACTATTTTGAAAAATTTTAATTTGGACTGATTATTTTACAGTTGATTGATTACATCTATTTTGAAGCAATCAACTGCATCTTACTAATTAACTACATATTATTTGATTTTCACAGACTTTTATAAGCTCAGAAATATATATATTTTCATGTGCTATTTTTCCACCGAATACCAACAGATTTAAAGTAGATTTTGGCACGTATATTCAAATCTTGCGGCTACCGATTTTTGTCGATATAACAGCTAGATTTTTGTTTACAGATTTTCAAGATTTACGGCCATCGATTTTAACTTTATTTCAATGCTTTGTCCAAATTTCTAACTTCCTATTTTGGCACCATGCTCTGTTAAGTATTCCACATTTTTTGCTGCATTGTCCTACATTAATATTTGGTATTAAATGTAAGATTTTTTTTCATATTATAAGGAAGATTAATTTCTTTTCTTTGAAACTCAGTTATTATGGTGTCCAATTGGTTAGTAGGTTAAAATAATAGAGATTTTGAAAAGAGTGGACGGATAATGATCTTATGGTGTTTTGACAAATGTAATCAAGAGACTTAGTGGTGTTGAAGTTCTTGAGGAATAAAATATGAGAAGTAGGATTTAAATCAATCTTTGAACTCTTAATTTAGAAATTTGGAGAATACTATGAGAATCATGTCCGAAAATAATGTAAGTGATTAAGATATTTGTGTTAAAGGTTTATATTATACTAAATTGAGTATAATATCTAGGATGCGAATTATGTTGAAATTGAGAATTCATGTATGAGTAATTGTTGAGAAAAAATCTTCTTGAAATGATTCGGTGAATTATATGGGATTAACATAAGTTAGAATTAGTTTTCTTTTTGGATATGATAGAGAAAGGCTTGAAATTTTTGATAATGAATTTATTGGTGTTAATAAGAAGGTATAGAGTTACTGTGATGAGGTAAGTAGAATTATTAGACATGTGCCTATAGTACATAAATGTTATAAAATGATTGATGGATTTATTGCTACATATGTTTAACATATTGATTAATGGATTTTAGGATAAAAATAGATGATAGATTAAGATGATGATATTCATGGGATAATGTTGACATGTGAGAATCAAAGATGACTTGATAGAAGTCTGAAATAAAAAAGAAGATAATTACCCCAATATTGATGTGAATATGTTCTTCTATGAGTGTGTTTTCTAATATCGATCCATATATAATCCATGCAAGTTTGAGGATATAAAGTGAAATTGATTAGAAAATGAATATAAATAATTCAATACAGGCCAAAAGTCTAAAGGAATCATGCAAGTTGAGCACTAGAAATTATCAGTTGGTGACCACATATTTTTGAAGAAATCACCAATGAAAGAGGTAATGAGGTTTCGAAAGAAGTACATATTTGGCTTAACAATGGATACAATTGATGTTTATTGTTGATCGACTAGTGAAGAACTTATAGATGAAAGAAATCCCTATGGATAAGTTATATGGTAAAATCACTCAAGTGAAGAGATATTTTAAAAAGTAAAGATGTTATATATAAAAGATACCCCCAATTATTTGAATAATAAGGTTGGTAACTCCGAATTATGCCTTGATTTTATTCCCTACATGTAGTAAGATGAGCTGAAATTCGGGGACCGAATTTCTTAAGGGGGGAAGAATGTAACATCCCATAATTTTTTTATTTTTAAATAATAATATTTTTTTTATAAACAAATATATTTTTATCTGTTTAAAAATATTATGTTCTGCTAAAAGTAAGTCTATTTTTCATTAAAATAATTATTGTTTTGCTTGAAATAATTATAGTGGTCTTTAATGAGTTTTTGTTGTATTTTTAGAAATATTCTTTCTTTTAATATGTATAAAGATATTTATTTTGAGATTTGTTTTATTATGATTTTTTATCAAGAAAAATCATGATTTAAGAGTTTAACTAAATGTTTATGAGAATGTAAATTTTTAGAATTTTTTGGGATATTTTAGGATGAAAAACGGAATTTATATGAATATATATAAAAGAAAATTCTATTATTCAATTATTAAATAATAATAATAATTAAAAAAAATAAAAGGAAAAGGGATTGTAGAAGGGAGAGACAGAGCGGAGAGGTTGGAAGAAAAAAAAATCGGATGAATAGTGAGTGAATAGTATTTTTGAATTTCTCTCTAGATCTGGAGTGCCTATTGGCTTCCAATCTCAAAACTAAGGGTGTTACTAAATTCAGGACGGAAAATACTACGGATTTGACCGATTAATTTTTTAAATCAGCCGTTGAATCGCCGTAGATCTGAAGTAGAAAATCTCAGAAAAAGGTAAATTCTAAAACTCTTACTTAGAGACCTCTAATTGACATTCTGACACCGTAGATGGATTTAGGAGTTAGATAAACCTTAGGATATGAAATTTTTCAGCTATCTAACAACTTTTTGTTCATCATGAATAGTAATTTTCGGTGGATGAATAGTATTTTCCATGCGAGTGAATAGTATTTTTCGGTGGTGAATAGTGGCTATGGACCATCCGAACACGTTTTTGAGGTCTAATTGGACAAATTCAGCTTGAAAAAAGTACATTTTTAGGGCTGTCCAACCAGGAGCACTACCCCTGTGAGTATATACTTCTTTCTATGACTTATCACATATTCTTCTTGAACTATAAATATATAATTGTTTCTGTTTACAATTATTTATGCTATCATAAATTTCTAAAATGTGTTCAAATAATTATTTTGCTTACGAACTGGCACATAGTTCAAAAAGAGTATGGTTTTAGAAATAGATTTTGGAACTCAATGAATATGAGGTTCTAAATGTATTTATTATTTGATAAAGTAAATATTATATGCACAATGCATTGATTTGTAAAGCTATATACTTGTGAAAATTATGCATGTCATATTATAAATGAGATTGAATAGCAAGCGTAAAGCTCATAGCGAGTTGCTTGATAATTTTACATGTATTTATATGTATTGATGAATATCGACTAGTTGTATGGCTTGTGATGGTACCGAATAGGGGACACCCTATTAGCCTGATTGAGCTGGGGGAGGGCCGCTCCAACCAGGTGACAGTGGTAATGTGAGGGGGCAGAAGGGTGATGTACTCACATTCTTTGATCACTTATTGTGACTGGGGTCAAGGTCACTATGCGTATAGCAAATGAGTTATATTTTCATTGCATTGACCAGATTGTCGAGTGAGGCAAGTGCATTAAAAGTGATGATTTTATCTCCAAATCTTAATATTTTACTATAGCTTATACAGCTGAGCATAAAAAAATTTGTTTAATGATCATACCGTGCAGCATATGGTTTTGGATATCTGAATATCATTTGATTTAAGAATATTTGAAATACAGTTCACATATGAATGTACTTCTAAACTGTATTTTCTATGTGACATATTTTAAAATATAAGTACATCCATATGCTGACCTAAGAGGTCATAGGAAGAATTATTTGTTCACTGAGTTGTTAAACTCACTACACGATATTTTCACATTTTTCAGATAAGAATATCGGAGTCTGATTCGGCAGATAGGTGATTTATTCTCTGGGTGAGTCTATGTTACTTCTAAGGCTCACAGATTTTGAATTATACCGTGTTTGTATGCTAGAGTGTGCTCTGAATGCTACAGGTAGGATCCCCGTTTCTACTGTACTTTGATGTTTATAGACTTAGTCTGTATATTATGTATACATGAGAGAAATGACAAAGTATTGAATTGTGCATATTTATGGAGATTATCTTATTGCGCCGGAAAAAAAATGGTTTATTTTACGTAACGTAAATTGGGGGAGAGAAATGTAACATCCCTAATTTTTTTTCTTTTATTAAAAAAGGTAGATAAATATTTAATTAAAGAAATAAAATTTATTAGATAATTTTTAAATATCTAAGGAAATATAATCCTTAGAAATTCTTCACTTTACGTATGCATAAAAATGTTCTAACATTAATGGAATAAGTAAAGAGAGAAAATCTAAGAGGAAATATTAGAAATAAATATACTAAAGAAAGGTGAAATTCTTAGGTAAAGAAGATAAATTTTTGTGAAGGTATTAAAATTTCAAGAAGATTATATTAGGGTAATTTTTCATAATTTAAGAGTTAAAGTTACTAAGTTTAGTATCTCCACCCATAAATTGGGCTTTCAACTATGGACACTTCATATAGAATCTTTCTACCTCACATGAATTTTTAGCAAGCCAATAGGATAGCTCAAGGAAGAAATAAACCATAGACTTGGACTAGGATATAGAAATTGGACCGGTAACCCAAAAATTATGGAAATGTGACCAAGCCCATTATGAAAGGTAGAATTTTAACCAAAGTAAAGAAAATGGGCAAGAATGAGCCCAAACCCAAGAGGAAAAATAAAAATAAAAATAAAAATAAAAATAAAGTGATGAAATAATGGTGTAATCAAGATTAGGTGACAAGGCATTATGACAAAACATCTATATCCTACACTCATAATTTTAGCAAGTGGTAATACATGGCATTAGGACAAACTATTCCAATCTCACAAATAATTTCAGCCAAACAATGGAGATTCAAGGGCTAAAAATTTGCCACCCAAAAAGGCAAACCTATCATATTTGATTAAGACAAAAGAAAATGGAAATGAATCCTTAAATCAAAAGGACCTTGTCCCTTATCTTAAGAACATATCATTATAATTTTCAAAATACAAATCTCCTTTTGCTATGCATATCTTGACTAAGGAAGAGGAAGACAAGAACATAAGTTGTTTGTTTTCCAAAAATTCAACAAAGTGTATCCTAATTATGATAAGGTAGACCCATAATCATGAAAGATGAATTATTTGATGGTCTATTTAAGCAAAACTCACCCCTATAACATTTTAATTTCGTCCAAGTGAGGAAGAGAGGGAAATAGAAGCAAGGTAGAGAGAGGAAAGAAGAGAAAGAGAGGAGAAGAAAGGAAGGAAGAAGAAGAAGTCTAGAGGGCTAAGTACTCAAGGTAACTTAACTTAATCTCTACTTGAATCCATTTTTCTTCTTCATCCTTGAGGTTCAAAAACTCGCCCTCCTTCTCTTATTTAAGCTGCTAGAAAAGTTAAGGAAAGGGAGGAATCCTGATACTTCTTTCAAGGGGAAACAAGAAAACAAATTCATTAAGTGAGCTAGGGAGATTCTTAGGTAGGTTTAACAATATTTATTTTTGAAGAAAAGTTTTTAAATTTGTAACATTTATATGGGATTTTGATCTTAAGAACTTTGATGATTGGTCATGGATGTTGCTTTATCATGTTACATATTATTCTTGTATGTGATGTATGTTTGAATACTTAGGCTGGTGTAGATAATTCTGCATAGGTATGGCTATGGGTGGCAAAATTTTAAGCTTCTGTTTTTGAATTTCTGAGACCATTCTGTAGGGAATTAAAATAACTTGTTAACATAACAATTATAAATATATGTCTCACAAATTTTTAGCAACTAGAATCACTCAATTTGGAGTCCATATGAGGTAGAAATGATCTGATTAGTAAGTAGTGTTCAAAAAATGGTTAATTAGGGAAGAATCTGTTAGGAAAGCTTTTATTTTTTAATTTTTGGGACCATTCTGTAGGGAATTAAAATAACTTGTTAACATAACAATTATAGATATATGTCTCACGGATTTTTAACAACTGGAATCACTCACGTTGGAGTCCATATGAGATAAATATGGTCCGATTAGTAAGCAGTGCTTAGAAAATGGTTAATCAGGGAAGAATCTGTTAAGAAAGCTTCTGTTTTTGAATTTCTGGGAACATTCTGTAGGGAATTAAAATAACTTGTTAACATAACAATTATAAATATATGTCTCACGGATTTTTAGCCACTGGAATCACTCAATTTGGAGTCCATATGAGGTAGATATGGTCTGATTAGTAAGCAATATTCAGAAAATGGTTAATCAAGAAAGAACATGTTAGGAAAGCTTCTATTTTTGAATTTCTGAAAATATTCTGTAGGGAATTAAAAAAACTTGTTAACATAAGAATTATAAATATATGTGTCACGAAATTTTAGCCACTGGAATCACTCAATTTGGAGTCCATATGAGGTAGATATGGTCTGATTAGTAAGTAGTGTTCAGAAAATGGTTAATCAGGAAAGAACATGTTAGGATAGCTTCTGTGTTTTAATTTTTAGGAACATTATGTAGGGAATTAAAATAAATGGTTAACATAAGAATTATAGATATATGTGTCATGGATTTGTAGCCACTGGAATCACTTAATTTAGAATTTTTATGAGAGAGATATGGACAGATTAGTAGGTAGAGGTCAGAAACTACCCGAGAAGAAATAACATGTAATTTGAGGGACTAATATCACCTTGATTTCTTAATATTTCGCTAAACTGTTCAAAATAATAGTTTTAGATAATTGTTTTATCTTCAAAATTGACACCAAGATCACCTACATCGGAGTTCAATTGAGGGAGTTATGCTCTGATTAGTGAGAGAAGGTTAGATATAATGAAAATCTGCATCAAGAAAATAAAGAAATAAATTTAATATTTAAAAAAGAAGAAGAATCTTATAAATAAAAATAATAAATGACTAATATATGCCATAGTCATTGCCATTGTATAAACTTCTTACCATCTTAAGTGTGAAATTGTGACATGGAAATATTTTATAAAGTGATATTTGAAATGGTTATGTTCATCGCATGATTATCAATGATTTTTTGGTAATAGTTATATACTTGTTATTGAAAGCATATTTTTGCTATCATTGTGAAAAGAAAAGAAATGAGCACGGTCACATGGCAATCCGTGTGGTGCACTAGTAGAGGATGCCCTACCAACGGTTATGATCATGTTAATAAGAAAAGAAAGAGAAAGTAAGTCATGTTGGACGGAGCGAGAAAAACCTGTACCGGAGAGTAGAAAATACTAACCCTGACCGGGGTAGCTTGATATGAGAATAAATTGATAGTCATCATATGATATCCTGAAAAATAGTATTTATGCCATACATGTCATAATTGTATAATTTTCATGTGCATGGATAAAGTGCATTTATGTGACCTAAAGATATTTTCTGTAGTTTATACAGATGGACATAACATGATGAACTATATTGATGGTAAATTATGATTTATTGTTGAACCTATTGAGATTTAATTCTCACTATATTTTCATATCATGTTCAGAAGGTATAATTATGCAGATTTTCTCCATGACACTTATTATTTCTATACGTTGGATCGAGGTGCCCTACCTTAGGCAACTACCAGTCATATCAGATATATATGTAGTAGATGTGACTGAGATTCAGGTGGAGGTGCCGCCATCCGCACCAGTGTCCCCAGAAGTAGTCGACGTAGATGATTAGGGCTAATATGTATCTTTGTACAAATGTTTGTAAAATAATGGTGTGTAGTTTGTAAAATAATGGTGTGTATGGAAACTCAGTATTGTATCACTGTTAATAACAATTATGTTTCGTTAAAATAATTATTATTACGAGTTAAGTGGTTAGAATTAAAGTAGTAATAACTTCATGGAATTTTACAAATATAAAAAAAAATTTGTTACATTTACATAAATAGAGTTGTTACAGTTTGCATGTGAATGAATATGGATTATGTTCATGATGGATATTAATATGTATGCTTCTGTTGAATAAAGTGGCTGGAAAAACATATAAAAGACATAAGCTTTGTTAGGAAGACCCTCTCTGAAGCAAGGTAGCCTAATAACAAGTGTCTCCCTTACTGTATTGAGGCGATTTACAAGTCAGAATGATCCTCTCTGAAGTAGGGTGGCCTAGTAACAGGTGTCTCCCTTACTTTATTAAGGAGACTGACAAGTCCAAGATGACCCTTACCCATTATGGTGACCCGGTGGCATATGGCACCTTACGAGGTAAGGCGACCCTTCGTAAGGCGACTGAAGGGTCGTGGCTTAAATACGGTACTGGGATAGGGGACGCCCTATAGCCTAGAGTGGTTAATATAGGAAGGACTACTCCGACCAAAGGCCCTCAAATGGTGGGTGAGTAGCTGTAAGGGTAAGGCTCATGCCACATTAAGAATTGCAATTAAGAGAAATTATCAGATGATGAGCCACTATGAGCGATGTATGAGCCATGAATAGTTGCACAAGTATCCTATTAATACATACTTCATTTATCATACGTGATAATGATGCATAACCTATAAAAAGGCCTGTATGTATTTTATTGTACCTTTATTATATAAAAGAGAAAAATGTTTTCTGTATCTTATACAGCTAGACGTAACATGTAAGTATTTCTGTATGCTTGTGTTTATTGGATGTTGACCTTGCTGGGATTTTATATCTCACTATGTTTTAATGTTATGTTCAGATCAGTAGAGATGTTGTTTGTAGTGCTGATCATCCTGTTGGAGCTTCAGACTGTGGATGTCCCTTACTTGGGACATTTCACGATCATAGTGAGCCTTTTAGTGATAAACATGGTAGAGATCCCTGCTTCGGGCCCACCTCTTCCACCAACAATACCCTAGGGGTGATGGCCAAGGGAGGGAATAGTAGTGTAGTAATTTGTATATAGTTCTAACGATGTAAATGGGCTAACCTCATTGTTTTGATGTAACCCCACGATACTCTGCCTTTTATGTTGTATGCTCAATACCTCGGGTTACATGTGTATGTATGCTACTAATTCTGATGTATGTAACTTTTATATGTATATAAATACAAGATGCATATCTTTTGATAAAATACTGATCTAATACGTAATCACCTAAAAAAACAAACATTACAGGATATGTGTTTGCACTTATAGATGTAAGCATAAATAAATGAAGGTAGTGTTTGTTTGAGTATATCTTGGATAATAAGACTTTTACTCCATAAAGAATACAAAAATATTCAAGAAAATTGAAATGCTTATGTTGCGATTTGAGTAATGGGTAGGGATAACAGTTACTATGTTTTGGAATTTGAATATAATGAAGACATACATGTTAAATAACAATCTTTAGGGAGTTAATGGTGCCTTATTGATATTGATGGAGTGGAAGCCAAATACTATTCTATGTAACATGGTTTGTAGTTTTGTTGAAATATGGATACAAACTTGGGGTCTTCCACTTGACTTTCAAATACCTCTAGTAGCAAAATTCTTTGGTACAATGTTAAGGGAGGTAAAGGAAATAGATTGAAAGTAAAAGAAAAAACTTGAAATATTATATATATGTATGTGTGTGGTGATAGACCTATGGAAGCCTCTAGTCATGGGACTTGGTCTTAAGTTGGATAGTGATTAAAAAAATGTGGGTTTAATATTGCTAAAGAGTTTTTAAAATATGTAAAAGATGTGGTAGAGTAAGATACCTTCCTAAATTTTGTGATTGGTCCAAGAGACAAATTGATCAAACTTTAAAGATACAAGCACATGTGATTATGGAACATTCCAATACAAAACATCAATCCATTATTTTACATATGCATTTTGTTCAACATGCAAAGTTAATCCATTACAAATCTCGACACTGACGACAAAGGTAATCTTTAATATGTAGAACTTTAAATACACAATAATAGATTTGCCTCGTTTACATTATGAGGTAGATTCCTTAAATATTCTAGGTGAAATTTGTGATCCACATGTTGTGGTATTTTTAGAAAATGCTACATAATCAAATACAATGTCTTTACTAAAGTAAAAGTCATATTCTCTTGAAGTACAGATAAAGAATCTTGCCTAAGGAGACTAAGATAAAAGGAGAACGATGTGGAGGTAGATAAAGATATTCTTATGAAGAATGTTCAAGATGCACAAGAGTAGGAAGAAAAAGATGTACTTTTAAAGGATGGTCAAGATGGATAAGTGGAAGTGGAGTTGATACTACTATTAAAAAGCCATTCAAATGTAGGGCCCAATGGACAACATTAAGCATCCATGTATCAAAACATGAAATCACTAAAGGACTTTTAGGCAAGAATCGAAAGAAAAGAGGAAAATTAGCATTGTGGTGTCTCAAACCTCAAAATAGAATGGAGAGTTACATTGGAATCAATCTAATTGCTACGAGTTACAAATAAAGAGGAATAAAAAAATTTTATAGGACCAATCATGGGAGATCCTTAAACATCTTCAATGTTCTGGTAAAGATGCAGTAGTGCAATATGTGCAAAGTGTAACATCCCTAAAATTTAGTAATTCTCATTTGTGTATGGAATATTAAAAGAAATAAAGGAGTAGGGATGTAATTGAAAGGTTTTAAGGATGAAAATAAAAATTTGTTAATATTTTTGGGGTCAAATTGTAATTTTCTAAAAGTTGTGGGGTCAAAATGTAAATAATAAAATTTGCAAAGCCTTTCTCTAACAATTAGCAAATTGTTAATTGGTCCTCCATCATTTATTAAAGAAAAAGAGAGACGAAAAAATTTTGGGATGAATGGATAGTATAAATAGTAACATCTATGTTTTCTCTCTAAATCTGGAGTGTCTACTAACTTCTGATCTCAAAACTAAGGGTACCATCGGATTTAGGATGGAGAATACTACGATTTTGGCTGAACAATTTTTCAAATCAACCACAGAATTGTCGCAGATCGAAAGTAGAAAATTTTAGAAAAAGGTAAACTTTGAAACTCTTATTTAGAGACCTCAAATTGAAAATCTAACACCGTTAAATTCAGAAGAGAGATAAACTATAGGATATGAAGTTTCACAGTTATCTAACAATTTTTAGTGTCATGAACAGTAAATTCGGCCGGCATAAATAGTATTTTCCAACAGTAAATAGTATTTTTCGATCATAAATAGTACCATCGTTGACCAGTGTTGACCAAACTCCCAGAGACCAAATTTTGCAATTCTGGAGCCATTTCTTAGGTTTTTGGACCCTCTGGACTCGTTTTTGAGATCTATTTGATCAGATTTGACTTGAAAAAATATATTTCGGGCTGTCCAATTTGGAGCCCTAACCTGTGAGTAGATAATTCTTTCTATGATTTACCCTATATTCTTCTTGAACTTAAAATGTATAATTGGTTATATTTACAATTTATTTATGCTATCATAAGTTTATGAAATGTGTTAAAATATCTATTTTACTTACGAACTTGCACATAGTTCAAGAAGAGTATGGTTTTGTAAATAGATTTTGAAACTCATTGAATATGTGGTTCTAAATGTATTTATCATTATTTGGTAAAGTGAATATTATGTGTATGAGGCATTGATTTGTAAAACTATATAGTTGCTGATTATGATTGAATGGCAAGAGTAAATTTCATGGCGAGTTGCTTGATAATTATATATTGCATTTGATGAATATACATTTGTATATATGTATTTATATGTATGGATAAATATCGACGTGTTGTATGGTTTGTGACGGTACCGAGTAGGGGGCCCATATTAGCCTAAGTGAGTTAAGAAAAGGCCACTCCAACCTGGTGACAATGGTAATTTGAGGAGTCAGATGTGTGATGAACTCACATTCCTTGATCACTATTGTGACTGTAGTCGATCGGTCACTATGCGTATAGCAAATGAGTGAATTGAGTGTATTGAGAGCTATAACATATTTGAGTATTATGTAAAAAGAATAAATTTTCAATACATTTATAATATGATAATTATGCATCAACAAAAGTTATGATTTTATCTCAAAAGTTTAATATTTTACTATAACTTATACAGTTGAGCATAACAATATTTGTTTAATGATCATACTGTGCTGAATATGGTTTTGGATATCTGAATATCCTTTTATTTGAGAATATTTGAAATACGAGTTCCATATGGATGTACTTTTGAACTGTAATTTTTATGTGACAAATTTTAAAACATGAGTACATCCATATACTGACTTAAGAGGTCATAAGAGGTATTATCTGCTTACTAGGTTGTCAAACTCACTACACAATATTTTCACATTTTTAAGATAAAAATACAGAGTCTGATTCTATAGATAGGTGATCAGTTAGGTGACATATTCTTTGAATGAGTCTACATTGCTTTCAAGACTCACAATTTTTGAATTATACTGTGTTTGTATTCTAGAGTGTGCTCTGAACACCACAAGTAAGATCTCTACTTCTATTGTTACTTTGACATTTATAACTTGGTCTGTATAATGTGTATACATGAGAGAATCTATATATATATCTATTTTCATAACAAAGAATAGTGTTATGCATGTTGTGATAAATATCTGATTGCAAAAAAAAATATTTTTTCACGTATCTGTAAGTTGGGGGCGTTACACAAAGTACATCACAAATGCATAAGAAAATTCAATATCTTTATTTACAATTTTAGGATATTATCTCAAAACAATCTTCTCAAAAACCATGACTTGGATCGACTAGAACTGTTAAGGTCTTAGTTGTCCCTCAATAGTTCAACATGAAAGGTAATTGGGTAGTAAATATAAGAATATGTGACTCGCACGAATTAAATATTTATTTAAATGCAAGCGTATATTGTTGTTGTCAAATAATAAAAATAAAATTTTAATAGTCAAGTATAAAGTGTCGATCCCATGAGGATCGATGTTATTAATTATTGTACTAATTTAATCTTTATCTTAATTGAATAATTTGAATATTAAATTAATTAAGAATTTGAAAATAAAATAAAATAATAAAATTTGAAAGCAAGAGTAACTCAATTGATTGGTATTCTAGATATTCTGATTTCATAATAATTAATCCACTTTGCATTTATCCATTTTTTTAATCTAAAAATTATAATTATAATTATTAGTCGAGATATCCTAAATTATCCACTTTCCTCTCTTGCGGTCTAATGGAAACACTTTTCAAATATTAACTCACTATGTCTCAATGTGAATTATAACAAGTAAAGATTCATTAAGTTATATGATTCTCCATTTATACTGCACAAACCATACGAGTATATATCTATCTTATATGCAATATAATATACACATAAATATTTTCTCAGTCTCATTATGATTGACATATCATCTAATTGGTGATTAGATAATCAAAAGAATTATACAAAATATAGAAACTTAATTAAGAAAAATAACTCATCAATTAAATTGAATAGACAGTATAAATGTTCATAATTAAGTTACATCATAGGTCTAAAAAATAAACTAGAGCATAAAAAAACATAAAAGAAGAAGAACAAGAACAAGAACAAGAAATCTTAGATGAAGATGGAGTTGAAGTTGCCGTCCAGAGAGAATCTGAGCTCCTCTCTTTCTAAATTTATAACCCCAATGGTTATTTTAAAGGTTCCAAAAGGTCTTTCACTTTAACTCAAGCTCTTAAAATAAAAGACTTTTCAATCCAACTCAAACTCTATCTTTTTTATTATTTTTTATTTTTATTTTATTTTTCAAAAATTACATTATTGTCTTTAAATTGTGACACTAATATCAGGGTTCTTGATGCCAAATCTCTCAAAAATCAAAACATAATTTTCTTAACTTTCCATAGTCACTTGAATCATTTTGATTAAAGCTCGGATGAGAGAGTCATGCCTAAACTAATGAAACAACATCAAAGTAGTCTATAATTTTTGCAATTCTTACTCCTTTCTCTTTATTTTTTCCAACTTTTACTCAATTCTTCATATTCTTTTTACCTATAAAATAAACAAACAATAACATATAAATCTAACATAAATTACTCAAAAAATACAAAATTATAAGTTAAAAATAATTAATTTATAAATATAAAACTCACTTATCAATATGTTATTGCAAGGAGCCTTATGTAAGATAAAAAATTTGTCTAGTATTATAAGGGAGTAGGGCATGGTTAATATGGTGTGTTCTGAGGTGGAAGGAAGAAAGGGTGATATATGTTGGCTTTGGATAAAGGAGGTGATGGTGAATATAATAGAAGATTCTTTTAAGCATGTCTTAGTTCTGTTTGGTTACCCTCTAGTAACTTGGGATTGTATGAAAGTAAAAGCTATTGATTCCCAACAAAAAAAAATTAAGAAAAGTATCAACTACAAAGTATCAAAGTATGTGGAAATTGACAAGACCAATTGGAAAGGTACTGTTTCAAGTAATTGTACAATTAAAAGTTGATGCTAATTTCTCCTAGCTTAATATTCCAACACCTCGTGTATTTTATATTAGAACTTCGATTGGTTAGTCACAAGGAAGTTATAGCTATCTCGAAGATTTACCTTATCCCTATGGAAAGTATCTCATAATTGTCTCCCTATGGGATAGATTATATTAAGAAGAAATTTTAATATTGAGGGCACTTTCCTTTTGGGTGTGACGTTGTGGATGATCTTAATCATATTTGTACATCATGCTCTTAAAGTCGTGTAGCCTAGTTCAGTTTTGCCTGGTCTTTGTGTGAAGATATGATATCTCCCTTGTTAGTTAGTAAATAACAGAAAACACTCAAACAATTAAGCAACAAGATGAAAATTAATGGGGTAATGGAGATGTTAAACCATCACAAATAGCTGGTGTTACATTTACCATCAGAGAAATGAGGTCATGTTAGTTATAATAAACCCCTCAGGAAAGACATAATTAGCATGAATAAGAACAATTAGAAATGACACGAGCCACCTATGGGATAAATGTTCACGTAGGACCCTTTACCACTTGGACACACTTCAAAGTCATTCAGGATCAAATACCAAGCATTAAGTCTATAACATAAAACTCTAACAGTTATCTAAGTTGTAAGCTATCTTACAGTTAGTTTAAAAATTACTATAATTGGTATATATTTTGACTTTATTCTATTTGAAATGAATGCAAATATATATACACACACACACACTCATATATACATACATACACTAAGCATCGGGCACCTATAGGCTAAAAGCTTAAGTTGGTAACCAAGATGCAACTCCAATAACTAGTATATACTTGCCACTACTAATGGGATGGGGCTTAGTGCACAGCATCTCTTTTAGGGCAGGCGCTAGGCACATGCTCGAGAGAGGCAAGTCTACTCCTATGATATTACCACTCTATCTCCCGTCACTCAGACTCGATCATGTGATTGGGCTCTAATACCATATTGAAAGCTCAAGCTACTGCCACAAGGCTAAAAGCTTAAGCTGGAAACGGCACAAGCCCAATGTCTAGTACCTAATTTTATATATATATATATATATATATATATATTGGACATAATAAATATAAGTGAGATAATTAATACATAATACAAATGAATATATTTTTAAATTCACTAAAATAAAATAATTTTATTAATTAAAAATATTATCTTTCATAAAATTAAGTTTTCTATTATCTTATAAATGAGTGTTAGAAAAGTGCTTTTACATAATATATATTCTATAAAAATTAGTTTCAACAAAGTCAAACGAAACAGGAGTTGTGATTAATTTTAATTTGAAAAAGGTACTTTTAGGTTTGATTTCAGACAAAAATCTTAGTTTAATCCTTCACAAATAATCTAATTATTAATTTGATATTCTAAAAGAATTTTGTATCACTGTAGTACTTCCTGAAAATTTGACTGTGTTTTAACTCTAGAATATTTAGTACGGCACCCTTTTAGTATCTCTTGAAAAGGTTAAACTAAAACTAAATCAAACTTCCAAGTAATAAAGCGGTAAACCAGATTTTTAAAGGATTAAATTAATAATCACTCCATTTTTTCCCTTAATTTTAAACAATAAAAATGACCGAACAAAATATGCTGTCCAAACAAAATCTCACTTTCCCCCAAATCAAAAAAGTTCCATAGAAAAAATTTTCCAAATAATAAAAAGCTTAAGTTATTTAATTTTTTATTGTAAAATTTTACAATAAAAATATGACGGGAGTAAAATTGTTAAAAAAAAGCAATCATAAAATTGTAAAAAATATTCACATTTCATATTTTTATTATGAAATTTAATAACAAACTTTAAATTTTATACTTAAAATTTATTATTTTTTTAAAAAAGGCCAATTTCCATCCAAACATATGGACCCTAAGAAAAATAATGTATTTTAAGGATCAAAACATAAAATTATTTTTTAAAAAAATAAGTGTATTGTTTTGTACAAACGTTGCTCTTTAAAACAACCCAAAGGGTGCCTCAAATGTACGAGTACACATACTATCCCGTTGACCATTGAATCTTGTGGTTATATCCCTTTTTTTTTTCTGGCCCAAATAAGATCCTCATCAATGCAAAGTTTGATCACCAATTATATTAGGCCCATAAGCTCCACACAGAGAATCATAAGCATTTATATCTCCTCCGAAGTAAAGGGAAGTTAATCCGATTTAGATGCTTCTGTTATATTAACACATTATAAATCTGTATGTTAAATTTATGAACAAAAATCAGGAAGATGAAAAAATAAGAAGAGAAAACCAAGCAACTATGATGGGCCAATCTTTGTTGCGTTTCCCTGATGCCAACAGAAACGTCAGAGAGCATAATCTTGAGATGCTGAGATCCAGGTGTTTACTAAATCAATCCCAAACGTGTGTGAAGTTCACAACAAATGGTGGTCCTGTTCGTTATGGACTCTTCCATCATCACGATATGGAATCTAGTGCCTGACTTTTTTTCTTTTTTTGGCAGATTCAAGTCATCAACACAATTTATTTGTAGATCCACTCGTTAGCACGAGCACCAGACTCATCCATATCTATAAAAATGCTTACCGCCTACAGCAAATGACATCAAGAAATGACAGAATGCTTTAGGCCATTGTATTTTTCTTGGCAGTAAAAAGCCATAATTTTGTTTGCTAATGTCAGCGGGAAACATCAAAGTCTCAAGTCATAACTTCCTCGAGTTATTGTCAGCATGAAACATCAAAGTCTCAAGTCTTAACTTCCACGAGTTATTATCAGCATAAAACATCAAAATCTCACTTCTAAATTTCCCAAGTTCTTCATCAGACATTAAGAATGAAACTAAGACCTCTACCAAAATTTCACAAGTTGATATCCTAGCTCAGCACATTTTGTAGTCTTCCCCTGTATTCCTTCTTTCTTTTTAATAATATTTTCTTCTGTTAACCAAAATAAATATCTTCAACTCAGATGTCGTGATTATATCCTAAATTCAAATTGTAGTACTGGTACGTGGTAACCAAACTTCAAAGATAGCTCTTAGATAGTCATGTACATGCTAGAAGACCATAATTTTACCTTTCCTATGCGAGGCCGTTCTTTTGACTTTGCTAAGCTGTTCCGAATATGTGAGACAGCTCCCCAACATTTTAATGTGTTTGCCACATCATCAAGCCTCAAAATATACTCTTCTTCAGTCAATGGGAAGGATCTCTAAAAGCAAAAATTTTAAACATATTGAAATAGGAAATACAGCTCAATATAGACATGCAAATCCATGCTGGTATAGTTAGAAAATACTTTATAGTTAATACCCAATGCTATGCTTGGTCAAATGGCAACCCGTTGTTAGGAAACATCTATTTAGACTAGATTAATAGGCATCTTTTTCAATTGTAATTCTAGATCAGATCCTTTTTAATCATCCCAGCCACGAAGGCCTTGATAAGGGGTTATTAGTACAAGAAAAAAGGGTTAAGCAGTTACATAGCATGAAGGCTCTCCAGGTCCCAATTGGAAAAATAAAAAATAATCTGGGAAATAAGATTGTTTTCTTTCACTGATTTAGTGCACATTTTTTGAATGGTAGTGTATTAGATTTCACAGAAAATTAATCTTGATAATATTAATTGTTTGCTTAAGCCTGTATCAAGGTTAAGCATTTACAATCTGATAGACTCCCATTGCTAGCAAGCAAAGAAGATATATACGGCTGTCAAGAGAATATGGGCAGCAGGGCAGTGTGTCAAGGCCGATATTTTCTTAAGAAAATATCTAGCAGGGTTGTCCGGCACATGAAGCTATTAGTGGGAGGTTTTAGAGAAACTTAGTTTGGCAAATAAGAATAAAAAGGGAGCAAGGGCAGAGGAGATGCAGGAAGAAATTTGGCAAAAACAGTGGAAGGTTCTTGCCCCTCGAAGTACTAGAGCTTTCTTTTCTGTTTTTCTGTCTACTGTACCTTTTATCTGTTGCAATTTCAGAATGGAAATCTATGTTTCCATTACTATATAAATCTAGCCCTCAAGATAAGAACTGGAAATATTGGCAGAATGCAGCTTCTCCAACCCTCCTTCCTCCACTTTGACATCAGGATCTGTAAGTTGATGGTACTGGCCATCGTTTCTCACAGAAGAGAGCCATGTATATGTCCTTGTTTTAGCTTTTCCCCAAAAAGCCTTTGGTTTCATTTGTTTTTATTAGGCCTAAAACTGATGCACTCCATACGGGTTCAGTTGGGTCAGAGGTTCAGATATAACTCCCCACCAGCCCCATAGGTTCTTCCAATAGACCCTGGGTCTTTACTCATTCTTGCTTCTTGAACCTTCTCTAAAATTTCGTTCTTTTCATCACTCTCTTGGATCAAATTATGAACTAAAGATTTGGGTCCAATCCTTGTTTCTTCAGCCCTAATCCCCTCATCCAGCCTTTTTTTAACAGAAAATATAACTGAAAATGTATTTGGTAAAGTTTAGAAGATATGTTTTCTAAAAATATTTCTTTAAAATAGGGTGAAAAGAGAGTCTATCATAATTACTAAATAAAATCAAAATAATATCATAATTATAGAATATCAAATTCAAAAATCAAGTAATAATTATAGAAAAACGTATTTTTTAAATAATGTAAAATTACAAATGAAAATATATTTTAAGAAATAAAAATAGAGAATGAAAACTAAAAATATTTTCACAAATCAAACACACTATAAATTTTTGTTCTGAATTGTAATAGAAAATAGAAGTAGGCCTATGGTCCGATGTGATGATAAGTTTGAAGCCAATCATTGGTGCCCAAACTGCCATTTACATGTGCTACTGATGACAGAGGAAGATGATGAGTTACAAGGAATAAGGTTTGGGAGGTTCTAGTCCTCAAAGACAGGATGGATATTTACTTGTTAATGAAATTATTTACGTGTGTAGAATTTATACTTTTGATAGATGTTCTACGTACACTTGAGTGCCCAAATAAAAAGATTATAAAAATTGAATTTATACGTATGAATTTGAGAATCACTAAACTTGTGCTTAAAGAAAAAGAAAAGAAAAGAAATGAAATAAATTATCACTTATCTTAAGCCAATAATTTTTTATTTTTCTACAATTATCTACACTTGTCACCTTCTGTAACTTGTGAACTCCAGTCCAACTCCTCTTAAGTGTTGCCCATAAATCACTAGATACTCCGACAAGTTGATTTGCAGCAATTCCCTATTGCCCACTCTCGATAATACATCAACAACTACATTCTCTTCACCCTTCTTATAACAAATTTCATTGTCATACCCCATTTTCTTAGTCAATCAGAACTGCTGGAATGGTGTAGTCAATTTTTTTATCTAACAAGTACTTCAAAGTTTAAACTATGTTGATCAGTTCTGATAAGTGCCTACCAGTCAAGAATTTCTGCCATTTTTCAACAGCATGCACCACTGCTATAAGATCTTTTTCATATACTGACATCAACTGGTTCTTGGGAGACAAAACCTTACTAAAAAATGCAATAGGATGACCATCCTGCATCAATACTGCCCAAATGACAAACTCCTTAGAAAAAATTGGCAAAGTCAAAACTGGAGCTACCACCATAGCCTTCTTCAACAATCTAAAAGACTACTCAGCCTCCTCATTCCAAGCAAAATGCACCAGTTTTAAGAAGATTAGTGAGACTCCTAGCAAACAAGGCATGATTTTGAACAAATCTTCTATAGTACCCATCAAACCAAAAAACCTCTGAGCTGATTGACTGAGATAGGAACTGGCCATTCTACTGCTTTTATTTTTGTTGGATTAGTTGCAACTCCTTGGGCCCAAATGCTCTACCTTGTCTGCACCAAAAGGACCCTTGCTTCTTTTTGCAAAAAATGTATGTTCCTCATAATCTCCAATACCATTTTCAAATATTGTAAGTGGAGCTTCATATTAATACTGTATAAGAGAATGTCATAAAAAAACTAAGATAATCTTCCTTAAAAATTGCTGAAATATATGATTCATTGCTCCCTGGAATGATGAAGGAGTATTGGTTAAGCCAAATGTCATTAACAAAAACTCATAATGATATGAATGAGTTCTAAAGGCTGTTTTATGTACATCAGCTGCATGCAGTCTTATCTTATAGTACCCAGTTCTCAAATTTATTTTAGAAAAAAACTGTTGAACCCCCTAACTCATCCAACAACTCTTCTACTAGGGGTATGGGAAATTTATCTTTCACAGTATGTTTATTCAACTCCCTATAGTCAAAGCATATCCTCCAAGTTCCATCCTTCTTTACCAAAACAAAAGGAGAGGCAAATGGCGAACAACTATTCTGAGTTAATCATCTTTTCTATCTCATCTTTTTGCACCAATGGGTATCTATAAGGTCTATTATTAATGAGATTAGTGCCTTCCTTCAAAAAAATATGACAACTATGGTCCTCCCTATATGGTGGTAATTCTTTAGGTTCTACAAATACATCCTTGAATTCCTCCAACAAGGCCAACAATTCTTCATTTTCTACTGGTTGACTATTTGAGCTCAATTGTAAAGAATGAATAGAGGTGTGAGTTAACTCTATGTCTTTAGAGTATACTTGCAGCATGAACAACAACAACAACAAACTAAACATTTTTCCACTAAGTAGAGTTGGTTATATAAATCAAACGATACTAAAGTAGCATCTTATAAATGAAATCAATAGATAGATTATTAATTGTTAAATTCTTCCTAATGGTTTTACCTACTATTTTTTCTTTGTCTACTTCTACCTCTAATTATCGGACTGCTCTCTATTTGATCTACTGAGGTCTCACAAGCCTTCTCCACAAATGGCCAAACCACCTTAAGCAAAATTCTACCATTTTCTCTACAATAGGTTCTACCACAATTTTATCTTTAATGTATTCATTCCTAATCATATCTCGTCGTCTAGTGTGTCCACACATCCAATGCAACATTCTCACTTATGTGACATTAAATTTATTTTTATGTTGTCTTTTAACCACCTAACATTCAATACTATATAATACTGCAGGTCTTTTAAATGTACGGTAAATATTTTTTTGAGCGGCACTTTTTTATCACAAAAGACACTCAAAGTCTTTCTTCATTTCATCCAGCCATATTGAATTTATATGGTTTACGTCCCCCTCTACTTGCAACATGAACATATTTGCATTTTGGTACTTTCTATCTTGTACAGCCGTTATCTTCACTGGTTTTATAAATTCCATAATCACTGGCACAAAATCCAGGTTGTCCTTTCTTCAATGACCTCAAGCAGTACATGTCCAATATCATTTGACATACCCTAAGCGGGATAATAATTGCATCAATATTAAATGTCACCCCTTGTACTGACCAAGTCAAATTCTTACACACCACCACCACCACTTGGCAAGTGATTCTCATCTGCCACTATGATCTTAACAGCTTCCAAAGGTGATATGTCACATTTTAACCTTTTAGCTATAGATTAATCTAAGAAGTTGTGAGTTCTTCCACTATCAACCAAGATTTTAACCACTTTCTTTCTCACAAGCCCAAAAATTCTCATTGTAGGATAATAAGCCACTTCATTAATGGCACATAAAGATATATGTGGATCAATTATTATATTCCCTTCTGTATAGTGCACCTTTGTTACTGCCTTTTTTACCTCCTCAGATTCCTCCCCACATTTCTCTATCTCCATTAAATGGACATGCATTTTCTTCCTTTTGGGACTATCATGCCCAGAAAAAAGCTTCTCATCGCAGAAGTAGCATAAATATTTAGCTCTATGCTCTTCTACTTCAGCAGGAGTCAAACTCCTATTAAACTCGATCAGCTCCTTTCTACCCTTCTTGATTAAAATTTCCCATATTACTTGAACTACCTTCCAATCTTGCAACCCCCCAATGTAGTTGAATCTTGCACTTACCACCTTACAACCACTTCCATTCTTATTATCCAATTCAATATTCTTTTCTTGCAATCAGCCTCACCTCATCGCATCCTACAAAGCAGATTTAAACAACCTTAACCCTGCTGCAATTTCTTCCTTCAACCCTGCCACATAACAGCTAATCATATACTCTGTCGACTCAGCTTGCAAACTAAGCAATCAAATGCCTCTTGATACTACAACACACTTCCTTTCTGTTTCAAAGTCACCAAATCCCCCATAAGATCATCATATCTAGGGCCGAATACCTTCCTTACAGCTTCTGCATATTGATCCCAGTGACTGGGCCAATCTCCCCCATGAGTCATTTCAAAAGACTGATGCCATTTAAAAGCTCTTTCATCCAATACCAAACTTGCAATACTTGTTCCCATTTGGAGTTCCATCTAAACTAAAGGATCTCATCAACCAACCAAGAATATATTCCCTGCAAAACTTCGAGAAATCCATCTTAGTAAATCATTATAGCACCTGATAATAGGCCCGATTACCTTTGTTTCCCCTTTGATTCAAAGTGTACGTAATCTCTGTAACTTGCAGAGAGAGACTGTGAATACAAATCTTGCAGTCCAGTTACATTCACATATGTGCTCGAGATCATCACCTTCAAACAGTCTTCCACATCACACAAAAAATGTTGAGCTCGAGAGCTACCTGCCATGGCTGAGGATGACAGCTCTGATACCAATGTTATAATTCAAATGGAAACAAATGAAAGAAAATATTTAAAAGAAAGAAAATTCTCATTCACATTCAAGACAGAAGCAACAGAATTACAACTAGCCTTTAATAGGCTGATTACTCAAATGGCTACTAACAACTAACCAAACCCCTAAGTAACTGTTAAACTCCTCCAGCTATTTGATATACTTTAGCTTATGTAAACAGTAGTGTGAACAGTAGCAAGTCAAAAAAAGGAACCGATTTATATATATATATATATAATTTACAATATAATAAGATTAATTCCCATAATTTTAGGGATACTTATCCCCTTGATATTAGAAAAGAAATAATAACTCCCTAATCCTGTTTAGTTTTTAACTCTTAATCTTAATTAATAACTCAAATATTCAAATCCTAATCCTAATTAAAATAAGAAACAATAAATTAAATATTCAAATATTCGACAACTCTTTCAAGTTGGTGCCTAAATATTAACGATGCCCAACTTATAAATAAACTCTTCAAACTTTAGTCTAAAATCGCCTTTAGTTAACACATCAGCTGTTTATTGCTCTAAGATAACAAAAGGCATGCAAATAGCCACATATTTATTTAAGAACTTCAACCACTAGCACTTCTTTTGACGATATCCTCGATAAACAAAATAGTTTTCAGAATTAACACATGACACAGCTTTGAGAAGACTTTGACTTTCTTTTCCTGAGTAGTCCACTCAATCTTCTCTCAACTGGTCTTTGTAACTTAGGTTATATCCAATCACATAACTCTAGTGTGCTAAAGTCTCCAACAACATAAAGTTTTAACTGCTCATTTAAAACATCTAACGATATTGGTTTTCTTTCACTTACCAACACGATATAAATGATGGCTTTCTTTTACTTACCAACAATATAAATGATGATTTTTCACTCGCTAACCAACAACGATACAAACGAAAGTTTTTCACTTACTTCCAACAACAATACAAATGATAGTTTTTTACTAGCTAACCAACAAAGATAAACCTCTTTCTTTTTCTTTTTCTTTTTTAAAGGAGCAAATATTTTAAATATGAAAAACTAGGATGGCCTATCCTATGATGCATAACATTATTTCACTAGTATTATAACTAAAGCAAGACTCAAGACTTGAGCTTGCTTACACAAAGTACTATTTAGTATTGCCAATCATCTTCCTTGTTTTCAGCTCTTGATTAAGCTATAGAACAAGGAGTGTTTGAGAATTGAGTTGACTAAAAAAGTCTATATAGTTGTTCTAACTATTCCTTACGAAAATTCAACATTCTAAAAAGAATATTAGTAGTACCAACTTCCTCGGCAATTGATTGGAATGTTCTAAACTCACGGTGTGACTAGTTGGGGTTCCTAGGCTTCCAATTTGGTGGTTTCCCATGTAGATACCAACAAGTTTCTCGGGTATTCCATGGATTGTGGCAATGATCACACAATATTTTCTCACTCTGTTTGATTGGGCTTGTGGCTAAGAAAAATTGAGTATTCCTCATAACAAGGGCAGATACTTCCATATTAGATGTGTTCTCTTTTCCCATCATTACTTTGCTTAGTCTTCCTCTTGTCTAACCTCCGCAAACACCTTCCTGGTTGACGGTAAAGGTGTTCTTCCAAGAATTCTACCCCCGACTTCATCAAGATCTTTATTCAAAATTGCCAAGAACTCATACACTCTTGCCATTTTCTAATCGTCAATCTTACAGGGCCAGTCATCATCATAACAGAGATATAATTCTTTCCATAACGCCTTTATCTCATTATAATATATTGTGACCCTGTTTACCCTGTTTGAGTTGCCACAATTTGATTTTTAATTAAAAAATTTGAGATGAATTTTCAAGATCAAATTACGCCTCTCTTACCGTATCCCACACATCTTTTGCAATAGGAAGAAAAAGATAAGTCTTACCAATTGACGAGTCCATAGAATTGACTAACCATACAGTCACAAGGAAATTTTCAAACTTCCAATTACTCCATGACAAATTAGATTTGTTTGGTTCTGAAACTTCACTGGAGAGATAGCCTAGCTTCCATTTCTTGTCAACGATCAACTTCACAGATTGCGACCACTTCAAGTAATAATTTCCATTCAATCTATGAACGATTAACTGTATGGGAGACCCATCACTGTCGCTGAAGTATACAGACCCAAGCGAGTGGCACATACTAGCACTTACACTAGAGGTTGCATAGGCAAAGTCGTTTGATGCTTTAGTCTATGCCATCTTCCTTCTACAAATCTATTTACAGGAATAGAGGCACTGATACTATGTAAACAGTAGTGTGAATAGTAACAAGTCAAAAAAGGGGAAACCAATTTATTTTCTAAATACATCAGTATATACATGGGTTACACACACCCCTGTTTATAATAGACAATAGATTAAGATTAATCCTTATAATTTTAAGGATACTTATCCCCTTGATATTAGAAAAAGAATTAATAACTCCCTAATCCTAATCAATTTCTAACTCCTAATCCTAATTAATAACTCAAATATTTAACTACTAATCTTGGTTAAGATAGGAAACAGTGAATTAAATATTCAAATATTCAATAACTTACTAATCCATTCACCCATCCACATCAGTATCCCATCACTCACTAATACACCTCAACACTGTACACATCAGCACTCATTTCTAAGCGTAACACATTTCAACGCACATCATTATCCTATCACTCACTAATACACCTCAACACTTGTACACATCAGCACTCATTTCTAAGCGTAACACATTTCAACGCACATCATTATCCTATCACTCACTAATACACCTCAACACTTGTACACATCAGCACTCATTTCTAAGCGTAACACATTTCAACACCGTTCCCTCTTTACACAACGGCTATCTTCTCATCATCCCTAATTCCATTAATCTCCAAGTAGCATTTAGATTGAAAGATCATCACCAGTGAAAACAAGAAGCTCTAGTGAACGCTGTGAAACTCTGGTTGTCCCCATTCTAGTGCTTCCCCTGCAGCTCCACTCCTAGACCCATTCAAAACATTGATTGGATTTACTCCTTGCGCCGAAGATTGATATATTGGCTTTGAATGAGAGTCTTTGATATTATCTCCTAAAGATAAGGATTAATTAGCTTAATCTTTAAATAATATCCTAATCAAATCTCCAAGGATCTCAGTAACCATAGATCCGAGATAAGAAAGGATTTCCAACACTCCCCCTCAAGCTTGATTGTATACATCAAACAATCCTAACTTGAAAACTATTTTATCAAAGAGAGGTCAATGTAAGCCCTTGGTGAGGATGTCCATAGTTTGTTTAGCTGAATTTACATAAGGAATACAAATAGTGCCATCCTCCACTTTTTCTTTGATGAAATGCTAGGAAACTTCTACATGTTTAGTATGATTATGATGCATCACATCGTGAGCTATGCTGATGGCGGCCTTGTTATCACAGTATAGTCTCAGGACCCCTTTTTCAACTTGAAGCTCTTTAAGAAAACATTTGACCTAAATTAACTCACTAGCTCCATTAACTAAAGATCTCATTTCTGCTTCAACACTACTCTAGGTTACCACATTATGCTTTTTTGCTCTTCCAAGTTACAAGATTTCTCCGAACAAATAAACAATAACCATAGGTTGATCTCCTATTTGTTACTGATTTAGCCTAATCAACATCGGTGTATGCTTCAATTACTAGAGATTCCCCTTTCTTAAAGAATAATCTTTTTCGCAGGCTCCCCTTGAGATATTTTAGGATACGCCTCCAAGTGCTCTTCATGTGGATCATGCATAAACTGGCTTATAATACTAACTAAATAAGCTATATCTAGCTTGATATGTGCTAGATAGATAAGCTTTCCAACCAATCTCTAGTGCCTTCCCTTCTCCACGGGCGTGCTAGAATTTTGACAGTGTGTCTACTGGTTTGCACTCAAGTACTCCAATCTCCTTCAGAAGATTCAAGGTATATTTTCTTTGATATATATATATATATATATATATTTATACATAATCAATAAAATAAATTGGTTTCCCCCTTTTAACTTGCTACTATTCACATATAGCATTCCTATGTGCTGGAAATCCTTCCTTTTCTCATATCTATGGTTATTGAAATCCTTGGAGATTTGATTAGGATATTATTTATCTTTAGGAGATAATATCAAGGATGTTTTCTGTCTTAATTAGCCCATATTTTCTCTTTATTTTATCCTTGATTTATCAGGATTTTATTCAACAAGATACTGCTATATATTTCGGTGAATGATTGTAATCAAATCATAAGAGAATAAGACAATTATTCTATAGCTTCTTGTTTCTTCCTCTCCAGTATTACTTTGCACATGGCATTAGAGCTGGGATACTGTTGAGAGAAGAAATTATGACCAACTTTAACCAAGCCCTTACTGGGTTAGGCAAGGACAGTTAGTTGGAGAACACAACCAAGTCCTCCTTTACATCAAGCCTTACAATTAACTCTGCTGCCCCAATCCATTCTACTACCACCTTCGACCATTCTCCCCTCCAAATGGTGATACGAGGGAGAGAAAAAATTGGGTTCCTTAATGGCACCACAAAAAGACCAAAACCAACCGATCCTATGTATGCAAATTGGTATATCAGAACGCCTTTGTAATGTCTTGGCTTATCAATTCTATGGAGGAACACATTCGGTTTTTGTATCTCATCTACATTACTGCCAAGGACGTTTGGAACAAGGTAAAAATTGCTTATTCTAATAAAAAATTCATCCTAATTATGTGAATTAAGAGATAAGGATAGAGGTCCTAGACAAGAGAATATGAGTATCACATAATATTACACATCTCTTACGAAAGTTTGGCAGGAACTAGATATATTTCAACTAAATGATTGGTGTGATAAGTGTCCGGAGAAGTATGTAAAACTAGTAGAAAAAACCAAAATATATAACTTTCTTGCAAGCCTAAACCAAGATTTTGATTAAGTCTACGGGAGATTAGTTAGGATTAGACCTTTCCCTCAAATTGAAGAGGTGTTTTCTGAGGTTCGAAGAGAGGAAAGTAAGAGGAAGGTCATGCTTGGTGAATATAGAGGGAATGCTCAACTAGAAGTTTCGCCTGATGATTTCAAAAAATCGTGAACAAAACAGGAAACCAAAATTTCCAAACAAGCAAAGGCGTTCTAAAATGGGGAATCTTTGGTGTGATTATTGTCACAAAACCAATCATACAAGAGAAACCTGCTAGAAGCTACATGGGAAGCCATTCAACAAAGACAATCTGGACACCTACAAAGAGAGAACCGTGTCTATCAAGTCAATGCAGAACCTTCTAATAAAAAAGAGAGGAGAAACCATGGCAATCTCAATCTCAACAAGAAACAGCTTGAGTGACTCTTCAAATTACTCAACACTGAAAAACTTGCTACCACCTCCTTAATAGCCTAACAAGGTAACTTCTATTCTTCTTTAAATTGCACCACAAAGACGAAAAAAGATCATGGATTATAGATGTCGCAGCTTCAAACCGTATGACAGGTTGTGTACAATTATTTTTTACATATTATCCTAATTATAGCCAAATTAAAGTTAGAATTGCTGATGGATCTTTGTCTTAACATTACTGGAATTGGAACAACAAAAATAAACTCAACACTTATCCTTAAATTTTTATTACACATTCCAAACCTATCCCACAACTTACTGTTAGTAAGATATCTAAAGATTGTAATTTGGAAGGCTGGTCTAACAAGGATCTCAGAGATACGCCAGGCTGCCCGAGCATCCTTCTCAATCAAGGATTCTTGTACCGGTTTAGGATAGTTTTTAATTTAAAAGATTATCCTTATCTGATCTGGTTTTCTTGGGAATCAAGTCTAGATAGTTTATCTTCTATTTTTAGTTAGTTTCTACTAATTTTATTCTTTCCTTTTTTCTCGAAATTTCATAGACCAGGTTTCTGCTATAAATCCTAGTTCTTTTCTTGTATTTTTGTAATGAATAACAAAGACTATTTGGCAGTGTTTGCATCTTCGCTCCGGTATTGTTTCTCTACATGGTATCAGAGCTGGAATACTGTCGAGAGAAGAGAATCATTGCTAGCTTCAAGTAGGCCTTGACTGGATTAAGCAAGGACGGGCACAGAGAAAGGACAAAGGAATCCTCCCCTGCACCAAGCCTTGCAATTAATCGCACCGCTACTTTTCAACCTACTCCCAGTTTGATAACTCGTCCCTCTAAATCACATCTTACAAGCTAAATGGGCAAAACTTCCTTCAATGGTCAAGGTATGCACCAATGGTGATATGGGGAGAGGAAAGATTATTTTTTTGGATAGCATGACTCCAAGGCCTGAACTAGCTAATCCAACATTCATGACGTAAGATATTCAGAATGCCCAATAATGTCTTGGCTTGTTCATTCTATGGAAAAGCACATTGGATCTCTATATCGCGTCCATACCACTGCTATGGATATTTAGGATAAAGTTAAAATTGCTTACTCTGATCTTGAAAACTCAGCACTGAGTTAAGGGACAAAGCCACTACACCACTCTTACCAAAATTTGGTAGGAGTTGGATCTCTTTGAGACAAATGACTGGTGTGGCAGATGTTAGGAAAAATATATAAAACTTGTTGAAAAAACCAGCACTTATGATTTTCTTGCAGGATTAAACAAGAAAATTGATGAAGTTCGTGGAAGGATGATTGGATTCAAACCTTTGCCCCTAATTGATGAAGTATTTGCAGAAGTACGTAGAGAGGAAAGTAGGAGGAGTTATGCTTGGTGATCTTGCTCATACAAAAACCTCGACTCTGGTGAGTTCAAGAGGATATAAGCAAAACTGAAAGCCCGACTACTCTACTGAATCCAAGATTCTCTAAGAAAGGCAATCTCTAGTGTGATTTCTGTCAAAAGAATAATCACACTAGAGAAAGCTACAAGAAGCTACATGGGAGGCCAGCAAATTAGCCCCACCTTGAATAAAGAAAAATTGGGTATACAACAAAAGAGACTCGAGCTCACCAAGCCAGCTCAGAATCTATAGGACAAAAACAGGGAGAGAATATGGAGAATCTCAATATGAATAAAGACAAACTTGAACACCTATATAAACTATTAAATCTAGAGAAAAAAAACCTATGGTTCATCACTAATAGCCCAGCAAGGTATTTTTTTAGCTTTTAACTGTACAACAAACAATAATAACAACTAAGCATTTTCCCACTAGGTGGGGTCGGCTACATGGATCAAACGGCGCCATAGTGGCCTATCATGGATGAGATCAATAGATAAGTTATTAACTATTAAATCATTTTTAATAGTTTCACTTATTATTTTCTTTGGCCTCCTTCTATTTCTAATTATTTGACTATTCTCCATCCGATCTACTCTTCTCACTAGGGCTTCTGCAAGTCTTCTCCACACATAGCCAAACCACCTTAAACGAGATTCAACCATCTCTTTCACAATAAGTGTTATCCCAACTTTCTCTCTAAAGTAAGGATTGCTGATGGATCCTTGTCCCATGTTGCTGGCATTGGGATCATTAAGATTAATTCAACTCTTAGCCTAAAATATGTTCTACATATGCCTAACTTATCCTGAAATCTATAATCAGTGAGTAAAATTGCTAAAGATTATGACTGCATGGTGGTTTTCTCACTTAAGTTTTGTGAATTTCAGGACTGGATCTCGAGAAAGAAGATTGGCAATGCTAAAGAGCATGAAAGGCTATATTACTTTGATGAAGACGCCAAAGAGACTATACAAGCACACAATGTTTGCTGGGAGGACGCTTCTAGACAGAATCAAATTATGTTGTGGCACTATAGTTTAGCATATCCAAGTTTTAGTTTCCTACAACATTTGAATCCTACTCTTGTTAAAAATAATGATAAATGTTAATGTGAGACTTGCCAATTGGCCAAGCACCAATGGTCTATGTTCAAACCCAAACCTTATAAAGCCATTAAGCCGTTTGTCATAATTCACAGTGACATTTGGGGGCCCTCGATATATACCAATTGTAGAAATTCAGAAGTCAGGGGATCCTTTCCTAATCCGGCATTATCTCACTAATCCTGCATCATCTTCCTGATTGTTGTCCTATTTTATTGCTGTTGTTTTAGGGATATTTATTGTCTTTTATTTGTTCTATGATTTGCAAAAATTAAGCACCACTATTCCTAAAATCATCCTAGGATTTGATTTCAATCAAACCACCGGGATTATAGGCTTTCCTCTGTATATATGTATATATATGGTGTACTATTGTGCACATGAGAGCATAAAATTGTGTGTATTTTATTGAGTCAGCATCAATACATATATACATGGAAGAGAGAACGGGAAGAGCTACAATTAGGGAGATAAATCTGAAAAAATAAAATCCCAACAAATTACTAAAATCATGCTATCTTAGAATCAGGGTGTTATCTCTATAAAATCAATAACTATATACAACATATATCCTCATAAATATTCGGTCAACAAGATCACGATCACACTCCTCCTCAAGTTGGATCATAGATATCTATCACATCTAACTTACTGCCAACAACAACAACAACTAAGCCTTTTCCCACTAAATGGGGTCGGCTACATGGATCAAACGGCGCCATAGTGGCCTATCATGGATGAGATCAATAGATAAGTTATTAACTATTAAATCATTTTTAATAGTTTCACTTATTGTTTTCTTTGGCCTCCCTCTACCTCTAATTATTGGACTATTCTCCATCCAATCAACTCTTCTCACTAGGACTTCTGCAGGTCTTCTCCACACATGGCCAAACCACCTTAAGCGAGATTCAACCATCTTCTCCACAATAGGTGTTATCCCAACTTTCTCTCTAATGCACTCATTTCTAATCATATCTCTTCTGGTGTGTCCACACATCCAACGCAACATTCTCATCTCTGCAACGTTGAGTTTATCTTCATGTTGTTTTTTAACCGCCCAACATTCCGTACCATACAATATAGCAGGTCTTATAGCCGTACGGTAGAATTTTTCTTTAACTTTGAGCGGCACTTTTTTATCACAAATGACACTCGAAACTTTCCTCCATTTCATCCATCCAGCTTGAATCCTGTGGTTTACGTCCTCTTTTACTTCACCGTCATTTTGTATAATAGACCCAAGATATTTAAAACTTGTAACTTGTTTTAATATATAGTCTCCAAGTTTCACGTCTACATTCGTATTTGTTCGTCTCTTACTAAAAATACATTTCATATATTCTGTTTTATTTCTACTTATCCGGAAACCATGTGTTTCTAAAACTTGTCTCCATGACTCTAACTTCATATTTATTTCCTCTTTCGATTCACCAACTAAGACTATATCATCTGCAAAAATCATGCATTGAGGCCACAACTCCTGTATATGTTCAGTAACTGCGTCCAAAATCAAGTTAAAAAGATACGGACTCAGAGAAGACCCTTGATGTAATCCAATAGTTGTAGGAAAATCCTTTGTATCCCCATTTTGTGTTCTCACGCAAGTCGTTATCCCATCGTACATGTCTTTGATTACTCGAATGTACGCAATACGTACACCTTTCTTTTCTAAAGCCTTCCATAGGATCTCTCTTAACACTCTGTCATATGCCTTTTCCAGATCAATAAAAACCATATGCAAATCTTTCTGTCTGCTTTGATACCTTTCCATCAATTTCCGTAGTAAATAAATTGCTTCCATAGTTGACCTTCCTGGCATAAATCCAAACTGGTTCTCTGTAACTTGAGTCTCTTGTCTTAGTCTTTGCTCAATGATCTTCTCCCATAACTTCATAGTGTGGCTCATGAGTTTAATCTCCCGATAATTGGAACAATTCTGTATGTCTCCTTTATTTTTATATATAGGAATTAAAGTACTTCTCCTCCATTCATCCGGCATTTTCTTAGATTTCATTATCACATTAAACAACTTAGTGAGCCAACTTATACCCTTCCTTCCTAAACTTTTCCACACCTCAATAGGTATATTATCAGGTCCTACTACTTTGCCATTATCCATTCTCTTCAAAGCTTTCTCTACTTCAAACTCTTGGATTCTACGATAAAAAATATAATTACGGTCTTCTTCTGCAGTATTAAGTCTGTCAGAGTTGTAGGTCAACTCATGCCCTTCGTTAAAAGATTGTCTTTGAATTCCTTGTGTAAACATATCGGTAGTTTGCTGCTTGTTTGATATATAGGCCAAACATATAATCTCATCTTCAATATTTTCTTTGATAAAATGTCGGTCTACCTCTACATGCTTAGTTTTATCATGGTGGACAGGATTATGAGACATGTTGATAGCGACTTTGTTGTCACAGTAGTGCTTTATAGGTGTTTTACAGATAATTTGTAATTCTGTCAAAACCCTTTTTAACTAGTCCTTCACAAATACCTTTTGCTACAGCTCTGAATTATACTTCCACACTACTTCTAGCCACTACCTTCTGCTTTTTACTTTGCCATTTGACTAAGTTTCTCCATATAAAGGTGCAATATCCAGTAGTTGGTTTTCAATCTTCCACTAAATTTGCCCAATCTACATCTGTATATATCTTTATGGTCCTTTGTTTCCCTCTTTTGAATAGTAACCCTTTTCTTGGTGTCCCCTTCAAATATTTTAGAATCTTATAAACTAACTCAAGATGCCCTTCATTTGGTGAATGCATGTAATGACTTACTACACTTACTAAAAAAGCAATGTCTGGTCTAGTATGTGATAAGTAGATTAACTTTCCAACAAGTTTCTGATATTTTTTTGGATCAACTAGTTTTCTATCACCCTTAAACTTAGTATTCTCTATAGGTGTAGTACTTGGTTTACATCCAAACATACCAATCTCCTTTAAGAGATCAAGAACATACTTCTTCTGTGAGATATAAATCCCTTTGTTTGATCGGCCAACTTCCATTCCTAAGAAATACTTCATTTTCCCTAGATCTTTGACTTCGAACTCTTTTGTTAAGGCTAACTTGAGTCTTTTCATCTCTACTGTATTATCACCAGTGACTATGATGTTATCTACATAGACAATTAAGATTGTCTTCTTACCCTCTCTGATTCTGAAGAACATTATATGATCTGATTGAGCTTGAACATACCCTTCAATTTTAAGAGCTTTAGTAAATTTGTCCAACCAAGTCCGTGGAGACTGCTTTAAACCATACAAAGATTTCTTTAACCTGTAGGCTCTATTTTCTCTCCCTTGCTTATCGAAGCCTGGAGGGAGCTTCATGAATACTTCCTTCAATTCTCTGTTTAAGAACAAATTTTTTATGTCAAATTGTCGGAGGGGCCAATCTAAGTTGGCTGCCACTGATAGAAGAACTCTGATGATATTCAACTTTACTACAGATGCAAATGTCTCCTTGTAGTCCAACCCATAGTTTTAGGTAAATCCCTTTTTACAAAATGAGTTTTATATCTTTCAATTGTCCCATTAGCATTATACTTTACCGTGAAGACGCACTTGCATCCAACAAGCTTCTTTCCTTTTGGAACATCGATCTCCTCCCATGTATCATTCTTTTTAAATGCTTTCATCTCTTCCAAGATAACTTCTTTCCATTCCTTTACTTCAAGGGCTTCTTGAATGTTTCTGGGTATTTCGATTCTATCCAAGTTAGTAATAAAAGCACGATATCGAGTAGATAAGGCATCATAAGACATAAATCTCTCAATTGGATGTATAGTGCAAGTTTTGGTTTTTTTCCTCAAGGCAATAGGAAGTTCTAGGTTATTTGTTACCTGCAACTGCTCTTTTTCTTCAACACATTGTTCTTCCTCACCAAGATCCTGTATCGGTTCAGGGCTTGACACTGCCTCAAGTACAGAAGATAATGTACAATCCAATTTTTTCTTTCGAGAGTAGACTTTTAATTCTTTATTTGGTGTAATCTTATTTGTGTCTTCCTTTGTATGAGAATTCACTTCTGTTTGAGGCATAGAGAGGCTGTTGTCAAGAATGCAAGAGCTATTTTTTGAGATAAGCTCAAAAAACAGAAGGATCCAGATGCAGGTCCAAAGGTTGAGATTCACACTCAAACTCACTCCAATACTCCCCTGAATCGAAGGTTGTGGAAAAAAAGATTTTTCTTCAGAGAATGTGATATCACAGCTGACAAAGATCTTTCTGTTTTGAGGGTCATAACATTTATAACCTTTTTGGATAGCCGAGTATCCAAGGAACAAACATTTAACAGCTTTAAGATCAAATTTATTATTTGGATAACTATGAACAAAGACAGAACATCCAAAAACTTTCAAAGGGAGTTGTGATTCAAGATGATAAACATGGTGAGTTTCTTTTAGTTTTTCAAGGGGAGATTTGAAAATAGAACACGACTAGGCATTCTATTGGTGAGATAGATAGCAGTAAGAATAGCATCCTCCTAAAAATATTTAGATATATGACTAGTGAACATAAAAACCCTTGCTACTTCAAGAAGGTGCATATTTTTTCTTTTAACAATACCATTATTCTGAGAACTATTAACACATGTACTCTTATGAACAATGCCATATTCTTGCAAAAAACTATGAAGGTGTTTATTGAAATACTAAGTGCCATTATCAATATGAAGAATTTGAATGCTGATTTGGAATTGAGTTCTTATCATATTATAAAAGTTAATGAAAATAGAAGGAACTTCATATTTTTCTTTCAAAAGATATATCCAACCTAAACGAGTGGTCATCAATAAAAGTGATAAACTATTTGGAGTTAGTGTAATTTGCAATGCAAGATGAACCCCAAAGATCATTATGCACCATAGAAAAGGGTGTTCTAGATTTATATTCAGATCTTTTAAAAGTATTTCTCTTGTGTTTAGCAAACTCATAGACATCACAATAAATATGATAATTTTTATTCATGGAAATCTTAGGAAACATGCGAGACATATATTAAAAGTTTGGATGTCCCAACCTTTTATGCCACAACAAAAGTTCATCATTTTTAAAAGTAAAGACACTATTACAAGAGTTTTGGGAATTAAAATTATTCTATTTATCCTCATTGAAGTAGTATACCCCCTTGGACTCCTTAGCATTGCCAATCGTCTTCTTCAATGACAAGTCCTATAAAACACAACGAGTAGGAAAGAAGTGAGCACTATAGTTAGCTTTTCTAGTCAATTGATTTACTGAGAGTAAGTTACATGCTAAGTTTGGAACATAGAGAATAGAGTTTAAGTGCACAAAGTCTGAGATTTTAATACGTCCTTTTCCTATAATAAGAGACAAAGTACCATTTTCAATTCAGACCCTCTCATGACCAACACAAGAGGAATAAGAATTAAAGAGATGAGAATTATCTGTCATATGATCAAAAGCACCAGAATCTACTATCCATTTTTTTCTATCAGATACTGTATGTAAAGCTTGAGTAAAGGTACATTTTATAGTAATATTAACAAACTCACTCTTCTGTCCAAAATGTTGGATGTTATTTAACATCTCAAATTGAGTTTTTAGAGAAATATTTTGGTCAATACCCTACTTCTTGTGGTGTTCTTCGGCCTTTTCTAGACCAGTCTCATTTGAGACATGGTAGTCCCGTGCTTTTCCTTTCCAAGGCTTGCAATCGGGCGGCTTTCCTTGAATCTCCCAACATGACTCTTTGGTGTGACTATTTTTCTTACAATGGTCACACCACTTCTTCTGTCCCTTTTGGCTTGGCTCACTAATCCTGGATACTAATGCAGAACCTTCTGGTACAAGAGTCAAAATAGGGAATGGTTGTTCCTTTAGCATTACCTTTCTTCTTGCTACTTCCCTTCTCACCTCAAAGAAAACTTATTTTATTGTAGGCAAGGGAACTCAGCTCAAGATTCTACCCCTTACATCATCGAAACTTGTGTTTAATCCTGCTAAAAACTCAGACTCTCTTTCAATTTTCTGACTAAACATTACAGCATCCTCCTTACACTTTCATGTTTCTTCGGTGAGAATGTCAAGTTCTTGCCATAATACTACAATGTCAACTCAGTATACAGTCACTTCTCAGTCCCCTTGCTTCATCTACCACAGCTTCGTTTTGATTTCATAGAGGCGTGAAGTATTTTCTCCATCAGAGCAGGATTCCTTCACACCTTCCCATATCTCACGTGCAGTTGACAGGAACATAAAGGTCTGTTTATTTGATGGGATCATGGCATTGATAAGTCATGAAGAGACCATCGAATTATCCATCTCCCATTGTCAGGTGGCTTGCAAATTTGTTGGGTCTAAAGCTGTTATATTGCCGATAATAATACCCAACTTCCCTCGACCTTCAATGGCCAGTTTGATGGCCTGTGCCCATTCTCTATAATTGGTGCCGTTCAATTTTTCAATAACGATGGTGGATTTTCGGTTTGGCTCTGGTTCATGGCAGAGGATCCCTCAAGGTCCGAATTGGGTTTGTCACTTTTTAGGGTCAACTCCAGTGTTCCGGTGGTATGTTTTGATACCATGTGCACATGAGAGCATAAAATTGTGTTTATTTTATTGAGTCAACGTCGATACATATATACATGGAAGGGAGAACGAGAAGAGATATAATTAGAAACAAATCTTCAAATATTCAACACCCCCCTTCAAGTTGGTGCACAATCATTGATCATACCCAATTTGCAAATAAACTCTTCAAACTTCAGTTTGAAATGACCTTTAGTTAACACATCATCTATTTGTTGTTCTAAGATAATAAAAGGCATACAAATAGCCACCACTTTTTGATTCAAGAACTTCAACCACTGGCATTTCTAACGATGTCCCTAGTAGATAAAACAATTTTTAGAATTCTTCAACTTACTTCTCCTGAGTAGTCTCCTCGATCTTCTCCCATCTAATCTCCATAACTTGAGTTCCTCAGTAGATGCCCAATCACATAACTCCAGTATGCTAATGTCTTCAATAACATTAGGTTTTAATCGCTCACATAAAATGTTTGACAATGTTGTTTTTTCACTCGCTAACCAACAATGATACAACTGTTAGTTTTTCATTCGTTTACCAACAACAATATAAATGATTTGACTCGCTAACTAATGATATAAATGATAGTTTTTCACTTGTTGACCAACAACGATATAAGTGAGTTTTTCACTCGCTCACCAATAACGATACAAATGTTGGTTTTTCATTCACTGACAACAATAATACATGTCTTTTCTTTTTTGAACAAATCCTTTAAATATGAAAAACTAGGATAGTCTATCCTATGATGCCATAACATTATTTCACTAGTATTAGAACTATAGCATGACTCAATGCTAGAGACTTGAACTTGCTTACACAAAATTCTCTTTAGCATTGCCAGTCATCCTACTCATTTTTAGCTCCCAATTGTGCTAAAGAACTAGAAAGAAAAGCAATGTATGAGAATTGAGTGGACTAAAAAATTCTATACCATTGCTCTAAATGTTCCTTATTGAAAGTCGTTTCAAAAGGAATTGTTATAAACTCACGGTGTGACTGGTTGGAGTTCCCAAGCTTCCAATTCGGTGGTTTTCCATGTAAATACCAACAAGTTTCTTGGGTATGCCACAGTTTGTAGCAATGATCACACAATATTTTGTCACCCTTTTTGTTTGATCGGCTTGTGGTTGAGTAAAATTTTGAGTATTCCTAGTAACAAGGGTAGATACTTCCATATTAGATGAGTTCTTTTCACCCATCATTACTTTGCATTGGCCTTTCTCTCGTCTAACCTTTGCAAAAACCTCCCTAATTGATAGTAAAAGTGTTCTCCCAAGAATTCTGCCCTTGACTTAATCAAGATTTTTATTTAAACCTGCCAAGAGCTCATACACTGTCATTTTCTAATCATTTTAAATAACAAACATTGTCAGTCTTACAAGCCTAGTCATCATTGCAGCAAGATCTAATCCTTGCCATAATGCCGTTATCTCATTATAATATACCTTAACTTCTGGTTGACCCTGTTTGATTTGCCAAAGTTTGGTTTTTAATTAAAAAATATGAGATGAATTTTCAAGATCAAAGTACATCTCTTTTACTACATCCCTCACATCTTTTGCCGTGGGAGGAAAAAGATAAGTCTTACCAATTGACAGGTCCATAGAATAGACTAACCACGCAAGAGAATTTTCAAACGTTCAATTATGCCATGACGGATCAAATTTGTTTGGTTCTAGGACTTAATCAATGAGATAGCCCATCTTCCCTTTGCTGTCACTGATAAGCTTTACCATCTACAACCACTCTGGGTAATTTTTTCTATTCTATTTGTGAATGGTTAATTGTATGGGAGACCCATCACTGCCGCCAAAGCATACGGACCCATCGACTAGCACATACCAACACTTACACCACATGTCACAGAGGCAGTCATTTGATGCTTTAGTCTATGTCATCTTCCTTCTTCA